>JAIUJO010000484.1:25000-162500 GCA_023846275.1 Vanilla planifolia | reverse complement strand
CATCATCCTCTCCATCTCAGTCTTCTTCAACTTCTTCTTCTTCTTCTTATTTTACTTTTTCTTCTACTTCTTTTTCTTATTCTCATTCCTCTTCTTTTTCTTCTTTTTCTTCTTTTTCTTCTTTTTCTTCTTCTTCTTCTTCCTCATCATCTTCTTCTTCTTCTTCTTCTTCTCCTTCTACTAGTTCTTCTTCTTTTCCTTCTTCTTCTTCTTCTTCTTCTTCTTCATCTTTATCTTCTAATTATTATTATTAATTCTTCTTCTCCTCCTTTTTGTCCTTCTCCTTTTTGTACTTCTTCTCCTTCTTCTTCTTCTTCCTCTTCTTCTTCTACATCTTCTTCTTCTTCATCTTCTTCTTCTTCTTCTTCTTCTTCTATTTCCTTTTCTTTGACTTCTTCTTCCTCTTCTTCTTCTTTGTCTTCTTCTTCTTCAACTTCTTCTTCTTCATCTTCTCCTTCTTCTTCTTCTTCTTCTTTGTCTTTTTTTTCTTCTTCATCTCCTTCCTTTTCTTCTTCTTCATCTTCTTCATCGTCTTCTTCGTTGTCATCTTTTTCTTGTTCATCTTCTTCTGATTCTTCACCTTCCTCTTCTTCTTCATCTTCTTATTTGTCTTATTCTACTTCTTCATCTTTTGTTTCTTCATCGTCGTCTTTCTCTTCTTCTTCTTCATTTTTGTTTTCTTCTTCTTCTTCTTCTTCTTCTCCTTCTTTTTTTTCTTCTTCTTCTACTACTTGTTCTTCTTCTTGTTCTTTTTTTGCTTCTTCTTCTTCTTCTTCTTCATCTTCTCCTTCTTCTTCATCTTCTTCTTCATATTTGATAATATGATCAAGGACTTTGTAAATGCTCTCTTTCATAAATTTATGATTATTTTTTTCAAAAGGTTTGCTTTTATTTGTTTAAATCACATAGTTTCAATTAATCTCAATTAAAATTTAATATATATTTATTTAATATTAAAATTATAATTTATAGTTATTTATGTTTATTTACGTGGCAGTTCATAAAAACTCTGAGTCAGCCTAATTGACATGTCTCAAACATTGTTGGACATAACTTGATGAGCTCTTACCTCTAAAATATTTGTTAATTTTTTAAGTAATTGTTTATATGATTTTGGTAGGTTTTAAACATTTTCTATTTTATTTGGTTACATCATTATGAAGTCGTTTTTGTCTAGTTTTGTAACCCAAACTTTTTTAAATTAGTTTGAATTACATTTTTTTCAAATTTTCCAAGTCTAGATATAATATATATTTAGTTGTAATTTAAAAATTAGTTATTTATTTGAAAATAATTGCCATCAAACTCATCATAATGAACACTATCAAACTAATTATTCATTTTTTATATTTTAAAATAATATTTTTCTAAGGATTTTTCATGCTCCAGTTGTATTATTATTGATGCCTAATTTTGTGATCAAGAACGTTTCATTTTGCCTTCTCACTATCATGGAATGCGACTTTCTGATAAATATTATCTAATTTCTTCACATTTTTTTAATTTCATTTACTTAAATTACATTGCTTCCATATTTCTCATTTCAAATATGTCTTAAATTTACTCAATATTAGAAAAAAGTTTTTATTATTTATGCTTTCTTGCAAATTTAATTCATAGTAATTCAGAATGCATTTAATGGAGCTTAAAAAATAACATTGGACACATCTCAGTGAGCTCTACAAAATTAAGTATTCATTTATGTATTTTTCAATATTACACTTCTTCTTCTTTATAACATGTATTTTATTATTATGCATGCTGATTTACTGTGGCAGTTATTAATAACATCAAATGAGGTCTTATGGAATCATATGAAACAATGTTAGACTCATCTTAATGAGCTCTATCAAAATAAATATAGTTTTTATTTGTTTGAACATTTCATTACGAAACTTTTTTGCATGCTTTTCGATAAAAATAATATTTGTACTTTATATGATGACAAAAAATGTTACACTCAATGTCCTTAATATATTGGAATTCAATATTTTATTATAATTGAAGTCATGCTTTGAAGTTTTTTGTTTTTATTTTGTTATATTAATATTGCACTCAAAATTTCCTCCTGTGTGACATTTTCATCAATTTCAAAGAGTTATGCTACATTGTAACAGTTTTCTTATTTTTGTCAAAAAAATCTCTCTACAATATTAAAAATAATTTATTAATATTTAATACTTATTTGTTTGATAATTCACATTAAATCCAAATATTGTCTAATTAAGGAAAAACAAATGTTGTTTGGCCCAACTCAAAGAGCTTTATGAAATTAACTTTTGTTTGAAATTTTAAATTATTTAATATTTTAAACAAGTTTTATGAGACGTTCAGGTTGTGCCTGATTATATGATCAATAATGTCTAATTTAATCTCCTTAGTATTTGGAATAACATTTCACATATAATTTATGTCATTACATAAATTATTTATCTTATTTGGTTATTTTAATATGAACCTCTCATTCCAATCTCATGTGACCTAAACATCACGTTAATTAGTTTATATTAAATTACCTAAAGTCATCTTATCCTTGATTTACTTTTTACAAATTCCATATTAAAATAATAATTTATTATTATTTTTTTAATTATGTAATACATAGTAATCCTGAACAAGGTTTGATTGAGTCAAAATAAATGTAGTTTGACTTATTGTGATGTGTTGTAGAATACTAAATATTTATTTTTATATTTTAAAGATTTTACTTTCTAAGATTGTGCTAAGTTTTATGAGCTATTTTATTTCATACATGAGTTGATGATGGAGAATCTTATACTTTGTCTTTAATATATCTTGTAATGCAACTTTCTTGTATAATATATGGCATCTCTAAATTTTTTGCTTTGATTTCATTATATTACATTCCTTAAAATTTTCTCATAGTTTTTTATTTAATTAACATTAAACTAATAATTTATTAATATTTATACATTAGGATTGGTAATTGAAGTACTTTTGTACAAGGTTCGATGGAGATGAAAACAACATTTTGGAACTCTTGGATGAGGAATATTAAAATTAAATATTTCTTTTTATATTATAAAATATTTATTTTCTTAAATTTTAGTATGACTTATGAGATATTTTAGTTCATTTCTAATTTGATGACTATGTATATTATAGTTTTTTGCTTTATTTATTGGAATGCAACTTTCTTTTAAATTTATAGCAATTTTAAAAACTTATAATTTTGTTATGTTGCTTAGTAACTGAAAATCTCCTCACATTAACTTTAGATCATTTTTTCATTATATTACAAAGCTTCAATTATATAATTTCATCTTTAATAAATATTTGTTTAATACTAAAATAACATTTTTTTTGTTTCATAATTTTTCGTAATTCTAAATAAGGTTTGATTGTCACTTCTCAAATGCCATTAGATTGGCCTCAAAAAGCTTTGTCAAAAGTAGTGTTCAATTTTTTTAAAATGTTTTTATTATCTTAGCTATTGGCACGCTTGATGACATATTTTCATTCTTACTAGATTTGATCTTTGAAAATGTTTGACTCGATATTTTTAGTATTTTGGCGAGCAACATTTCCTCTAGTATAGCTTATACATCACTTTTATTTTGTGATATTACATCATTTTAATATATCTCATTTCAGCTTCAACATATATTTACTTAATACTAAAAAAATAATTTATTAATTTTTTCAAAATTAATTTTCCAATTTTTAGTAATTTCACATAAGTTCCTACAAAGAAAAAATAAACATAATTGGACTTGTCTTAACTAATTTTCTTCTGCTAAACACTGATTTTTCCATTTTATGTATTTATGTTTCTTGGGTTTTGGAATATCTTACAAGATATTTCGATATTTGCATTATTTGATGATCAAGAACATTACACCTATTCTGTTTGGTATCTTAAAAATGCAACTTTGTTATTGAATTCAACACATTTCTTGAATGTTTTTCTTCGAATTGGACATATTATATTTTTGTAATTTCTTATTTCAAATTTAATATATATTTACTTAGTTTTAAAAACATTAATTACTATTAATGGCTATCTATTTTTGAAATTCATAGTAATTCTAAATTATGTTTGATCAAGATAAACAAATGACATATAGCTTATTTAGGTAAGATCTATATAATTTGATAATAATTTAATAATTTTTAAAAGAATATTTTCTATATTTTGGCATGTTTTGCAAGACATTTTGACTTATACCTAATTTTATAATCGAAAACATTATACTCAATCTCTTCTCTACAATAGAATGCAACTTAGTAATATAATTCTTCTCAATTATTCAAGTTTTATGAATTTTATTTTGTTATCTTCTTATGTAATTCTAGACATCTCAAAATGTGATAATTACACTGCTTTAGCTTGGTAATACTAAAACAATAAATATTTATCACTATGAATTTATTTTGTCACATGAGTTTATCCCATTTTTACTTTAAATATGTTTATATAATAATAAAATAATAAGTTATGGTTATTTATTTTTATTAATTTTGTTATTCATAGTTATTCCAAAGGAGATCTGATCCAGGTGAAATTAACATCGTTAAACTAGTCTTGATAAAATCTATCAAATAAATTATTTTTTAAAATATATCTAAATTTGTTATTTTCTAGTGTTAAAATATGTTTTATGAGTCATTTTGATTTTTGGAAGATTTCAACATCAATCAGGTTAGATTTTGTCTGCATAATATATTGGAGTGCAACTTTATAATAAATTTTATCAGATTTCTTTCACTTTTTTGCATTTATTTGTTACATTACTATACAATGATAAGCCTCTTGTCACGTGGCATTCTATCTCTTTGATTTCTTTAAATAAATTATTAATTTATCTTATTTTAGTTTTTATAAATATATTTATTTTATATAAAAATAATAATAGATTATGATTTGTTCTTATTTATCTAATTAATTCATGGTAATTCTTAGTGAAGTATGGTCAAGGATAAATAAGCAACGTTGGATTCACAACATGTGTTGCAAGATATTTGGTACATAATTAATTTGATGGTTATGGATGTTACACTATTGTTTAAGAGTATTGAGTTACAACTTAATAAAACTATTATCTCAATGTTTTCCAAATTTTTCACTTTGATTTTGTTATATTACTAAGTAACTGTAAATCTCATTTATAATGACAATTATGTTGCTTTGATTTTTTTTAGATTTCATTTATTTAATTGATCCTATTTTAGTTTGAACACATATTTAATTACTATAAGAAGTTTGACTAGCTTTTACTTATACTTATTTACTTTCAAAATTTGTGATAATTACAAACAAAGTATGACGATGATTAGACAAACATTATCAAACTCATCTAGGTAAGCTCTATCAAATTAAATAGTTATTTTTATATTTTCAAAATATTAAAATAATAACTTATTTCTTTATTTTTGAATTCAAAAAAAAATTTAAACAAGGTGTAATAGAGAAGATACAAGCGTAGTTAGACTAATTTTGTTGAGCTTAAGGTATAAAATAAGCAATTATACATTATTTTGAACATTTATTTTCTATGTTTCTAGCATTCATTATGGTAGATTTTGAAATGTACATAATTTAATGAGTGAGAATTTTAAACTCGATCTTGCTAGTATCATTGAATGCAAATTTCTGATAAAATTGATCTTATTTCTACCTATTTTGCAGTTTGATTTGGTTTATATTATTTTGTAACTCCAAGCGTCCTCTCATGTGACATTTACATTGTTGTGATTTGGTAGAATTGTGATAGTTGAATTTATCAAATTTCATCTTTATTATATATAGTTATTTAATGTTACTATAAATATTTATTAGTTTTTATACTTATTTTAGTTTATAATTTGTAGTAATTTGAAGCAAGGTCTAATCAAGACAAGCATTGGTTTTTTGGCTTGTCTTGATAAGTCAAATCCAATTTAACAATCACTATTATTTTTTAAAATTATTTATTTTCTAGGTTTTTTTAATGTTTAATGAGTCATTTCGATTTGTTCTTTATTTTACTGTCGACCATTGTGTACATGATCTCCTTTGTTTTTTAGAATGAAACTTCTGTATATAAGTTATCATTTTTTAATATTTTTCTTTTTGATTTAGTTATATTATTATGAAACTATAAATGGCTCATGATATGGCCTTTCCATTGCATTGATTTGGTTATATATCTTCGATTCAATTTTTCTCCAAAAACTTCAAGATACATTTACTTAATATTATAGTAATAATTTATTATTATTTATATTTTCTTATAGTTATTACTGTTATTTTTTAAATAGGTCTTATCAAGGTGATACAAACATGTTCAAACTTGTCAAGATGATGTATATCTATGTAAGTAATAATTTTTTAATAATGTCGTATATTTTACTTGATATTTTTTTCATACCTTATTTAAAGATTGATGATGCCATTGTCAATCTCCTCAATATGATGGAACACCACTTTGTTATAGAGGTAATTTGATTTATTTAATTTTTTATTTTGAACTAATAATTTTTCTATAATACTTTACATCTCGTATCTTGTGGCCTTTATATAGACTTCACTTAGTTATATAACATCACTTCAATATATCTCATTTTAGTATTAATAAATTTTAGCCCAATATTGAAATAATAAATTATTATTACTTATGCTTATTTAGTTTTGTAATTTGTAGTAATTCAAAGAAATGTACAATTGAGATGAAACAAAAATAGTTAGGCTATTCTTAATGAGCTCTATCCAACTTAAAATTTATTTCTAAATATTTAAATATTTTATTGTTTAGTTTTTGGTGTTCATTAAGAGACATTATGATTCTCACAAGGTTTCATGATCGAAGATGTTACCCTTAATAACCTTAGTATCTTGTAATGCAACCTTTTCATGTTATTTATCCAATTTCTTGAAATTTATTTCATTGATTTTGATATATTACTTTGCAACTAAACATTTCTTCTCACTTGATATTTGCATTGATTTGGTTTTATTATGCTACATTTATTTAATTTATCTCATTTTATCTTCCATATATATTTATTTAATAATAAGATAATTATTAATTAATTTTTATTTTTATTTATTTTTGATATTCACAATAAATTTAACTCAGGTTTGATAGGGATGAAATAAATCTAGCTATAGTCATCTCAATAAGATCTACACGACGAAATAATAATTTCTATTATTTTAAATATTTTATTTAGTATGTTTTCGGAAAGCTTTTGGGACATTTTAAAGAATATCTATTTTGATAATAAAAATTGTTAAGGTTGATCTACTTACTGTCTTGGAATACAAATTTCCCATACAATTTATCACATTTCCACCATTTGATTTGCTTTGATTTTATTATATTTCTTTTTAACTTCAAATCTACTCTCATGTGATATTTGTGCCATTTTGAATTGGTTATATTATATTACCTCAATATATTTTGTTCTAGTGTTAATATATATTTAGCTATATTAAAAGAATATTTTTTCAATATTTATGCATATTTACTCTTGTAATTCATAGTAATTCCAAAAGAGCTTTGATAATGTTGAAAGAGATGCCATTGGACCGATATTGGAGAGCTCTATCAAATTAGTATTCATTTTTAATATTTTTATAATATTTTATTTTCTTTAATTTTTTAATTCTTTACAAGATATTTAATTTTTTATGTTATTTGATAATTTAGCATGTTACACTAAATCTCTTCAATATATTGGAGCATAACTTTCCCTAATATATTAACCCCATTTTATAAAATTTTTCATATTAGTTTGCTTAAAATTTTATTCAATTCTAAAACTCTCATTTAAACTTTGCACTACTTTGATTTTGTTACCTTATATATACTCAATTCACCTTATTTAAGCTATACTTTATATCTGCTTAATATTAACGCAACAACTTTTTATTATTTATGATTATTTATTTCGTTAATTTAAATTAATTTCAAAAAACATCCTATCATAACAAAACCAACATTTTTAAACTTATGTTGATGAAATTATACAATTAAATATTACGTTTATATTATTAAATATTTAGTTTTGTAATGTTTTTTTGTCTTTTTACTAAGCAATTTAATTCATACCTTATTTAAATGTTGAAATATGTTACTCTCAATCTCCTAAGTCACTTACATAGAAAAGATTTGTGTACAGTTTATCTCACTTTATAAAACCTTTTACTTTAGATATGTCACTTTCCTATGAAACTGTACACTAACATGATTTGATTTTGCTGTATTACTTTAATTTATAATAGCTAAGTTTTATTATATATTTACTTATCGTTAAAAATAATAATTTTTTTTTACTTTTCTTTGTTATTATAGTTTATAAAAATTCCAAACAAAGTCTGATTAAGGTGAGAGAAACCTCTTTAAACTCATTTCGATGACCTCAATCGATTAATAGATTTACATTATTCTTTTAATTATTTTATTTTTTAATACCTTTTGTCACTTTTGAAAACTTCGTGTCTTTGAAAGAAACTATCTTGTATAATTTATGTCTTTTTTTCAAATTTATTTGCACTTATTTAGTTATGTTACTATGTAACTCAAAATCTCTTCTCATAGAACTTTTACAGTACTTTTATTTTGATATATTATGTCAATTTAATTCAACTTAAACTAGCTTTAATATATATTTACAAAATATTAAAAGAACACTTTGTTATTATTTTTTACTATTTACATTGGTAATTAGCTGTAAATCAAAATGAGTTCTGATCGACTGAAAACAACATCAGTGAACACATCATCAAGAGTAAAATCTAGATATTCATTGTTATTTCATTAAATTGTTTTTGAAATATTTGGTATATGTTATGAGACATTTAAAGTTGCATATGATTTCATTATTGAGGATGATATAGTGGGCGTCCTTAGTATCCTTAGATGCAACATTTTTTGCTAAATTTAACTCTTTTTCTTAACTTTTTTAATATTAATTTTGATATCATATTATGTAACGGACAATTTTTTTGTATGTGACCTGAATATTGCTTTACATTTGCTAAATTGCATTAGTTTAATTTATCTCATTTCATCTTTAATAAATATTTAGCTAAAAAACAAATTTATTATGCTTATATTGGTATTTTGTGGCAATTTCAAATTAGGTATGATCAATAGAAAACTAATAACCGTGTAATTTTTTTAATGAGTTCATCTTCTTAAATATCCATTTCATCATTTTTAAATATTTAATTTTCCATGCTTTTGGAGATCTTTTTGAAGCTTTTAGATTTGTACCAGATTTGATGATGGATGTCTTTACACTCAAACTCCCCTAGGTCTAAGAATGCAACTTCAAAGAGTAATTTAGGAATTTCTTTAAATAATTTCTCTTTGAATTTTGGTATTATTAAACTGTAATTCTCCTCTTCTATTTCCTTTACTTCTATTTGATTTTGTTATATTTTATTTTCACAATTTAATTCATTTTAATTTTAATATATATTCACTTGCCAATAAATTAATATTTTATTATAGTTATTTCTATTTATTTTTTGATTCATAATTTTCCAAATAAGGTCGAATTGTGGCAAAAAAAGGTTGATGGACTCATCTTAATAAGACATGTGCAATTCAATAATCATTTATATATTATTTTTAATATTTAATACCTAAGTTTTATAGATTCTTAACAAGATATTTTTTTTTGTATATGTTTTGAATATCGAACTTTTAAAAGAAACTCCTTTGTCTAATGGAATAAAACTTTTTTGTACAATTTATGTCATTTTCTAAACTTTTTATGTTTTATTTTATTATATTACTTTGGAATTCTAAATATCTTGTTGTGTGTCCTTTTCATAACTTTTGTTTGGTTATATTATAATGAATAGATTTATCTAATTTAAGCTCTTATATATATATTTACTTAATATTGAAGTAATACCTTATTATTATTTCTTCTTATAAATTTTGGCTATTTATAGCAACTCTTGATGAGGTTTGATCATGAAAAAATGCATAGTATTAGAACTTTCTCGATGATCTTCATCCAAAAAATATTTAATTTTAAATTTTTTTATATTTTATTTTCTTATTTTTTCCTTATACAAGACATTTTAATTTCTTATCTAATTTCATGATTGAAGATGTTACCCTCAATTTTCTAAGTTTCTTAGAATGTAACTTTGTTGTATAATTTCTATCATTTTTTCAAACTTTTCACTTTAAATTACTCAACATTCACAAATACTTCACATCTTTATGTTGTGATATTTACATTGATTCACCTTGGTTATATTGTAACACATTAATTGAACACATTTTTGTGTTAATATATTATAGTTTAATATAAAATAACAATATAATCTTTATTTCCTTATTTATTTGATAATTCAAAGTAATTCTAAATGAGGTCTGATAAAAAAATATAGTTGGAGTTGTCTTGATCAACTCTATTTATTTCAACAATAATGTCCATCTTCGTAATTATTATTTTTTGAAACACTTTAATATCTTGGAATACAATATTCTAGTAGGAATTATCTTAGATTTTAAAATGTTTTATGTTGATTTGGTTACGTTATTATGCAATGATAAATCTTCTCTTGTGTGATACCTGTATTTCTTCGATTTTGTTATACTTTATTAATTTGTTTTTTTCTAGATTTTACATTAGTATATATTTACTCAATATTAAAATAATACTTTAAAATTACTTATCATTATTTATATTTGTAATCCATAGTAATTCCAAATGACATGCAATTGAGATGGAATAGAAATCATTAGACTTGTCAAAATTGCCTTTATCCATAACATATTTATTTTTATTATTTTAAATATTCTTTTTTTGAAGGCTTTGGAATTCCATAAAAGACATTTTAATTCGTGCATTATTCCATAGTCGAGAAAGTTAAAGTCAGTATTCTTAATATACTTTATTGCAACTTTTTTTTTACAATTTATATTAATTTTTCAAATTTTTTCTTTAATTTTTTAATATTATAATCACATTGAAAAGTTTTTTTGATGTGACCTTTGCATTGCCCTGATTTTGCTATATTTATTACATTAATTACTCTTATTTCTAGCTTTAGTATATATTTATTTAATATTAAAAAATTAATTTATTATTATTTATGCTTATTTAGTTTTGTAACTCACCAAAATTAGAAAGATTGTATGTTTCAGATGAAACAAACGTCCTAGGGCTCATCATGATGAGTTTGATCATATTAAATATTTAGTGTAGTATTTTAAAATATTTTATTGTCAAGAAAGTTTGTACACTTTATCAGACATTTTTACTTGTACCTAATTTGACCGCTTGGTTGTTATACTTTATCTCCTTCATACATTGGAGTACAAGTGTTATGAATATTTTGCAAAACTTCAAAATTTTTTCTCTTTTTTGGGTATATATTGTGCAAGTCTAAATCTCACCTTTAGGACATTTGCATAATTTCTTATTTGGATCTATAATTATTATTCAAATTCTCTTATTTGAACAATAATACATACATAATTAATATTAAAATAATTGCTTTTTTATTTTTATTGTGTATATATTTTAATAATTATTAGTAATTCAAAATATGGTTTAGCAGGGAAGAAACAAACGTTATTAGACTCATCTTAAATCCTCTATTTAATTAAATATTTTTTTGTTCCTATAATTTTTTTCTTCAATTTTTTATGTTTCATAAGCTATTTTGATTATATAGAATTTAACAAATGTAAATTTTACACTAAATCTGCTTAATATTTTGCAATGTAGTTTCCTTATGTAATTTATCTTACTTCATTAAATGTTTTGCTTTGATTTGGTTATTTATCTAAGTAACTAAAATTCTTCTTTAATGTGACTTTTTCATCGCTATGATTTAGTAATTTTAGATTGCTTAAATTTGACCCATTCTTCTTTAAATATATTTTTTTAATTTTAAAATAACCATCTATTTTTAATTGTGTTTGTTAGTTTTAGTAAATCATAATAATTATAAACAACATCTGAATGAGATAAAAGAATTGTTGTTGGTCTTCTCTCGATGAGCTCTATCAAATTAAACACTTATTTCCATATTTTAAATTTTTAAGGTGTTCTACATAGTTTATTAAACATTTTGATTTGTAACATATTTGACAATATTTTTATTTTAGTGTGCTTTTCTGGTCATTGTTAATCATAAATGATTTTACGAATGAGGATGTTACACTCTATCATATTAGCAATTTGGAATGTAAGTTTCCCATATAATTTATGCCATTTCTTTAAATTGTTCATTTTCAATTGGCTATTTTATTATGTTACCCTATATCTTTTCTTATGTGACTTTTGGAACTTCTTAAGTTTGTTATATTATATCTGTTCAATTTATCTTATTTTATTATTAACATATTTTTAAAAAATTTTAACTTGTAAATTATTTTTATTTGTTCATATTTACTTTTTAATTTATGGTTATTTAAAACATGGTATGATGAGGACAATATGAAAGTAGTTGTATTTGTTTCGACGAGCTCTATCTAACTAAATATTCATTTATTCATTTTTGAATGTAAGATAAATTGTAATAAACAACTAAGTTCTATGACATTGAGAAGACTGAGTCAAACATTATTGATTATCAAATCGTGTATTAAACAAAATATCTCATAAAATATAATAAAATAACAGAAAATAAAATACTTAAAAAAATAAAAAAATATTTAAATGGATAGGGTTCAATGAGATGATTCAAATGAAGTTTTTTGCCTTGATAAAATCTCATTTTTAGTCACTACAAATTACAAAATTATTTGAGCATAAATAATAATAAATTTTATTTTAGTTTTTATTAATTTTCAATAAACGTGAAATCAGATAAATTGAAGCAATATAATAATACTAAATCAAAGTGATGTAAATGTCACACATGATGACATTTAGTGCTAATTAGGAATATAAAAAGGTAAGAGTGAAAATATTGGGCGAATAAGATCAAATTTATTGGAGAATTGCATTCAGATATATTTAAGAGATCAAGTTTAACATTCCCAATCATTAAATTAGGTATGAGTTGAAAGTTCTTATAATGCAAGCATAAATCCTAGAAAATAAAATATTAAGAAATATGGATAACAGTACTTAAACTCATAGTGGCAATCAAGATGAGGGTAACAACATTTATTTTACCTCAATTGGATCTCTTTTTAAATATTATGAATTAACAATTATAATGAGCATAAATAACTATCAATTTTTATTTTAATTTAATTAAATATTTATTAAATCTACAATAAAACAAATTGATGAAATATAATAAAAAATAAAAATCAATGTAAAGGTCACACGAGAGGTGAATTCGAATTTGATAGTAGTATTATAAAATCAAATCAAGAAATTTAAAAAATGAGAAAAAGTTTAAATGAAAGTTGCATTCCAAGATTTTAAAGACACCTTTTGCAATATCCAAGGTTATGGCAGGAAGCATAAATCAAAATGCCTTGCCAATATTACCAAAATACAAGAAGATGAAAAATTTAGAAATATATCAGTAAAGTGTTTAATTGGATAGAGGTCATCAAATGGAGTCTAACAACTTTTTTTTGAATTATTATAAATTACCAATTTTAAAAAGTTTAATGCTTGTATATTATTATTTAAATATTAAGGAAATAGATCTTAAAAGTTAAAAGACGTAAATGGTGGTGTTGTAATATAACAAAAATAAAGCAATATGATGGTCAAAATAGTGGTGATTTATAATTACATAGTAATATAATAAAATAAATGTAAAGAATTTGGAAAAGTTAGATCAATTATAAAGGAATGTTTTTAGTAAAATATATTTAGTAGATTAAATATAATATTCTTCATTTCCAAATATGGAATAAATCATAATATCTCATAATGTGTGCAAAAATAATATTAAATATAATATTTAAGTCATAGAAATAAATTTTTAATTCGGTAATGGTCTTTATAATGAGTCCAATAATTGTTTTGTCTCCATTATATTTAATTTGGAATTACTATAAATGACAAAAATAAATATACATAATTAAAAATATTAATTTAATATATAAAAATTTATTTTATATATGCATAAAATAATTTGAAGAATATTATTATAACAAATTGAAAGTGATGTAAAATTCACATTAGAGGAAAATTAAGTTTTAGAAAAATATAGTGAAATGAAAACCCAAAAATTGAAGAAATGATTTAAAAGATATGATAATGTTTAATTCCAAAATAATAAAGAAGTTGAGGGTAACATCCCGCATCAGAAATTATATACAATTGAAGATGTATCATAAAGCATGCGAAAGTCATGGAAAATAAAATGTTTAGCAATATAAAAATGAATATTTAATTACATAAAACTCATTGAGATGAGCGCAACAATGGTTATTTCTTCTTGATCAAACCTCATTTTGAATTTATTTTATTTAAAAAATTAAATATGTTTGATTTAAAAAACATTATTATTTTTAAATATAAAATTATATATATCAAATCTAAAAAAGTGATAAAATGAAGTAATGTGATACATCCAAATCGAACAAGAAATAGATGACGTGGGAGACAATTTATTGTTTATAATAACATAACCAAGTATAAGTGATAATTCTAAAAAAATTAGAAGTTTATGTCAAAGTTGCAGTTTAAGATATTAAGGAGTTGGACTGCTACATCATTAATTGTGGAATCATATATATATATATATATATATATATATATATATATATATATATATATATATATATATATATAGATATATAAATACCATATGAAGTAAGAAAAATAATTTATAAATTGAAGCACTTTAAAATTTCAAAATTAATTTTAAATTGAATAGAGCATAAAAATATGAGCCAAATAATGTTTGTTTCATCTTGATCAATCCTTGTTCAAGATAAATTTTATGAGAAAGTTATATTCCAAGGTATTAAGGAGATAGAATATACCATCATTTATTATTGAATGATGAATATATCCAAATGCTTGATATAGTATGCAAAAAACTTAGAAAATTAAGTATTTAAGAATATAAAAAATTATCTGAAATATTTAAGAATATTAAAATTAATTTTTAATTAAATAAAAATTGTAAAGGTAAGCTAAAAGATTTTTGTTTCATTGTGATCAAACCTAGCTCATAATTGCTATGATTTATAAATTTGAAAAGGATAAATATTTAAAAATAATAATGTAGTTAAATAAAAGTTAACAGTTGGAGGAAAAAGAAAATTGTTATGTGAAAGTAGCATCCTAGGACACCTAGGAGATCGAGTATAATGTCCTGGATCATGAAATCAGGTACAAAAAAAATATGTTATCACTGGACCCAAAACTACACAAAAAAATATTTAAACATGTAGAAATGCATATTTAATTTGATAGACCACCTTTTGGCATGGCCAATGATTTTATTTTGTCATTATTTGACCTCATTTTGAATTACTACAAATTACCAAAGCCAATACGAATAAATAAAAAAAATGATTATTTTAATGCCAACTAAATTTTTATTAAAGTAAAAAATGAAGTAAATTAGAGGATGGTAATGTAACCAAATCAATGAGAAGTAAAAATCACATTAGTGGAGATTTAGAGTTATGTAGTAACAAAACCAAATAATAACAAAATATTGAAATAAAAGGCAAAAATTATATAGGAAAGTTGCATTCCAAGGTGCATCAAGTTCAAGTACATCTCATATTGTTATTTCAAGCTTGAATCAAAATGTCTCATAAGACATGCCAAAGAAAAAAAAAGTACTTAATGCAAATAACAAATATTTACTTAGATAGAGGTCATCAAGGAATGTTGAACAACATTGGCTTCGACACACTCAAATGACATATCTAATTGCTAAATATTACTACTATTAAAAAAGTATAAGAAATAATAGAAAATTATTTCAATATTAAGAAAATATATAAAAGAACTAAAATTTTATATCCTATAGAAATTTAACATGATGAAATTGAAATTATGTAATGTTTAAATGTGATGATAATTAAAACATCATATTTATATAACCATATCAAAGAGAAACATTTGAGGATGTAAGATAAATTGTAAGAGAAAATTTAATTCCTTGATATTAAGGAGTTTGACTATAGCATTCTCAATCATTAAATTAGATAAAAATTAAAATATCTAATAAAGTATGCCAAAACAAATAACAAATAAAATATTTAAAAATATTTAAAAAAATTAATTTGATTGAGCTCATCTAAATAAGTCAAAAGTCCTTTTTTGCTATAATAAAAGCTCATTTTTAATTACTATGAATTATGAAATTAAACAAGCATAAATTAAATCTTATTGTTTTATTACTTATTAAAATTTTAAAATAGTTGAAATGGGATAAACTGAAGTAATCTAATACAGAAAAAAGTGATGTAAATGTCACACGAGAGCACAATTAGAGTATATATTAATATAACAAAATTAAAGTGATTAATTCAAGAAATATTATAAATTTTTTTAGAAATTTAAATTCTAAGAAATTAATGATATTGAGTATGACATTACAAATCAACAAATCTAGAATAAATAAAAAAGTCATGTAAAGAATACAAAAACCTTAAATAATAAAATATTTAAACATGGGAATAAGAATATTTAAATGGATAATGATCACATAGATTAGTATAATAATGTTCTTTTCATCTTGATTAGGCATTGTTTGGAACAAATATAAATTATAAAAGTAAATAAGCTTAAATAATAATTATTTTTGTTTTTATGTTTGGTAAATATTTAATGATGCTCAAATTAGATAAATTTAAGTAATATAAAATGACATAATCAAAGAAACATAAATGTCATGTAAAGGAAGGGTTATAGTTTCCTAATAATATAACAAAATCAAAGAAAAAAATTTGACAAATCAAATAAATTTTAATGAAAGTTACATTACTATGCAATAAAGAAACTATGCATAACGTCCTCAATCTTGATGTCAAATAAAAATAAAAATGTCTCGTTAATAATACCAAACACCTAAGAAATAAAATTTAAAAAACATTCAAACAACACATATAATTGGGTGAAGCATGTCGAGACAAGTTGAACGATGTTTTCTACCACAATCAGACCACTTTTGGAATTATTATAAATCAACAAAGTAAAAAATAATAACAATTGTTATTATTATAATATTTAGTAAAGATACAATAAATATGAAATGAAGTCAATTAAAGAATTGTAACATAAAAATTAAAGTGATGTGAAGGTCATACAAGAGGAGTCTCAGAGTTATATCATAATATAACAAAATCAATGCAAAAGATTTGAAGAAATAGGGAAACATTTACTGGAAATTTAATTTGAAGATTCCAAAAAGATCGAGTGTAGTACGCTCAACCATCAAATCAGAAATTTCCAAAAATGTGCCATAATGTATGCCAATGTAAAAGAAAATTGAATATTTTCTTTGCCTAGATTTCAACCTATTTTAAATTACTGTTAACTACTAAATGAAAAAGGCATAAATATAAATAATTTATCATTTCAATGTTAAGTGAATATATGTTAAGGTTAAAATATGTAAAATTGAAGTTGTGTAATATAACTCAATCAAAGTAATGTAAAGGTTATATCTGAGGGGATTTGGAGATAAATAACAATACAACAAAATCAAAGTATGAATTTTTGAAGCATGGGATAAGCAGTATTGGAAAGTTGCATTTGAAGACATTTAGAAGATGGCATAAAATACTTAATTTTCAAATGATGAATAAAAGAAAATATCATATAAAGCATGTCGAAGGAAAAAATAAAATACTAAAGTATAGAATAAAAAATTAATTAGATTCAGCTCATTAACATAAGTCTGGCAATTGTTTTTCCTCTGGATCAAACCCCATTTGTAATTAGTGCAAATTACAAAGATATTTAATCTTAAATAATAATGCAATTTTATCTTAATATTAAGTAAATGGAAACTAAAGTAGAAATAGATGAATCAATATAATGTAATACAATTAAACGAAAGTGATGTCAGGGTCACATGAGATAAAAAAGAGAATTTCATAACAAGAATTGAGATGAACTATACATTTAGGATTTATTCCAAAAAACTAAGGAAATTTATTACAATATTCTCAGACAATAAATCAACTACAAATAAACATATCTCATAAGTGATGTAGAAACAAAAGAAAATAAATATTTTAAAAAATAAAAAATAAATAACTATTTCTTATAGAACTGTCATGTCCAACACCATTTGTTTCAACTTGATTCAGCATTGTCTAAAATTACTACAAATTTCCAATATATATAATTATAAATGATAATAAAGTATTACTTTTGAATTAAGTGATAATATAATAAACTTAAAGTTTCAAAATTAAAGAAATTATAATATATCCAAATCAAAATGATGTAAAATTTGTAAGTGCGAGGAATTAGATCTTCACAGTAATATAACCAAATCAAGGAGAAAAATTTGTGAAAAGAGATAAATTGTACAATGAAGGTACATTCCAAGAGATTAAGGAGATTGAATATAAAATCCTCAGTCATCGAATATGGTGTGAAACAAATGTCCCACAAAGTATGCTAAAACAATATAAATGAATTCATTAAAAATTATACAAATTAACATTTAGTTCGATAAAGGTTTGTTAGACGAGTAAATGATATTCATTTCATCCGTATCAATCATTGATTTAAATTATTGTAAAATGCAAAAGACAATAAGAGTAAATAATAATACGTATTGTTTTAATTTTAAGTAAATATTTAGTAAACCTCAAGTGAGATAAATTGAAGAAATGTATTATAACAAAATCATAATAATGCAATAGTCACACGAGGGCACATTTCTTTTTGCATAATAACATGGAAATTTAAAAAAAATTATATTTAATTTGAATGAGCTCATCAAGGTAATTCTAATGACTTTTGTGTCGTCCTGTTTTGAACGCATTTCTAATTATTATGTATTACAAAAGAAATTAAGCTTTAATAATACAAAATTATAAATTTAAAATTTAGTGAATCTAAATTAAAATCGAAATACGAGAAATTAAAATAATACAGTGTAACCATATCAAAGTGATGAAATGGTCGCAATGGAGGAGATCTAGAGTTACATAATAACTTTTTAGAAATGAGAAATTATGTTGTTTTAGTTTATCAAATTTTAGCTTTAATATAAATTTATCAAATATTAGAATAATTATTTATCCATATTAATGGGTAATTAATTTGAAAATTTTCAATAATTCAAGATAATGTCTAATGGAGATGAAAAAGATGTTATTGTAGTCATCACGACAAGCCCTATCTAATGAAATACTTATTTTTATAGTTTCACATTTCTTTTTATGGGTTTTGGCAAACTTTACAAAATCTTAGGTTCTACTTAATTTGATGATCTAGGATATTACACTTGTTCTTTGATTTTAGAATTACATTCTCATAAGACATTCATATTGCTTTCCCTTTGGCAAGTTAAATTTCTTCAATTTATTTTATTTCAAATTTATTAAATGTTTAATGATTAATAAAGTAGTAACTTAATATTGTTTGTGCTTATTTTCTTTGGTTTTTTATGTAAATTTGCAAAAAAGGTTCTATTGATAGAAAAAATTATTATTGGACACATCTTGATGAACTCTATCTAATTAAATATTCACTTGTATATTTTTAGTTATTTTTAGGATTTTGATAAATGGTATAGGAAATTTTGATTTACACCTTTTTTCAATATAGACGATATCATGCTCAATCTCTTTAGTGTCTTGGAATTCAACTTTCCAATATAATTTATCTCATTTCATCATTTTTTTTGGATTAGTTATATTTCTATATTAAAATAAATCTCTTCTCTAATGAACTTTACATTGCAATGATTTAGTTATGTTACATTACTATAACTTTTCCCATTTCAATTTTAATATTCCTTAACTTATTATTAAAATAATAATTTATTATATTATTTATTCTTAATTTTGTTGATAGTTTATAACAAATCTGAAGTTGGACTTACATGTATGAATAAATTTTCAATTAATTTATATTCTTTGACATTTTATATTTTATGGTTTATGTACATTTTACAAGAGATTTTAATTATGTTTGATTTGATGATTATGGATGTTAGACTTGACTTGCTTAGCATCCTAGAATGTAATTTTTAGGAGAATATCATTGAGTTATAGAAATTTAATTTTTAAATTTCAAAAAATTTTATTTTTTTAGGAGTTTTAGATGCGTGAGACATTTTGATCATAAATTATTTGACATTCAAGTATGTCACACTCAATGTCACTTGTATCTTAGATCGTAACTTGTACAAGTTAGCTCTTTAAATCATCTTTCTTAGTAATTTCTCAGAGGATAACTTTACTTCAATGTGATTTAGTTATGCTAAATTACCTCAATATATCTAATTTTAGATGTCATATATATTTACTTTAGTTTAAAAAATAATTTTATTAATATTTAAATATTTTTAATTTTAGTAATTTATATTAGTTCCAAACAAAGGATAATCGACATGAAATAATTATCATTAGACTCAACTTGATGAGCTCGATGACACTAACTATCAACCTTTTTACTTTTAAAAATTTAATTTTCCATAGTTTTATTATACTTTGCAAAATATTTTATACAATGTAATGTATGCAGTTTTAGTTTTTTATCTCATCTCATTTAACATTTATTCATCATTCAATTGGATATATTGCATGGCGTCCAAATATCTTATTTCCTTTTTAATATACATCCAATAATTTTTTTACCAATAATAAAGAATAATTTATTTTTATTAACTTATATTTAATGTTAGCTCCAAGTAAGGTTTAAACGAGAAGAAAAAAGTGATTAGAAAGATCTTGTTGAGATCTATTTAATTAAATATTTATTTTTTATATTTTTATATATTTGCTTTCTTTTTCATACCTTCTTGAATATTGAAAATATTCTTCTATGTCTTGTTTGTTTCTTGGATTACAAATTTCCCATAAAATTTTATCTCATTTTTTTTAAATTTTTTTTACTTTTATTTCAAATAATTATTGTGTAACTCAATGTCTCTTATGATTTAGCATTTATATCATTTTAGTTTGGTTATATTAGATTGCATCAATTTAACTTGTATTAGGTCTAAAAATTCATTAAATATCAAAAATAATTTATTATTCTTTAAGAGGATTTACTTTAGTAATTCAATGAAATTTTTTGTGAGTGCTGATTGAGATAAAGTAATCCTCAGTTAACATGTCTTTGCAAGCTTTATTAATAAAATATTACTTTTTTCAAATATTTGAATTTCTAGTGTTTTAGCATAATTTAATAGATATTTTCGAATTGTACCTGATTTTATGATCGAGGATGTCACATTCAATCTCCTCATAATCTTGGAATGCAACTTTATTTAACAGTCTATCTTATTTCATCAAATTTTTCTTTTTAATTTACTCATATTATTATGTTACTCTAAATCTCTTCATTAGTGATCTTCGCATTGCCCTCATTTGGTCATATTATATTACATCACATTCGCTCTTTTTAGTTTTAATATACATATTTATTTATTACCAAAATAAAATTTTATTATTTATTTTTATTTATTTTGGTAAGTCACAGTTGCTGTAAATGACATCTAATCATTTTGAAAGAAATGTTGTTCGACTTATCTCGAATAGATATTTCTAATTAAATATTCCTATTATTTTTTATATTTTTATAGTATCTGATTTGAAGATCACAGATGTTAGACATGATCTCCTTAGTATCTGGTAATGTCACTTTTGCATACAATTTATTTATTCAATTTTTTAAATTTTTTGCTTTAGTTTTGGTCATTTTAGTTTGTTGTTCAAAATCTCCTCTTGTATGATATTAGGATCTCTTTTATTTTGTTAATTGCTCACCTTCATTTTTTGCCATTTTAGTTGTAATTTATATTCTATTAATATTAAAAAAATATTTTTTACTATTTATGCTAATTAAATTTGGAAAACTTATAGTAATTCCAAATTATGTTTGATTGAAAACAAATAATTGTCATTGGACTCATCACGATGAGGTTTATCAATTAAATGTTTATTTGTATATTTTAAAATGTTTTAATTCCTAAGGTTTTTGGCATGTTTTACTAAACATTATTATCCATATCTGATTTGATGATCAAGATTGTTGCACTTGATCTATTTAGTCCCTTTAAACGTAATAGTTCCACAAATCTTTTATTTTTAATTTTATATATAATTATTTAAATTAAAACTATAAATGATTATTACTTATGCTTCATTTATTTGGTAATTAATATTAATTCTAATTATGGGAAAAATAAATTGCAAACGAATATCATTGGACTCAACCTGATGTTTCTACTAATTAAATAATATTTTTTAAACTTTTTAAAATATATGATTTTCAAAGATTTTGGCATGTTGTACAAGTCATTTCAATTCATAACTCATTTAATGTTTTAGAATACTATTCTTGATGTCCTTAGCATCTTGAAATGTAAAGTTACTATATAATTTTCCACATTAATAAACACGTTTCACTTTTACTTGGTTAAATTATTAGGTTGCTCTGAGTCCATTATAGTGTGACCTTTGCATCAAATTGATTTTGTGATTTAAATTACTTCAATTTATCCCCTTTTTTCTTTTTTAACATACATTTACAAAATACTGGAGAAACTAATTAATTATTATTTATGCTATTTAACTTTGATAATTTGTAATAATTCTAACGAAGCCTCTCTCGAGATGAAAAAATTAATGAATTCATCTCGATGAGCTGTATATAAATAAATATTTATTTTTATCTTTTAAGTATTTCATTTTCTAATATTTTATGTTGTTTCATGAGATATGTTTTTGTACTAGTTTATGAAAGTTATGCTCATTCTTAATATTTTGGAATGCCACTTTCGTATACAGTTTATCACATTTTTTCAAATATTTTACGCTGATTTTGATATTTTACAGTGAATATCTAATTCTCGACTTCTATGACCTTTACATCACTTTGATTATTTTACATTATATTCTCACAATTTATATCACTTTTATTGTAAATATATATTTACTTAATATTTAAGCATTATTTTATTCTTATTTATGTTTAGTTAATTTTCAAATTAATAATATTTCCAAACATGTTGTGTTGTAGACAATAAATATTGTTTTTGTCTCGATGAGCTCTTCTAATTGAATATTCATTTTAATATTTTTAAATATTTTTTGTGATTATTTGGCATATTTTTAAATCAATTCAAATCACACTTAATTTATTGATTGAGGATGTTGCATTATAACACCTTGGTTTACTGAATTGTGACTTTCCTCTTTTATTTATCATATTTTGTCAAATATTTAGCTTTGACTTTTTTTTTATTACTATTAAACACTTATTCACTTTTATAACACATTAACTTTGTTATTTTAAATTGCTTAAATTTATCTACTTTTAGCTTTATCTTATATTTGCTTTATGTTAAAATAATACCATGTTATTATGGAAGCTTGTTTACATTAGTAATTCATAATAATTCAAAATATGGTTTAATAAAGATTAAAGAAATATCTTAAACTTCTATCAATAAGCTTTATCAATTTAAAAATTTATTTTTCTTTTTCTTAAATAATTTATTCCACTTTTAAATTCACAATTATTCTAAATAGGGTTCTATCAAGATGGAAAAATAAATTTTGACTAGTCTAAAAAAAGTATGTACATTGTTATTCATTTTTTAAATTTTTTAGGTTGAA
The DNA here is from genome assembly GCA_023846275.1 of Vanilla planifolia. NCBI lineage: Eukaryota > Viridiplantae > Streptophyta > Magnoliopsida > Asparagales > Orchidaceae > Vanilla > Vanilla planifolia. The sequence goes on along the minus strand of JAIUJO010000484.1, from coordinate 138,831 downwards.
ATTTGTACCTAATCATATTATCTATAACTACGTTCTATCTTCTTAATATGTTGTAAAGCCACTTTCTCATGGAATACATCTCACTTCTTTGTTTGTTTTGTATTAATTTAGTTATAATGCAATAAAGCCATAATTCTCCTCTCGTGTGACAAAACCATTCATTTGATTATATTACATAAATTTATCCCATTCTAGATATATTATATATTTTATTAATATTAGAAAAGTAATTTATTATTATCAATCGTTGTTTAAATTGATAAGATGTATTAATTCCAAATGAGGTTTGAGATGGATGAAATAATCATCATTGAACTTATCAGAATGAGCTTTATTAAATAAAATTTTCATTTTTAGATTTTAAAGTAATTTTATCATTATTTTTCAATTCTTTTTAAGTTATTTTATTTATAGCTAATTTGTTGATCCTGGATTTCACACTCGATTTGCTTAATATCTTGGAATCTTTCTATCATTTTTTAAAATTTATTACTTTACTTTAGTTAGGTTTCTTTATAGTACCAATTCTTCTATCATTTGACCACTACTTTATTTTTTTTGCTATATTATATTCCTTCAATTTTTTCTTATTAGTATTAATATTAATTTACATAATCTTAAACAATAATTTTAAATTTTTATGTGGATTTAAATTGGTATTTCTAGGTAATTCCATATATAGTTTGACTTAGACTAAACAAATGCCTTTGGACACATCTCAATGTGCTATATCAAAAAAAGGGATTTCTTTACATTTTGGAATGCTTTATATATTTTATAAGAAATAAATAATTTTCCTAAATTTGACGTTTGAAGATGTTACACTCGACCACCTTAACATTGTTGAAAGCAACCATCCCCTATAATATATCTCATTTTTCAAATATGTTTTTTATTTGGATATTTTACAATTTAATTATAAATCTAATCTTGTTTGACCTTTAGGTTATGTTAGCTTTGTTATATTACATTACTTAAAATTATATTATTTCATCTTTAATTTATATTTATGTCATTTAAAATTATTATTTTTTTTTACTTTCTCACTCTTGTAATTCATAGTAATTGAAAAAGATGTATGACAAAGATAAAAGAAATGTCATTGGGCCATTTTTGTGAGATTTATGTGTGAAAATTTTCAATTTTATATTTTTTAATGTATTTTTACTTCAAATGGTTTTTCCACTCAATAGGAGAAATCATCATCTGGAGGTTGTTTAACCAATGAAGTTGTTACTCTTATTTTCTTTGGTGTTTTGGAATGCAAATTTACCATTCATTTATTTCTCATTTCTTTAAATGTTTTACTTTAATTTGGTTATTTATTACAAAGATCTAATTCTCCACTTGTGTGACCTTCGAATCACTTTCATGTCGTTATATTGGAATGCTTCAATTTACTTAAATTTACTTCAATTTATCATTAATATATATTTCATAAAAATTAAAAAATAATTTGTTATTGTTTATGATTATTTAAAGTAATTTATGGTATTTTAAAAATACGTTTACAATAATTTGAATTTTCGTTTCTATATTTTTAAATATTTTATTTTCTTGAATTTCTCATGCATTACGACCCATTTGAATAGACTTAATATAATGATGAATGATGGAACAATTGATCTCCTTGCCTAGTTGGAACAAAACTTTTCCACAAAAATTATCTCATTTCTTCAATTATTTTTCAAATTTAGTTATATTACTATGTAACTCTAATTTATCAATGGAATATCTTTTTCATAGTAATGATTTGGTTGTATTACATTACTTCAATTGGCATTGTTTTAGATTTAATCTATGTTTACTTTATAAAAAATATTATTTTAATACTATTTATCATTTTATTTTTGGTAATTCATAGTAATGCAAACAAGGCCTAATAAAAATAGAATAAATGTTAATAGGTTCATCTAAAGAAGCTCTATCCAATTAAATATGTTTTTTATACTTTAAAAAACTTTTATTTTCTTTAGTTTTAGTGTGTCTTATAAGATATTTTAATTCATAACTAATTTGATGATTGATAATGTTATATTTCATCGGGTTAGTTTCTTTTATTTGAACTTTTTGAAGCTTTTTATCTTGTTATTTCAATATTTTCATTTTCACTTGTTTATGTTATGGTGAAACTATATCTCCTAACTCATATGACCTCTACATCACCTAGATTTAGTTACATTATATGGATTTAATTTCTCTCATTTAAATATTAAATTATTTTGGTAATTGTTAAAAAATTATTTAATATCATTTTGGGTTATTTATATTTGCAATTCATAGAAATTCTATAATATGTTTGATGGAGAGTAAAAGTTGTTTTTGGACTTGTTTTAAATATTTTATTTTGTAAGGCTTTTGCACTTTTTATGAGACATTTCAATTTGTACTAGATTTGGCTCTCAAATATATTATAATCTATCTTGTTTGCATCATTGTATTCAATATTATTACACAATTTTTTATATTTTTTGATCTTTTTAACTAACATTTGGTTATATTAACATGTAACTCTAAATCTACTATCATTTCTCTTTTATAGGTGTTTGATATGGTTATATTCATCTCTTAATTTTTTCTTATTTGACCTTCTATATATATTAACTAAATATTATAATGATAATTTACTTTTACTCAAGGTTATGTTTAATGGTGATTAATAGTAATTTAAAAATTGTTTCATTAATATGAAATAATTTTTTTTGACTTATCTCAATGTGTTATATCAAATTAAGAATTTATTTTTATGTTTTTAAATATTTTTTTAGGATTTGGGCACTTTTTATGAGAAAATTTTATTTGTGCTTGAATTGTTGATCAAGTATGTTACAATTTATCTCCTTAATATCTTGGAGTGTAAATTTCATATGCAATTTATCCCATTTCTTTAGATATTTCATTTTGGTTTGATTAAATTATTGTGTAACTCTAATTCTCCACATGTGTGACATGCATGTTTTTTATTTGGTTAAATGATTTTATTTCAATTTAGCACATTTTAGATTTCATATATATTAACTTAATTTTAAAATAATATTATTTATTGTTATTTATTTTGATAATTCATAGAAATTCCAAACAAGTTTTGAAAGAGATGAAATGGAAGTCTCTGGACTTGACAAGTTATATCATAATGAATATTTCTTTTTATATTTTTAAATATTTTATTTCGTAGGATTTTGGCATGTTTTTTAAGACATTTCGTATTGCACCTAATTTTCGTGATCAAAACATTGTTGGAGTGGCTTTGATTTAAAAGACATTTAGAATAATGCATAATTTCATGATCGAGGATGTTATGCTCTATCTCCTCAAATATTGGCATAGTGCTTTGTGATATAATATATATTATTTCTCCAAGTTTTTCTTCCATTTTATTATATTATAATTATTCAATTTTTGTTATTTAAGGTTTAATTTATTTTTACTTAGTATTAAAATAATAATTTACCAATATTAAAGTTTATTTAACATTATAAGTCATAGTAATTCCACACGAGGTTTGGTCAAGGAAACTAATATCGTTGGTGTGATCTAGAGGAGCCTAATTTAATTAATTATTATTTTTAAAAATTTTAAATATTATGTATAGGAGTTTTTCTTAATGAAGATATATTTTTATGCTTACCTCATTTGTTAATGAAGGATGTAGCACTCATTCTCCTTAATAAATTGGAATGGAAGCTTTTAATATAATTTATGCCTATTATTTAATTATTTCATTTGAATTTGGCCATATTAGTATGAAATCCTAGGTTTTCTCTCGTGACAATTACACCATTATGATTTTGTTTTGTTATAATGCATCAATTGAAGAATCGTGATATAACTAAACAAAATTGATGTAAATATCACATGATTGGAGAATTAGAATTTCATAGTAAAATATACAAATTAAAGATAGTAATGTAAGTAAATAAGATAAATTGTACAATAACATACAAAGGAGATTAAGGGTAACATCCTTACCATCTTGTCATGCACGATTTAAAATGTACTATAAAGTGCTAAAAAAAATATAATGAAGAATATTTTTTGTTATAATGCTCGTTGATTTCAGCCTAGACATACCTGTTTCATTATAACTAGAGCTTATTTATGATTAAATGGAATCAATAAACTAAATTAAAAAATAATAAAAAAGGTGATTTTAGTTATAAGTAAATATATATTAAAGTTTAAATGAGATAAATTTATAATATAACATAACAAATTGAAAGTAATGTAAATGCCACACTAGAAAAGAATTACATTTTCATAGTAAAATGAAAAAATTGAACAAAAAATTTGAAGAAGTTAATTTCAATGGTAAAGCTACTTTCCAAGATATTATGGTGATTAATGGCAATAACCTTCATTGTCAAATCTTGTTCGAAACAAAATTTCTTGTCAAGTATGGAAAAAAATATATTAAAATATAAATTTTAATATTTAATTAGAGACTGCTCTATCAATGTTTCTTTCATCTTGATCTTACCATTGGTTGAATTATTGGAAATTACTAAAATAACTAATCATTAATAACAATCAAAGACTTCTTTAAATAATACACAAAAGTATATTACAACTAAAGTGAGATAAATTGTAGAATTACATTATAGCCAATTCAAAGCAATGTAAATGTCATAAGAAATGGAATTATAGGTTCATTATAACTTAACCAAATCATAAAAAAGGTTGAAGAACTGTGAAAAATTATATTAAAAGGTTCTTTTTTTAATAAACTTATTAGGTTGCGTTTAATATTTTTTATTGTGAAAATCAAGTACAAATCAAAATGTCTCATAAAGCACAAAAAATATATAAAATAAAATTCTTATACATATAAAAATATGTCATTAATTGGATAATGCTTATCTCATAACATCCAATGATTTTTCTTCCTCTCAATCGAACATTATTTGAAATTACTACAATTTACTGAAGTAATTAAAAATAAATAACTATATAATTGTTATTCTAATGTTAGGAAAATAAATATAAAACTTGAAGTGTGATACAATGAAGAATTGTAATATAAAACTACTAACATAAGGGTAGCAAGCAAAGATATTTTATGTAACATAGAAAAATATCCAAATAAAGTGAAATTTTTTAAAAATAAGATGAATTGTAGAAGAATATTGCACTACAAGATACATAGGGGCTCGATTGTAACATCTTAACTATAAAATTAGGGATAGTTTGAAATGTTCAATAAATTAAGCAAAAAGAAATAAAAAATAAATTATTTTTAAAATATTTTTATAAAAATAAATATTTAATACATTTACCAAACTATGTTTGCAATTACTATGAATTATAAAAATAAATACCAAAATGTTATTTTTACATTAAATAATTATATAAAGGAGCTAAAATTATTTAAATTTAAAAAATCTAACAAAATAAACTAAAGTCGATGTAAAGGTTACATGAGAAGGCAATTAGGTTTCCTAAAAATATAAGCAAATAAAAGCAAAAACATTTTAAAATATGAGTTTAATTCTATAGAAAAGTTTTATTATATAATATTAACAGGATTGAGTGTAACGCACTTAATCATCAAAACTTGCATCAATCAATAATAAATAATTTATTTTTAATAAAAATTAGGAAAGCAAAAAGTAAATTTTGAGTTAGATAAATAAAAGTTATATAATATAAGAGAATTAAAAAAAATTTAAAATAAAAGATAAATTATTTGGAAATTGTATTCCAATATGCAATAGAGATCAAGTTGAACATCCACTTTCATGAAATTATATACAAATTGAGATGTCTCTTAAAACATGCTAATAATTAGTAGAGACCTTTTACTCAATTCCATTGATGTTTGTTCATCTCGATGGAATCTTGTTTGAAACTACTACAAATTTAAAAAGTAAATAAGAAACAATAATAACAAATTATTATTATCACATTAACTAAATGTGTTTTAGAAAAAAAAATTTGATAAATTAAAGAAATTTAATATAGCAAAATGAAAGCATTATGAACATCACATGAGATGACATTTGGAAGTACAAGGTAATATAACAAAAGAAAATAAAATTTGATGAAATGTGGTAAAATATTTAGAAAAGTCGTATTAAATGTACCGAATAGATCAAGTGTGACGTCCTTAATCATTATATATGATACAGATAAAAATACCTAATAAAGTACAAAAAAGCTCAAGAAAATAAATATTTAAATGAATATTCAATTTAATAGAATTTATTATGGTGAGTACACAAATGTTTTTTACTCTTGATTATACATTTATTGGAATTACTATAAATTACCAATGTCAATAAGTAATAATAGTAACACATCATTAATGTAATATTAGTAAAATATAAGATAAAGATATAATATTTTAAATTGAAGGAATGTATATAATAAAAATCAATGCAATGCAAATTTAATATTATTTATATATATTTACTATTACGTTTAAAAAGAATGTCATTCAATGCAATTCAAAGTGCTCTAAGCAATTCAATATTTTTGCTATATTTTTAATTTTTTTACTACCATCATTTTAGTCAGGCTTGTTAAGAAATTTTAACTGATAATAGATTTGACAATTGAGAATATTACACTCAATCTCTTTAGCATATTGGCATCAATTATCCAGTAAAATTTATCACATTTTTTAAAATATTTTCTTGTTTATTATATTTTTATGTAACTCTAAATTTATTATTATGTAACCACTTCATTGCATTGTTTTGGTTATATTACATTTATTTAGTGTTTCATATTTTTAGTTTTAATTATTTACTAAATATTAATATAATAACTTTCTATTATTTGCATTTTTTTACTTTTATAATATGCAATTGTTCAAAAGGTTGGTGAATCACATTTGAAAACATGCTGTAAATTTAATAGTTTTTCATCCATTTATATATCATTTTTATTATTTTAAAATTTTTATTTTATATGATTTTGTCATGCCTTGTGAGATATTTTGATTCTTGCTTAATTTTTAGAATAAGTTGCTCTCGATGTTTTAATTCTTTTTGAATGATATTTACTATATAATTTATCTTATTTCATCAAATCTATTTATGAAGGTCTAATTCTCATCCCTTAGACTTTGACATCACTTCGATTTGATTATATTACATTCCTTCAATATATATTATCTTAACTTTAACTAAATTTCTAAAAAATGTTTGAATAATAATTTATTATTATTTAGTTTTTTTTTAAATATTGTAATTTATAGTAAATCAAAATGTGGTTCGATCGAGATGAGACAAACATCCTTATATTAGGCTTCAGGAGCCGCATGCAATTACTGATTCTTTTCATGTATTAAGAAAATTTATTTTTTAGGGTTTTGTTCTGTTTTATGTACACATTTGTATTCGTAAATGTTTGATGGTAAAGGAGTTTATGGCTAATCTCGTTTGCTTAGGGAATAAAACATTCCTATGTAAATTACTTTAATTGTTTGAATATATTTTTTTGATTTGGTTATATTACAAGGTAAGTGAAAACCATCTATATTGTGAACTTTACGTCAATATGAATTTGTTTTGTTATACTTCTTTTGTTAATCTTGTTTCACGGTTATTCTATATTGACGCAATTTTAAGAAAAATCTATCATTTTTATGATTGTTTGCATTGATGATTTGTAGAAATTTCAATCATGGTCCAACAAAAGGAAAGAAAATGTCGTTTAGCAAGTCTTAATGAGAGCTTTCCAAAAATATTCAATTTTGGATTTCTAAATATTTTTTTAGGATTTTCGACAAGCATTACAAGGCATTCTGATTTATACTTCGCTTGAAAATTTAGGAAGTTACAATCAATTTCCTTAATATCTTAAAATGTAATATTACTATAAACTTTATCTTATTTCTTTGAATTTTATGCTATTACTTGGTTATATTGCTATGTCACTCTATTTCACCACTCTTATACCTTTACATTGCTATATTTTAATCGAGTTATATTGATTCAATTTATCTCATATTAGTCTTAACATATATTTACTTAACATTGAAGTGATATTTTTTATTATGTAAGCTAATTTAATGTTAAAATTTGCAATAACATTGAACAAACTTTCTTATATAATTGGATTTTTAGTTTATAATTTTTTACCTTGAATTGGATTTTTAGTTTATAATTCTAATTCTTTCCTCATATGACCACAATATCACTTTGATTTGGCTAAATTTAATTATTTCAATTTATCTTATTTCAACTTTCATATATAGATAATTATTAATAAAATATTTATTTATTACTATTTATTCTTATTTTTCTCGATAATTTTTAACAAATAAAAACAAGTTCAGATTTTGACAAAACAAACATCGTTAGACGAGGTTATTTTTTTTAATGATCTCTTTTTAAATAAATATTTATTTATATATTTTTTAAAAAACTTTTTGATATAATTCATTGATTGTAAAATTATGTACAAGTCAAAACACCACATAAAGTATGCAAAAGTTTTAAAAAATTATATGTAATAAAAAAATTAATTTAATTTATTAATGGCTGTCTAATCAAGTCTAATGATGATAGTTTAATATTGAACATACCATGCTTTGAATTAGTATAAATTATCAAAAGAAATAACCTTAAACGATAATTAAATGTTATTTAAATATTAAATAAATTGTTAATCCATCAAAAATATGTTAAATTTAAACAATACAATAAAACAAAATTGATGGGATTGAAATGTCGATCGACACATTTTTATTCATAACTAATTGATGATGTTGCACTTGGCCTCTTTTGTATATTAGAATGCAATTTATACCATTTCTTCCGTTTTTTGCTTTGAACTCCTCTTGTGTTATCTTTAAATAACTTTGCTTTAGTTGTGATATATTACTTAAAATTACCTTATTTATCATTAATATATGTATATATATAATGATCTATAATTATTAAAGAATAATACTTAATTATTCATAGTAATTGCTATTGATGTCTAATTCAAATGAAAAAAAACATCATTTGATTCATCTCGATGAGTTCTATATAATTAAATATTCATTTCCACATTATTAACTTTCCTACCTACATGGTGCTTAGCTCATTTTACAAGAGATTTCAATTCTTCCATCATTTGAGGAACGTGGATGCTACAATCAATCAAATTAGTATCTCAGAATGCAATTTTTTAGCAAAATGTTTCTAATTTTTTTCAAATTATTCTTTTTAATTTATTATTAGTATTTAGAATATTTACTTCTCATCTTATGTTGCATTTACATTCTTTTGTTTTGGTTATATTATATGACTTTAATTAATCTCTTTTGAGCAATGTTATACATTTATATTTTATTAAAATAATAATGAGAGATTGTTTGTTCTTAGTTAATTTTTAATCTTCTATAACACCAAACAAGATTTAACTAAGGCAAAAAAAACATCTTAGGACTCATCTCGAAAAGCTCTATCTAATTAAAAATGTATTTTTATATGTTTAAATATTTTATTCTTGAAAGTTAGCACTTGCTTCTCTTGAAATATTTCTTCATGCTTACTTCAAACTTTTTACTTTAGTTTTATTATAATATATGAACTCCAAATCATCTCTCATGAGATGTTCAAATCATTTTGAATAAGTTATTTTACATTCCTCAAGTTTAACACATATTGCCATCAATGTACTTTACTTAATAAGATAATCATAACTATTGTTACTAATATTTTTAATTTTTTTAGTCACAACAATTCTGAATGTAGTCCAATTGTTTCATATCAAAAGTCATTTGAATCATCTCAAGATACTATTTCAAATTAAATGCCAATTTTTTGTATTTTTTGAATATTTTATTTTCAATGATTTTAGAACTCTTGAGGATTTAATTTGATTCATAGCATATTTTATGATCCATGATGTTACACTTGTCTCTCTAGTATCTCATAATGAAATTTTCCTTTGTAATTTATCTCATTTCTTCATGTGTTTGACTTTGATTTTTTTATATTACTAAATAACTCTTAACCTTCTATTTGTGAGACCTTTGCATTACCTTGATTACACAATTTACCTTATTTCAAAAACTTTTCCCAATGTTTTGCCAATATTTTTTTGAAACTACAATTCTCTTTAAATGTGATCTTTACATCATTTTGATTTTTGCTATTACATTAAACAATTTTCCTCATATTAGCTTCAATATAAATTTAAAGAGTAGTAAAATAATAATTTATTATTATTTAAGTATTTTTTATTTGTTTGATTTGCGGTAATTATGAATGCTGTATTATTGGGACAAACAAAAAGTTAATAAACTCATTTCAAAAAGTATTATGTAATTAAATATTTATTTTTATATTTTAATTTTTTTTATTGATATGCCATTATTTATGAGGAAATTTGAATCTTAATTTTTTGTAATCAAGTATATTAGTCTCAATCTCTTCAGTCTTTCGAAATCCAACTTTATCACATAATTAATGTCATTATTCAAAAGTTTCACTTTGATTTCTTAGATGGCAATGTTTTTCTAAATCTCCACACGTGTGACCTTTATATCATTTTGATTTGCTTTTAATACTCTGCTTTATATCATAATTAATGTAACTCATAATGATTTAATGTAAGATGAATTTAAGATGAAAAAATAATTATTGCACCCATCTTAATGATCTCCATCCAATTAAATATTAATTTTTTAATTTTTTAATATTCTTCAATTTTTTGTATTTTATATAAGAAATATGTATTTGTAACTTATTTCATGATTAAGGATTTACACAAGATCTCTATGGTATTTTTTAATGTAATTTTCTTGTACAATTCATCTCTTCTTTTACACTTTCTTTCATTGACTTTGCTGCATTGTTATTTAATGATATTACCCTTCTTGTCTACCCTTAATACATTTTTAGTTTATTATATTTTTTTACTTCACTCTATGTCATTTTATAATTAACATAGATTTACTAAAAATTTTAATACTAATTTATTATTATTTTTTATTATTTACTCTTAAAATTTATAGTTATTCCAAATGGGTACTCGTCATGAAAAAAAACCTTTTTTAAGTTGTCTCTATAATCTTTGCCAAAATAAATTTTGATTTCTATATTTTTTTAGATTTTTTATTTTCTACGATTTTCTCACACTTTAGATGACATTTTGATTCACAACTCTTTTGATGATCAATGAAGTTACATTTTGTTCTCTTTAGTGCCTTAGAATGAAATTTTCTCTAATTATGTATCTCATTTGTTCAACTTTTTTGCTTTCATTCTCTTAATTTTTTAATCTAACTCTAATTCTACTCTCGTGCACTCTTTACTTTAATCTGATTTAGTTAGAATACATTGTTTCCTTTTATCACCATTTAGCTTTATCATATTTTCACTTATCATTAAAATAATAACATATTTTTATTATTCATTATTCTTATTTGGGAACTTGTAATAATTTCAAATAAGGAAATGCTGAAACAACGAATATCATTCGATTAATATGAATTAGCTCTATCATATTAAATATAATTTTTATATTTTTTAAAATAATTCTTACGAGACATTTTTGAATTGCAAATGATGTGATGAATAAGTACTTTCCATACAATCTCTTTAGCATCTTGCAATGTGACTTTTCCATAAAATTTAACACCTTTCTTAAAATATTTTACTTTGTTTTTATTAAATGTTTAGTATTAATAAACCACCTCTAGTGTGATAGTTATGTTAGTTTTATTTCATCATATTATATGCATCAATTTATTTTATTATATTGTAGTTTATATTAGACCATTACACTACTTTAATTTTGTTGACTATGATCTTTCAATTTCGCTCATTTTAACATTAATATGTATTATCTTAATATTACAATAATAATTTATTATTATTTGGGCTTATTCATTTTCATATTTCACAATAGTTCTATCTAAAAGAAAAAGATAATTATACTCATTTAGATCAATTGTATGCAATTAAATTTTCATTTTAATAATTTTAAAGTTTTTATTTCATTGTATTGTGGCATGTCTTATTTCTATTTGCAAGTTATTTCATGATCGATAATGTTACTCTTGATCTCCTTGATGTCTTATAGTGAAACTTTTTCTAGAAAATTTTTCTATGTTTTAAAACTTTTTCTTTGATTTAGTTATATAAATGGGTGTTTGTCAATTGTATCGAATGTAAACTTTACATTTACTTAATATTAAAATAATAATTTATAATTTTCAGCTTATTTACATTTGTAATTCATGGCAATTGAAAAAGATGAATGATAAAAAGTGAATAATCATCATTATACTACTATCAATGAGCTATATCCATTTAAATATTCATTTTGAATTTTTTTCAAATATTTTGCTATGCCATGTGAGGTATTTAGATTAATGTCCACTTGGATAGTCTAGGATATTATAATCAACCTTCTTATTATATTGTAATAAAACTTTTGTAAACAATTTATGCTAATTCTTAATATTTTTTCTTTGTTTTGGTTTTGTGTAACTTAAAGTTTTTACTAATGTGGGCCTTAAAACACCTTACTTTTTTACATTACAATGCTTCAATTTACCTCAACTCCACCTTTATATATACTTATCAAATACTAAAATAATATTTTGGTATTATTTTATATTATTTATTTTTATAACTTAGTGTAATTGTAAATGAGGTCAAATAAAAGAGAAGCTAATATTTTTTTACTTACCATGATTAGCTCTTTAAAGTTAATAAAATATTTTTGTATTTTTTTGGCACGCTTTATATTAGATTTTGATTCATGTCTAATTTTATGATTGATGATGTTGCATTAAATCTCTTACTATTTTGGAAAGTCTATAAAATTTATCTTATTTTTTTAAACTTTTTCACTTTGATTTCCTTACATTACTAGGAACTATAATTCTCTACTTCTTTGATTTATCTTACATGAGCTTTATTTTATATTTATTTAACATTAAAATAAAATATTTTCTATTATTTATCCTTATTTCCCTTGTTCTTCATGGCAATTCTAAATGAGATTTCATCAATACCAAACAAATGCCGTTGGACTCATCTTGACAAACTATATTCAACTAAATATTCAATTTTATATTTTTAAATACTTTATTTTCTATGGTTTTGATTGGATTTATGAGATATCTAGATTCTTTTTAATTTCATATTTAGAAATGTTATGCTTTATCTCCTGGATATCATGGAAAAAACCTTGATATAAAATTTGTCGTATATCATATAATTTTTTGTTTTAATTTGATTATATTACCCTTTAAGTGTTAATTTTGTTTTGCATGACCTTTACATCACGTCAATTTTTTATACTACGTTGATTCAACTTATCACAATTAAGTTATAATATATATTTTCTTAATATTACATTACTAATCTATTAATTTTAATGATTATTTAGCTTTGTGACTTCAATTAATCCATTTGAGGACTAATTAAAATGAAATAAATATTATTGAACTAGACTTGATTAGATATATAAAATTAAATATTATTTTCTATAATTTGAAATATCTTAACATTTGTGAAATCATCATGAGACTTTTTAAATGATACCCGATTTGATGCTCGAGATTGCTGCACTTCCTCTCCTTAGTATCATGTAGTTGAACTTCATCAAACAAATTATCGTATTTCTTCAAATGTTTATCTTTGATTTTGTTACATTATATGTAAAACTAATTCTCTCGTCATGTGACCCATACAGTACCTTGGTTTAGGTTAATTACATTATTTAAATTTATCTTATTTTATCTTTAATATGTATATGCAAAATATTATAAAAGGCTATATAATTTTTATGCTTCTACACTTAGTTAATCATACAAATTCAAAACATGGTCTATTCGAAATTTAACAAACATCATTGAACTCATCCTAATAGGACCTAAGTAATTAAATTATCATCTTCCTTAGAATTATCAAGAATATATATAAATATATATGTATATATATATATATATATATATATATATATATATATATATATATATATATATATTAGACCTTCAATGTGATAAATTTAAGTAATATAACAAACCCAAATAAAAATGTAATGATCAAATAAGAAGAGAAGTATAGTTTTCATGTAATACATGCAAATCAAAGTAAAAAATTAGGGACAAATGAGGAAAATTATAAGTGAATGTTACCCGCAAACAAACTAAAAAGGTTGAGCGTAACATGCTCAATCATCAGAGCAAGCACAATTTGAAGTTACTTATAAAGAAAACTTAAATTATAGAAATTTTTAAGAAATATATTAAAATTAATATATTATTTGATAAAGATTCTTGAAACAACTTTCACATTATTTTTTTTGTCTTGATCAAACCTCATTTTCAATTATTTTAAACAAAAAATGTCTTCTTTTTTAATAACTTCTAATAACCAAACACCAACAAAACTAGAAAGCACACAATATAAGCAACGTCATCTGGAGTAGAAAGTAATAATTTGACGTTCATAGTAATAAGGGTAAAGTGACAAAAAAGTGTTATGATCGAAGAGCTACCTGAACAAGATGATTTAGGAAGCCTATTACTATTATCAAGCACCAATCCTTAAAAATGGCTAGAATTTTTTGATTAGTGGGAAGGAGATGCCATTAATGTAGTAAATCAATTTAAGAACTTGAAACCAAATGATAATGTTAAATTCATTGAGAATTTGCTAAGAAAAATTTCCAAATTATTATTACAAAGTTGGCTATTCTTATGTGCCTATGATTTTAAGAAAATGTTACATGTAGCACTCTATAATATTTCTAGCAAAATTTGGCAAATCATCCTAGGAGTAGACCATACCTTAGTCGAGGAGTTATAGTTTTGAAAGAAAGAAGGTAGGCAAGACTTAGAATGATTAGTAATTACTAGTTTCTATGATATGGTACTTTCTCGTTGCAAAAATAGCTAGAAGCTTTATGGATGTCAAATTAAGACAAAAATATTTTAGTAAATTACCTCTACAACAATGAAGAATAACTAAGATAAAATGGAATTAATTAGTATGTTATAAGAGTATCATTGCAATCAAATCTAAGATTATGTTTATCATTAATTATCCTAAAGAGAAAAGCATGGAACAAGAGTCTAATAAAAAAATTAAAAGCTTTTGCTATGGAAATATGATAAAGATGCCAACATACTATAATGCTAGCATAGGTAAGAAACTATTAAGCAAATATTATAAAAAATGAAGACCTCTAATAAATTTGGTGAAACGTTCAAAACTTTTTTAACACCAAGAAAAAATTGAAGTGATTTACTTAAGGACCAGGTCATTTCCCCAATCAATGTTGAAATGAGAAAGTCGATTGAGAAAGAGTATACATGTACATTGAACAAGACATTTAAGAGGGATATATAAGGTTTCATTAAAAACAAGTCAGAACAAGCTAGAGATATCTACAATTGTTTACTTGAAGAAGTTAAACATAAAATAAGGACCTAGAACTATTAAATATGAATAAAGAAAACCCATGGAATTTTGTTCGTGATGCCAAATATCTCTTTACAAAAAATATAATTATAGAAAATTAGAAATACACTATGGTCATGAATTTTATGATTTTAAAATAACCAGTAAACAAAGTGACAATGTAAAATAAATTTAGTCACAATTCAAATAACATGTAAGAAGGTTAACCAAGACTTGTAGAAGTTTTATGCAAAAAAAAGGAATAATATGACACAAAAACTTGAAGGTGGTTATAAAAGCTTAGAAAATAAATTGAAATTATTAATCAAGATAATACTTGAAACCATTACATAATTTCATATTCGAATCAAATCTTTTGAGATAAAAGCTATTACATTATAAGAATGAAACAAAATATGATTAAAAATAATAGTTCTTTAACCATAAAGGCGTTATTGAATTATACAAAATTGGAATTCCTTAATGCATATTATAGAAACAATAACTTGATTAACATCATTTGCATACATGAATTTTGAGATGGTGAAAACATTACATTGGCTGGTATAATTGATACTAAAGTATTATCTAGTCGTGCAGAAATATTCAAAATTCCTCTTACATAGACAAGAAGACCTACATATCAAGTTAACATATTGGATACAATTGGAAATGAAAGAATAGTTCAAAATATTCTAACCAATTCTCATAAAAAATTAGACCAACAATAGTGTCCTATTTCGATGACTTGGGAAAATAAAATAAAGTTCAAAAAGTAGAAATTATAACGTGATTGAATTTTGTTAAAAAGTTACATTGCGATATAACTTCAAAAAATCATACACTAAAGATTTTTAAAATATTTGACACCACATTATGTGGTCCCTAGTGGAGTTTAAACACATTAGAAAAACTAAAGGGTTCAACTTTTAATGAGGACACAAAAAAATGTATTGTGTTTAATAACTACATAAACTATAATTAGTTAGCTCAAAATTGGAAAAAACTAGAAAAGATATTACAGATATAAGATAATTAATTAACCCCAATTTAATCTTTAAAATAAAACAACTAGGTGGAAGCTATAAAGACTTAGAAAAATATGAAATTCATACTAAAATATTATTACAAGAAGCATTAGAAAGGGAATGTAATGTTCCCAAAAACTGACAAGTATATTATTTAATAATAAATAATTAAATGATAATATAGCATCTGACAAGTATATTATACCTAGCAAGGAAAATCTACTAAATAAAATCTAAAATAGTAATATGTGTAGCAAATTTTTTCATGAAATTAATATTTGTCAGAATGGCCAAAGAAAGTATATAATTCATAACATATATAGATCCTTAAGGGAATTATTAATTTTTTGTTATGGTCATTTGGATTAAAATAGGGTACCATCTGTATTTCTCATAAAAATTGGCTACATCTTCAAAAAACACAAAAATTTCATAGCTACCAACATATATGATATCTTTATCTTTAGTGTAGACCCTCCTTCACATTTAAAACATTTAGAATTTTTTTCTAATATGTTTATAGGATGTTCATGTGCTACAAAAAAGAATATTAAAATAAGGAAAAAATATATTTATCATTTTTGGATTAAATATGCGAAGTGGAGTAAACTTATAAGAGCATAGATTTAATTTATTCATAAACATGCATAATAATTTGCTAACACTTAAAAATTTCAAAAGTTTTCATAGAAATCTTAACTAACCACAATTTTTTATTCCTATTTTAGCTAAACTTGTAGAACCAATATATGCAAAAAGTCAGTTGAAAGTTGAATGATACATAAATGATCAAGGATTAGGACTTCTACAATTTTGTTAGTTAGTTAGTGATGGATGCCTGGATGCTTGGGGAGGTATACCAATATAGAAAAATTACAAGAAACCATCCAAGTTCGATGAACTTATTAGTATATATTATAAAGGAATTTATCAAAGTAAATTAATTTCATTTGTTGCTAAAATTGCAGCATGTACGCATATCTTATAAAGCTTTAAAATATTCCTAAAAACTTGAAGAGAATTTTCCTTTAGGACTAATTACGAAGAAATCATAGTATTTTACATTACAATTAGTAACAATAAATTAACCACCCATTTGTAGGGGTTATTTAGTGATGTTCCCATTATTAATAGATATAATATAGTAATCAAACATATAAATGGAGAAAATAATAATTTAACTAATCACATCAACAATAAAATTAAGGAAAAGATACCTTAGAGAGACCATCAAAGCCACAAAATCGATAATTAGTAAAAAAATGCCACAAAAAGGCATAAATGAACGTTTTATTGACCATAAAAAGCTTTAAATTAGTTGTCTAAATGGGCACACAAAGCCTTAAACTAGAATGGTTATGAAGATATTTTTGAATTAAAAATCATAACAATAACATGTTTTGCAATAAATGGTCTATCCAAAATCATCTTTTTCCAATCGAATCACTTTCATACCTCACACACTTAATAGATCTCATGAAAATTAAAATTTAAAATATAGATCTCAATATGTAATTAATATTTTCCCTAAGTGCTTAATGAGTTATCTATTGAACAATAGAAAGAACTAGAATCTATTCTTATATTTCTTGGATGTTCTCGTTGGTTACTTTTCTTATATTGAGTCAATTAACGAAACATCTTCCACAACAACAAGGATAATTTTTGCCATGGGTCAACAACCAACAACACAACCAAATCTTCAATTACAAAGGGAAATAAAGATGTTAAACATTAATCAACTAAAAGGTGCTTCACTGAAAAACTGAAAGTGGCAATTAAGAAATAAGTTTTTCCAAATATTGAACAACAATGGTTATCAAGTTCCTTGGAAGTACCACCACATGAAGTCTCTTTAGTGAAATAGAAGATTTTATAATATGTTCTTAAGCACGAGGAAACAGCTACCAATGTGCAAGGTCTCTTTAAATAAATTCTCTTAAAACATATTTTTACTATAAAAGAAATATTGTTGGGTGTCTTAACATACTAATGAAAAAGAGATCTTAGAAGTAATTGGAGTTCATAATGCCTTTATGAAGATGGCTTTTGATCTGTAATTTACTTGATTATCAAAGATGTTAATTTCAAACTCCTTAACATCTTGGAATACAATGGTCCTATAAAATTTATATAATTTCCTCAAAATGTTTTCTATTTTTTATTATATTTGCTCAAAACTCTAATTCTTCTCTCTTGTGACCATTATGTCACCTTGATTTTGTTATATTACATTTTTCACACTTATCTCTTTATTGCTTTAATATATAATTACTTAATGCTTAAATAATAATCTATTATTTATTTTTATTGTTTACTTTTCTGATTCATAGTAACTCCAAACTAAGTCTAATAACGATGGAAAAAGTCATTAGACTCATTTCGATGAGCTTAGTCCGATTAAAAAGACAAATTCATACTTTTAAATAATTTATTTTTTAGGTTTTAGGCATAATTTACAAGATATTTCAATTGGTTCATGTATTATGAATTAGAATGTCAAACTTAATCTAATTATTATCTTTGAATGTAGTTGTGTTAGAAAACTTATTTAATTTCTTCAAAAGTTTTGATTTCATTTGGTTATATTATTATGAAACACTAATTCTATTCTCTTATCACAATTACATCACTATAATTTTCATGCATATTAATGGTTCAATTTATCTCATCTAAACATCAACATAGATTTGCTTACTTTTGAAGTAATAATTTATTATTCTTAAGCTTTTTTACTTTAGAAAATCATTATACTTTAACATGAGATCTAATAGTCACAAAATAAACAATTTTTAATTCATCTAGATAATCTCAATCCAAAAAAGTATTCATTTTTAAATTTTTTTAAAATATTTTTTGTTATCTTGGAACATTTCATGATACATTTCCATAGGACCTACTTTAGCGATTGAGTATGTTGCAATTAATATTCTTCGTTTCTTAAAGAGTAACTTTTTTTGTATAATTTATCTCATGTCATCAAATTTAATCTTCCATTTTCTTAAATTACTAAGAAACTATAGCTCTCCTTCTGTGTGAACTTCACATCGCTTTAATTTACATGCAATACATTGCTTCAATTTTCTCAATTCAACTTTACAAGATATATACTTTGTATTAAAATAATAATTTATTATTATTTATTCAAATTAATTCACATAATTTATAGTAAACCCTAACAATGTCCTCTCATGATAAAATAAATGTCACTGGACACGTCTTAGCAAACACTATTTAATCAAATATCGAAGTTTATATTTTTTTATATATTATTTTTTATTTTTTTGTCATAAATGATGATGCATTTCATGTCTGTCATTATTTAATGATAAATAACATCATATTTAAAATATTTAACATGCTATAATGTAGTTTTCATTTATGATTCATGTCATTTATTCATGTCTTTCCTTTTTATTTTGTTATATAATTATGAGACTCTAATTCTCTTATCATGTCATATTTTTATATGTTGGATTTGGTTATATTATATGACTTAAACTCATATTTTTTAAGAATTATTATAAATTTACTAATTATAAAAATAATAATTTCTTATTTTTCAATGATTATTCAATTCCATAATCAACTATTATTTCAAATGAGGTCCTATCAAGATGAAGCAAAGATCAATCGACTCATCTAGTGGGGCTCAATAATATTTATTATTCCTTTTTTATATTTTTAAATATTTTATTTTTCTATGATTTTGACATATTTTATAAAGCAGTTTATCTTCTTTTATTAAATTTTTTTGCTTTAGGTCGGATATATTAATCTTTAACACCAAATCTCCTTCCATATGG
The DNA here is from genome assembly GCA_023846275.1 of Vanilla planifolia. Lineage (NCBI taxonomy): Eukaryota > Viridiplantae > Streptophyta > Magnoliopsida > Asparagales > Orchidaceae > Vanilla > Vanilla planifolia. The sequence continues at coordinate 118,638 of JAIUJO010000484.1, read as the reverse complement.
CTTCTAAATTTCTATGTTTTGGTTGTATAAGATTACATGAATTAATTTGATTTCAACTTTAATATATATATATATATATATATATATATATATATATATATATATATACATTTATATATTTACATATAGATGTAACATTAAAAAAATAATTTATTTCTATATGCTTCAGTTTACTTTAATAATTCTCAACAATTTCAAATGAAAACAGATTATGGTTGAAACAATTTTCTTAAAGTTCTCCAAATTTCCATTGTCAAATTAGATACTGTTTCTAAATTTTTAGACTTTTATTGTTAAGTATTTTAGCATGGTTTTTGAGTCTTTTTTATTTCAACCTGAATTGACTGTTGAAGTTTTTTCATCCAATCACATTATTATCTAAAAATGAAACTTTTTCATATCATTTATCTAATTTTTCTAAATTTTTTAAATTGATTTGGTCATATTATTATTTTACTCGAAATTTTCTTTGATTTGATCTTTATTTTGCTTCAATTTTGTAATATCATATTTCTTTAATATTTCTTATTTCATCTCTAATATATATTTACTTAACACTATAATATTAATTTATAATTATTTATGCTTAGTTAACTTTATAATTTACACTAATTCAGAAAGTGGTCAAACCGAGACAACGCAAAGTACATTAGAGATGTCTCGATGAGCTTTCTATAATTAAGGGTACACTTTTTTATTTTTAAATGTATTATTTTATTATATTTTTTCCCATTTTGAAAAACATTTCTATTCGTATCGTATATGACGATCTTGGACGTTACACATTATCTTCTTAGTATCCCGAAATGCAACTTTCTTGTATAATTAATTTAATTTCTTCAAATATTAATGTTTTTTTTTGTTGTATTCATTAGATTATATTACTCTGATTATATTATGAGCTCAATCAAATTAAGTGAATATTTTTATATATTTCTTTACATATTATTTTCAAGAGTTTTGTCATGATTTATGAGTCATTTACACACGTACGTGATTTGATGATAAAAAAACCCAGTCTCCTTTATATCTTAAAATATAGCCCTCTCAAATTATTCGACACATTATTTGAAATTGTTTACTTTCATTTTGTTACGTTATTATGAAAGTGAAATTCCCATTTCATTGACCTTCACCTTACTTTCATTTGGCTATATTAAATTTGTTTAATATGCATAATGTAATCTTTAATATATATTTATTTAATATAAAAAGTTAATTTATCATTATTTATGTTAACTTTGTAAGGCATGCATTGTAGCTATTGAGACTAGAGTGCATTTGTTTGTAATTGGTAGGGTTGTTTAACAATTATTTGTTTGCTTCTAAGCATACACTCTTTCTATGTGAACTCATAGAAGCAGTTAGCAAGTTTCTGGGAACGATCAATAAACGATGAGGGAGGCTATAGGCAAATGATGAGGAGTGGGACCCTACTTTTATTAAAGAAAAAAGTTGAAGCTTCTTACTTTGATTCCTTCAACCCAAAGAATTCTTCCTTTGATTCTTTACTCAATGGGGGCTAGCACATGACATCCTTCTTTGAAAGAAACTTCCTCTTGTTTGATGTTATTGGCTCAAAACATTTTTTGACACCATATTGTAGGGTGGATCTCAAATGATAAGAAAAATCTACCTGAACATTGTGCTGATGACTTTCATGGCCCAAGTTCAGTCTTGTTATAACTTCCCCCTTGAAAGCTCTCTCAAATGTTTCCTTTGGAAAATATTGATTGGCTTTCTTGGGCCAAAACTTGGGACCTTATTGATGGCCATTAGTCTTTTTGTTTGAAATGATAAAAGGCACCATGTCTACATCGAATTTCAAGACTTCAAAAAAGCATGCCACAAGGATGAGCACCTTGACCGCATGAATTATGTGTAAGTAGGACACCTAAAATTCAAGAGTGGGAGAGATAGAGCCAAAAAGAGGATTCCTCAATCACTTCTCCCTTAATTTGTTCAGAAAAATCATAAAGTATCCAGTGGTAGAACTTATGCCAAATGTCTTTCGATCATAAAAGCAAAGTTTCGTGGTAGATAGTCCCAGAATGTCCTAAGCTTTTTAGGGGAAAACTTCTAAATAAATGTATTTTTGAGAAAATGACAATGCCTTGAGGATGCGTAGCAAGAATGCAAAATGCCAAAATTCTTTCTCTTTATTCTTTAAATCGAATCATATGCATCTAAATGTCCACGTTGGGTTTTGATTGATTTGTGAAATCTCCTTTTATAGTTTTTTAGTGCATCTTTAGGTAGCATGCTGTCATCTAGTTCACAGTGTTTGTGTACTCTTGACTCAATCATCCATGAGAAAAATAAAAATACTCAAATGCAACAACAAAATTCTATGAGTTCTTTGAATACCATTTCTAAAAAAAATTGAAATGGGGACACAATAATTCTTTTTCTTGTTATTTTTTCTCTAAACAAAATTCAATAAAATTGAGTGGTATTACAGTGCAAATGAATTTTCAATCCAATTAACACCACTTCCATCTCTTGCTTGTAACAAATCTTTGACTTCTCTTGCTTCTCTCCTCTTGTTTCTTTCCATTATTTCCCAACACCTAGATTTCACAATTGTTCTAATGGAATAAATTTATTTTATTTATTGGTTTTATTTCTTTTATTTTTCCCACTACTAAAATTTTGCAAACCATTTCTTCATATTCTTTTTCAAATTCGGTAAATGTAGGTTGATGATCCAGAGTAATTAAAAGATGCAATGTGGGTGTTAGGCACCTCATCTTATTAGTAAGTAATTTCCTCATAGATCCTATATCTATCTATATGAATAATAGATCATGTTAGGTGGGCCTAAAATTAATATTTCACTTTCATATTGATTTTTTGATGTAAACAAAACGTTGTCTATTTCATTAGATAACCTTTGCAAAAATGACGTTTGGCTAAAAAAGTGTACAAAAGAACAATTCATTCATGGAGTTAATGACTATGTACTGAATCTTAGTCTCTGAATGGACCAGCAAGCTTTCAAAGCCATATTAGTTATGGAAAAGGGTCCACTTTTGAACATAGAAACGAAAGAGGGTAAGAGCATTCTTCTACCTCTTTTCTATCTGGGTCTCATAAAATTAATAACTTAATCAATGTTAAAATGTGGAATTAAGTTATTTTATTAAGATTCTTGGAGTTACTATTTTCATCTTGCTCGTTAGGGTTGGTATCAAAATGAAACTTTGCTTTGCGATAACAATTCATTTCATACGAATCATTGAAACTTTTGTCGAGGAAATTTTGTATCTTTTACCATTGAAAATACTAAAAGAAACAAAGAGATAAATATATATTCTCAGCTCTATTTTATGATAAAATTATCTTCTTCATTTAAAAAAGAAAGAATACATCATTTCTCTCTTTTCTGAATATGGGAGTGAGGCATAGCAAAAGAAAGGCCTTTGGGACAAAAAACAACAATTCTAAAAAGGATTGATGAAGATGAAATAAATTTTGTTTGATTAATCTCAAATTGCATCATCCAATTAAATATTGATTATTTATATTTTAAATTATTTTTTAGTAGTTTGTTGAGATTTGAATTACACTTCTCTTCATAAAATTTTTAATAATTAATTGTGTTATCCTTGATCTACTTTGCACATTTAAATGTATCATTCTAGTAATTTGTCACATTTATTCAATTGTTTTTCATCAATTTGCTTATATTATTATCAAACTTTAATTTCCCATCTATTCCATTGCTTTTCATCAATTTGCTTATATTATTATCAAACATTAATTTTCCTATCTAGTGTGATCTTTACAGCACTTAGAATTATTTATGTTATATTGCTTTAAGTTATCTTATTTATCCTAATTATATATTTCCATAAATTAAAATGATAATTTTAACGATTTATGCTTATTTAAGTTTGTAATTGTTAGAAATTCTAGACAAGATTTGAACAAGATGAAACAAATGGCATTAGATTGTTCTTAACGAGTTCAATATAATCAAAAATTATTTTTAAAATTTTTAAATATTGTTTTTGAAGATTTTGGCAGATTTTGCTATAAATATCTATTCATATCTTATTTCATGGTTATGGGGATTTTGCTCAATATACTCAATAGCATGGATTGTAACTTTCCTAAATAATTTATCTTATTCTTTCAAAAGTGCCCCTAGATATAATTTTATTGCTATGTAACTCTGAATCTGATCTCATGTAACCATCATAATTTTTTCATTTGATTATATTATATTTCTTCAATTTATCTTATTTAAACTTTAAAAAATCATTTGCTTAGTATAAAATAAATAAATAATTTATTTTTATTCTTATTTACTTTGTTAATTAATTAATATTCCAAATGAGGTTTGAACTTGAAGAAGCAAATGTCATTAGACTCATCTGAATAAGCTCTATCGTATGAGTTAATTTATTTTTAAAGATTTTATTTTCTAAGATTTTATTGGTTTTACTTGGTGATCAAATAAGCTACACTCATTCCTTTTGGTATTAAGGAATGTAAGTTTTTCATACAATTTATCTTATTTACTAAAATGTTACACTTTAAATATTTTATATTATCTTGTAACTATAAATCTTACCTCAAGTGACCTTTAACCAATTTTTAATTAGTTATGTTATATTTTTTTAATTTATCTCACTTCAAATTTATTGTATATTTACTTAATATTAAAAAAATAATTTTGAATTATTTATAATTATTTAATTTCATAATTCTTAGTAATTGAAAATGACGTCCAATCGAGATGAAGGAAAGGTCGTTGGAAACTTCTTGGTGAGTTCTATCAATTTGCATATACATTTTTTAATTTTTTTAATATTTGTCTCTAAGATTTTTTCTTGTTTTATAAGATATATCAGTTGTTTCCTTATTTGATGATCAAGAATTTTTTATGAGATATTTAAATTTCTAGTCCAACTATCCAAAACAATTTACCAAATTTCTTCAAATGTTTTCTATTATGTGGTTTTATTATAATCTAATTCTAAACCACATATTATGTAACCATTACATATCTTTGAATTGCTTATATTACAAATTTTCAATTTTTCTTATTTTAGGTTTAGTATTTATTAACTTAGTATAAAAAAATTACTTTTTATTTTTTTTTGTTTACTTTAATTACTTATAGAAAATTTGAACAAGCATCTATTGCGATGAAACAAACATCGTTGGACTTCTCTCAACCTCTTTATCCAATCGATTAATCTCGTCTATATTTTCAAACATTTTTTCTAGAGTTTTGGTAGGTTTTAGGTCACATTTTTGCTTTAAAAATAAAATAATAATTTTTTAATTATTTATAATTTTTTTTTTTTAAATTCATAGTTATTTCAAATGAGATGTTATTTAGATAAAACAAATATCATTAGACTCATCTCGTTGAGTTTTATATTATTATTATTATTATTATTATTATTACTATTATTCATTTTCTAATTTTTTTTTAAATATTTTATTTTCCAATAACTTAGAAAATTTGATGACATGCTTTGAGCTACATTAGATTTCATTTTTAAAATGTTACAAAACCTCTTAGTTCTTGGAATGCAACATTCTCATAAATTTTATCTTAACTCTTCAATGTTTTATTTCATTTTGGTTATATTCTTAGGAATCACGAAGTGTCAATTCATTTTACCTTTAAATAACATTACTTGTTATATAGTATTATTTTAATTTATCTTGTTTTATCTTTAATATATATTTACTAATTATAGAATTAATATTTTTTAATTTTTATGCTTATTTCATTTTATAAATTAATTTATTAATTGGTAGGTCCAATTATGGCGAAAACAAATGTCATCGGAGTCATTTCATCAAGATCTATCTTATAATTTTCTTTTGTTAAAATATTTTATTTTCAATGCTATTAGCATGTTTTTTATGAAATTTTTATTCATATTTTATTTGATGATCAAGAATGTTGTGCTCAATCTACAAAGAATCTTTGAATGCAACTTTCATGCACAATTAATCACATTTATTCCAAATGTTTACTTTAAATTGGTCAAATTATTAAAGAAATCTTTTGTTATTTTTGTACTATACATCACATTGGTTTGGTTATATTTCATTTTATTTAATTTTATGTCATTCAAACTTTTTTATATATTTACATTACCTTAAAATAAAAACTTATTATTATTTATGTTTAAAAGATTTATGAATTCATAGTAACTTCTTATATAGTCTAATAGAGATGAATCAAATATTAATAGATTTATTTTAAGGAGTACAATCCAGTAAAATATATCTTTTTATTTTTCTATAGATTTTATTTTCTAAGATTTTGGTACATTTTAATTGACATTTTGTTCATAAATTATTCGATGATAGAGGATGTTACACTCAATCTCCTTAGCATCATAGAATGAAACACTAGTTCAATTTATCAATTTTTTTGAAATTTTTTATTTGATAGAATCTAGTGTTCTATAACAATATATTTCCTCTCTTGTGACCTTTACACCAATTCTATTTTATTATATTGCATTTTTTCAACCTATCTCACTTCAACTTTAATTTGTGTTTATTTCATATTTAAATAAAAACTTATTCTAATTTCTTCTTATTAACCTTATTAATTTACTATAATTTGAAAAAAAGTGAAATCAAGGAAACAAAGATTGCTAACCTTGTTTGGATGTGTTAAAAAAATTAAATATTCTTTTTTAGAATTTTAAATATTTTACCTTCAAAATTTTTTACATGCATTATGCAATAATTTAATTTTTTACTTGATTTCCTAATTGAGGATTTCAGAGTCAATGTCCTTAATAACTTAGAATTGAGTTTTAATGTAAAATTTATCAGAACTCTATAATTTTTTTGCTTTCATTTTATTATTTTATTGTGTGACTCTAAATCAATTTATGCGTGACTTTTGCATCCCTTTGACTTTGTTGTATTATCGTCCTTCAATTTATCTTATTTCCAATTTTTTTTATATTTTCTTAATAGTATAATTTAAAATTATTTGTGCTAATTAACTTTAGCAATTTTTAGTATTTCTAAAATAGTGCAGATGGAGATGAAACAAATATTTTTGTGAGTTTTGTAAAACTAAATATAAATTTATGTATAATTTTTAAAATTTTATATTTTATAGGCTTTTTAGCACACTTTATGACACATTTGCAATCATATCATGTTTAATGGTTAAGGATGTTAAACATTGCCAACTTACTATCATGGAATGCTATTTTCTAGAATATTTTTTCTATTGTTTTCGAACATTTTCTTTTAATTTGTTATGTAACTGTGAAACCTTAATTATTCCATAGTGTCGTCATCACATCACTTTTCTTTTGTTATATCACATTTGATGTAGCACAAAAAAAGATATTGTGGAAAGATAACAACATAAACCGATTACAAAGTCTTAAACTGGAATCAACCAAGGAAAAGCTCTAAAAAATTCAATAAATGCAAGATAATTTTTAGACCAAGTAAATGATAATGTCAAGAAGTCATGATTCTTTCTTACATCATCATGAGTGCATATTTGGTTCTACTTTCATGATGTCAAAATTTTAGATGAAAACCCTTAAGAAGTTGGTTGAAAGTATGCTTTTATTATTTGTACATAAAATTTTTAAGAGGTAGGTGAGAAGTATGCTTTTGTATTAAAGAATTACATGAATGTGAAAGTCTTTAATAGTAAGGTAGAAAGTTTGATTGTGTTTTAAAAAATTATATTGGCATGAGTGCCTTTAAGAAGTAGGTAGGAAGCATATTTTTTATAGTAAATAATAACTTTTCATCTCTAATTTAATGGAGTTCTCAAAAATTAATGAATAGTCAATTAGTTTCTAGAAAATAAAAGTTTATCGCCTTGTCGATTTAGTGACTGAGTTGGCTTGGTTTCCTTCTCTTGGAATCACTTTTGTGTGTGAACCCTTACTTTCTTATCCATCCTTCATAACTCTTTTCCTCTTCCTTAAGACTCTTTTGTCACACATTCAATCCTTAACCAATTCTCTCTTCACCTATATAATTCGATATTAGAGCAAAGATCCTCAACATTTTCTTTGGAGAATAGTGCTCTTTGAAGAAAAAGAGGAAATCCCATTGGCTTCTAAAATGAATGCTTTATTTTTGGTTCTTCATTATTCATTAAGCCATCCATTGCTTTTGACATGACTCATAAGATCCCTATTCATTGAAAAAATTAGCCATCATCTTGAGGTACGTAGATGACACACTAAGCATTAAAAAAGCATGCTCCAAACATCTAGATCATACAATACAAGGAAAAAGTTATGGCAAAAAAACAACATTAACACAATAACGACTTAAACGAGAATCAAAAAAGCCACATCATTCTAGCAGTTTATTCAGGTATGGAAATTTGGAGAATTAAAATGATAGTCTTGAGAAGTCATGATTCATCCATGCAAGATCATGAGTGCATGGCTGTTGTTACATTAACGAAGGAATCCAAATTTTAGATGAAAGTCTTTGAGAAGTATATAAGAAGTATGCTTTTTTAGTTAGGAATAAAAGTGTTCACGTGGCAGGTAAGAAGCATGCATTTGTACTAAACAATGCCATGAATGTGAAAGTCTTCAAAATTTAGCTAAGAAGCATGATGATGTATTAAAAAAATTATGTGGGTATGAAAGTCTTTAAGCAGACAGTTTCTTTTTTGTAATAAATAATTACTTGTAATCTCCTACTAAAAAGAGCTCTCATAAATAGATGAATGTTTAATTAGTTGTGGCTAAAGAATGTTTTATGCATTGTTATTTGACTGCTTGGGTTGGTGGTGTTCTCAAGGATTCACTTTGGTGGGTGAATCCTTCCTTTCTTGTTCATCCTCTTGAACTCAATCCATATTTGTTTAAACACTTTTTCCATGCCATCCATTCCATGACCTAATCCCTTCTCTGTCTACATTAATATCACTTCAATTAATCTTATTTGTACTTTATTATAATAGTAATAAATATTTAAATGATAATTTATTATTATTTAAGCCTATCTAATTTTTGTAATTCATAGTAATTCCAAATAGGTTTAGATAGAGATGAAATGAACTTTATTGCACTTGTATAAATGAGTTATATAAAAAAAATATTTATTTTTTAAATATTTTAGTACAAATTATTTTTTAAAGTTTTTGTATTCTTTATGAGACATTTTGATTAATACCTATTCTAGTGATCAAGGGTGCTACATTCAATCTAGAAAATTTATCTTATTTCTTTAATTTTTTTTCTTTGATTTAGTTGTATTCCTACAAAAATCTAATTTTTATTTTCTTTGATCATTGCATGTCTTTAATTTTATTAAATTTTTCTTCTTTAATATATCTCATTTTTAATTTATTTAATTTTAAATATTTACCTCTTTATTATTTATTTTTATTTGTTTTGGTTACTAATAGTAATTTCTAATGAGAATAAGTCGTGATGAAACAAGCATCGCAGTAGTTATCTTGGTGAACAATGTAAAATTAAGTAATTATGTTTTATATTTTTAAATGTTTTATTTTTAATAGTTTAGGTAGGTTTTGTGAGACACTAAATTTTTTCCTGATTTGAAGATAAAGGGTGATACTGTCAATCCCTATGGTTTTTAGAAATGTAATTTGCTTTATACAATTTATCTAATTTCTTGAAATGTTTTACTTTCATTTGGTTATATTATCACAGAACTAAAAATATTATTTCATATGACTTATACATTGCATTTATTTGGTCATATTAAATTCCTTTAATTTATCTATTTTAACCTTCTCAGCATTTAGGTTTACCATAAATTTTTTCTTATTTCTTAAACTTTATCCTTTTATTTTATTATATAACAACATAAATATATGTATCCTCACAAGTAACATTTGCATCAGTTTGATGTGGATAAATTATATTGCTTCAATTTATCTTATTTCAACTTTAAATTATAGTTCTTCAATTTATCTTATTATTCAGTATGGTTATTTACTTTGGTAATTCATAGTTGTCCTACACAAGGTCAGATGGAGAAAAAACCAACATCATTAGACATGCCACCATGAGTTTTGCCTAATTAATATATATTGTAATTTTGTTTAAATATTTGGTTTCATAGAGTATGCTTTACGAGATGTTTCCACTTGTATCATATCTAACGATTGAAGATATAAAAATTGACCCCTATTGTATCTTCAATTCGAGTTTTAAAGTACAACATATCTTATTTTCAAACATTTTGCTCTAATTTTCTTACATGAGATTGAAGCATTAATTCTCTTATCGAGTGAATTTTCCATTACTTTTATTTGATTATTTTATATTACTCTAATTTAACTTTTTTATTATATATTTACTTAATTCTCAAATAATAATTTATTTTTATTTGTTTTTAAATTTTAATAATTCATGTAAATTTTAAATGATGATTGATCAAGATGAAATAGGCTTTGTTTCACTCATCTCAATGAATCGATTCATAATCTAAGATGTAATCATTATTGCTGTATTATCTTAAAATTTTGCTTTCATTAAAAACTCATCTTATTTCTTCAAACTTCTTTCATTAATTTAGTTATATTCTAATAAAAATTTGACTCTCTATGCCTGTAATCTTTGCACCACTTTAATTTATTTATGTTACATTTCTTAAATTTATCTTATTTCAAATTTCATAAACGTTTATTAAATATTAAAATGATAATGATTTATTATTTACTTATATTTAATTTTGAAATTCATCATAATTATAATGAGGTTTGCTTGAGGTAAAGCAAACATCAATAGACTCTTATTGATGAGCTCAATCTTTTGAAGTAATATTTTTTATGTTCTTAAATATTTTATTTTCAAGAGTTTTAGTATTTTTATAAGACATTTCTATTTTTACTAGAATTTATGATTTATGATTTTACACTGGATCTCCATAATACAAAGGACATGAACTCGCCAGTACAATTTTTCTGAAATTTTGAAATGTTTTTCTTTGATTTGGTTATACACATTTCTTAAATTTATCTATTTTTAACTTTATATATATTTGCTTAATAATAAAATAATAATTTCTTATTATTTATACATATTTTATTCTATAATTCTCAATAATTTCAAGCAAAGTTGAGTTAAAGCAAAATAAATGTAATTGGTGCTTCTTAACATGCTTTATCTAATGAAATATTCATTTTCATATTTTTAAATTTTTTTATGTTTTTGTCACTTTTATGGCACATTTTGATTCATGTCTGATTTTATGATTGAGTACCACACACTCAATATCTTTAATACTTTGGGATCCAACTTTGTTGAATAATTTTCCTAATTTCTTCAAAAATTTCACTATGATATGGATTTATTGCTATGTAACTCTAAATTCATCTTGACTGACCTTTACACGTGTTTTATTTGGTTATATTATGTTCTTCAGTTTATCTCATTTTAACCTTAATATATATATATATATATATATAATATTTAGAAATATTTTATGATTATTGGATTTTTTTACTTAATCTAGTCATACTAATTCCAAATTACAACTAGCCAAAGAGAAGCAATTGTCATTGGACTTTTCTTCATGAGCTTTATCTAATTAACTATGAAATATTATATTTTTAAATATGTTTTTAGGATTTTTGTACTTTTTACAAAAACATTTTAATTTTTATCTCACTTGATGATCAAGGATGTTACATTTGATCCCCTAGATATGTTGGAAACAAAGTTTTTCATACAATTTCTCAAAATGTTTTAGTTTAATTTTGTTATATTAGCATGAAACTCTAAATCTTTTCTTATGTGACCAATACATTCCTTTGATTTGGGTATAATATATTTCTTTAAATTATCTCATTTTAGTTTTATTATTTATTTTTATAATATAAAAGTACTAATTTTTTCTATTCATATTTATTTTATTTTATAATTCTTAGTAATTCGAAGTGAGTTGTCATCAAGACTATCAAAATATCATTGGACTTATTTCAACATGCTCTACCTAATTAAATATTCATTTTCCTATTTTTCAAAAATAATTTATTTTCAAACATTTTTACCCTCGACTTCTTACTGTCTTGGAATAGAACTTTCTTCAACATTTTATGTCATTTAATTAAATTTTTATTTGTATTTCATTATAGTTCAATGAAACTCTAAATCTTCTATCATTTGACATTTAGATCACTTTTCTTTAGTTATATTACAATGCTTCAATTTACATCATCTTTCTATATATATTTTCTTAAACATACATCGTTAGACTTATCATGTCAAGATTTTACCAATTATTTGCCAAAATATGAAATAAGAATTTTGGCATGTTTTATTTCGATTTAATGTTTAAATTTTGTGACATTATGAAACTTACATGTTTCTTATTTTAGCTTTAATATTTATTTTCTTGAGAGCAAAATAATAATTTATTATTGTCTATGATTATTTACTTTTGGAAATTTTTAGTAATTCCAACTAAGATAACATGGAGACCAAGATGACCTCTATCTAAAGCTCATATCATTTGACATTTAGTTCTTTAGTTACATTACAATGCCTCAATTTAGATCATTTTTTCTTCTATATATTTTTACTGAAACAAACATCCTTAAACTTGTTCTATAAAGTATTCCCAATTATTTGCCAAAATATGAGGAAAGACTTTTGGCATGTTTTATTTGATTCAATGTTAAAATTTTGCAACATTACAAAACAACGTGCTCCTTATTTTTGCTTTAATATTTATTTTCATAATTGTTAAATAATAATTTATTGTTATCTATGCTTATTTTCTTTGGAAATTTTTAGTAATTCCAAGTGAGATAATATGGAGACGAAACAGACATCCTTGGAGTCATCTTGATGAACTATATCTAATTATATATATATATATTAAAAAAAATTTAAGATGGTATTGGCATGCTTAATAAGATATTTATGTTGTATCATATTTGATAATCAAGGATGTTACACGTGATCCCTTTACTAAGTTTGAGTGTAGCTTTAGAAAATAATTTTTCTCTTTCTTTCAAATTCTTTGATTTTATGGTATTATATTATTGCGAAATTAAAATTCATCTATGATGTGTTTTTTCATTGCTTTAATTCTTTTACATGAAATTCATTCAGTTTTTTTTATTTTATCTTTATGGTTAGTCATAGTTATTCAAAATGAGGTTAAATTGATGCATAATGAACATTATTATAATTACTTCAATGAGGCCTACGAAATAGAATATTTATTTTATATTTTTAAATATAATATTTTTTTTTGTGTTTTGGATTGCTTTACAAGGCATTAAAAATAGTACTTAATTTGGTGATCAAGAATGTTGCTCTCAATCTCTATAATATCTTCAAATATAGTCTCTCACATAAGTTATCTCATTTATTCGAATTGTTGAATTTGATTTTCTATATTCTAATAAAACTCTAATTCTCCTCAAATGTGACTGTCAAATTTGTTTCGCTTTGTTGTATTATATTTGTTTAATTTTCTCAAGACAAAGCTAGTGCCACTAGATTGGCTTCCATGAGCTCTAACCAATAAAATTTTAATTATCATAATTTTAAAAGTTTTTTTCAATCGTGTTATTTTTTATGAGGCATTTTTAATTTTACTAGATTTAATTATCAAGGAAGCTTTACTACATCTCCATGGTGTCTAGGAATGCAACTTTTCCATACAATTTATCCCATTTCTCAGCATTTTTTACTTTAGTTTTTTTTCTTAAATTTTTTATTTTCTAATGTTCAATTTTAAATTTTTTTTAGGATAATAAGAGTCAAAAAATTGACTAAGGAGTTATGATTTAATCTTTTTTATTTGATCACAAAATTGCATGATCAAATGGCTAACTTGAATTTGTCATTCTTAGAAAGGTTGAGAATTTATGACCGTTTGACCATTAAAATTGCATGATTAAATGATTGGATTTTCATCAATTTGCATTAAAAAGGAAAAGAAATTTCAACTATTCAATCCCAAAAACCTCATGAACGAATGATTGGATTTGAATTTTCATGATTTCGATAGATGTAGGAATTTTTTACTTCTTACCTTACATCATATTGTTCAAATTCACTTCAAAATTTCATAAGTGAAATGCAAAAATAATGTCTGGAATTTTTATCGTACATTAACTTCTTTTTTGAGAGATAGCTGCATATAATATTTTGCATACCTGCAAATAATTGATAGAACATTTTAGATTGGTTGCCCATTACATCGCTTGGGAGATCATGACCTTACTTTTTAGTAAGAGCATAAAACTTTTAGGAGTGATTCCTTAATCCAATACAATATAATATGCATTTAGCAATCATGCCCTGACTTGATACTATCATCATCTACATCGAATTTTGAATTATTTATCAAAATTTATGCCTATGGTAAATAGAACTATGCTTTTGTTTAAAATTTAATTTTTATAACCACTCATTGGATGAGAGTTTTTTAAATTGTAACAAAGGTAAGATAAATTTCATGTTGGTGAAAGATTGGCATTTACATGTTTTTTTGAGATGACTAATTTAAACAATGATTTTTGTGATGAAGAAATTTAATTCTATAACATAAAAAAAATTATTTCAAGGAAGCATAACATTCACTTCAAAATATAAATGAAATAAATAAAATTAAATTTAAAATAAATCATTCAATGCTTTATGAATCTAACCTAGATGATCCTCATCGAAACATGGATTAGCTCCTATTCTTTAAGTTCTCCTATTAATATAAATATCAACTTTTTAAAATTTGATCGACCGAATTTCTTAAAAAAGTTTAGAATTTGTTATCGTAAAACAAAGAAGCATGAGTAGATGTCAACAAAAATAAAAACTTCTCCTTTTGATGACAATAAGACCCATAATAAAATTGATAAAAAAATATAAATTATTTCTTCAAAAAGTATGCAATAATTAAAGGTTAACTCCCACTACATGTATGTAATGAGCACATTAATGCACCCACTTAACGTAGGCTTATTTCCTTCAATTTTTATTCTATTTTCCCTTTTATTATCACTCAAAGGGATTTAAAACTCTTAAAATCAAATAAAGATTTCTATATTGTTCAAACTCATGGATTTTGTGAAAATTATCGGTTATCAATCGTCAATATGTAAAAATTTTAATTAAACATGATTAAGTCCAACATGTCCTTTTATTAAATGATATAAAAATCTATATTTTTTGTCATTAATTACTAGTTGTATTTTTACTTAGTTTTATTGTTCTTAAGCTATGATAGTAAATACGAATTTTTCTAGTGCAACAACATAATCTTAAAATTATTGTTTGATCCAAAAAGCTTAAGTTATAGAACTAGTAGCGATATAGTAAAACTTTTTAGTAGATTGCGCAAATTATTTTTTCTTACTACTCCATCAAAATAATGAATTTCTTAAAAATTTGCATGTTCCACTTTTGATTTTTCTATATGTTCTACTTCTAAAATAACCTAAAATGGAGAGTTCTTTTAATTTAAAATTTTGGTCATCTTTCAAATATGTCAATATTTGTTGACATAATCCAAGTTACAATTAAATATATGTTTTGTAGTTGCTAAATGAGATTCTTTGGGAGAAGATTGGAACTTAGTACTTGTATAAACATTGTATTATATCAAGTATGCATATGGTAATATACAAACATTATCTAATAATAGCCTTATGCATTTTAATATCTACTAATTTTCCTTTTTCACCTTTATCTAGATGAGTGTGGGTGATAATAACTATTTTTCTAGATTTGATATATATGAAACCATATCTTTATAATATTCTAAACTATATTTGGTTTGTGATATGAAACTTCATTTCTAGTTTACTTAACTTGAAGATCATAGGGGATGGTTATGTCACGCAATGAAATGTTGAGAAATTCATTTCTTATTAAATCTAAAAATTCATTAAATAAGTCTACATTACTAGCTCAAAATACTATATCTTCCATACATATTTAGTATATAAATTGATCTTCACCTTTATTTTTAATAAAAATTTGTTCTCTACTTTTTCTTTTATAAAGTCATATGAAAGTAAAAAACTGTATTGTCTATCTTACTATTCTAAGTTAGTTAATTAAGTCCACATAAACTTTATTTAGTTTGGATAAATGATCTAATTTATCATAAACTTCAAACATTTTAGGTTGTTTGACATAAACTTCATGTTTTGTGTATTACATTTTCTTCAATTACTTCCATTTCCTTATCTATCACATTCGAATCTTGTAAACTTAATTTCACGAATGCAATGTATTTATCATTCATCTTCACAATATCTTGTTGAATTGATATTAATTTATCAATGCTTATTTGGATAGATTTTTCTACATGATTATTCATTTTGTTATAATCTATATAATTACTATTGCAAAATAAGTTGCTTTTTAAAATTTCATTATTTGACTTTGAAATTTCATAATTCTTTCTTCCCATTGTTTAAGTTATGTCATTTACAACAAGAAAAATGCAAATGAGCAATTTTTCATTTCATGTTGTGAACTACTAGTTTATATGGTAATCAATTTAATTTGTTCCAACAAAACATTTTATTTCAAACATAACAAGCTATAATAATAGATTCTACCCAAAACAAATGATGTATTTGTATTGATTTGACATATTTTTAGATAAACCTAATAAAGTTCTTTTCCTTTCTACTATGCATTGTGAAGTTGCTGAAGCAAAAAATATATTTAAAATTCCATTACAATCAAAATTAATTGAATAACTTATTTCTAAGTTTTCCTATATTTTTATTTCTAATGAAAACTAAGTTGTGTCCTAACTCGTTTTTGTAATTGAGTGATCATGGTACGGAACTATTTTCAAGATTCACTCCATTTCCTTAAGAATGTATGTCATGCATCTCTAAAATTGTTATCTTGAACAACTAATCCACATGTCTTACCACTTAAGTGCATGAGGTGTATAGGTCCAATCAAATCTATGTGTGAAGGTTTAAAAGTCATTTTAGATGTTACACACTTTTTTTTAATAAAAGATTTTTTGCTTTGCCTAAACTACATTGACTAAATATATGATCATCTTCAAATGTCAATTTTTGTAGGCCTCTAACTAAGCTATGTTTAGTTATTTTTCTTAAGGAATGTGTGTTGGATTGATAATGTTTCCATTGTAAGAAGTTATAGTCATTACCATATGAAGCAAAGCATTTTATTTGAGAAATATTGCTTATTTTTAAATCAGGTAAATAAATATTATTTCCTGTTGGTGCAATAACTTTTTTATTTTCATCAATGTTAATTTTATATGCAGTGGCCTCGAACGAAATCTTACATTTGCTATTATATAGTTAACTTTTACTAAGTAAATTATACTTTAAACCATCAACTAATAGAACTTTAGCAATAGGAAATGCATGGTTTCCAATGTCACTTATTGTTTCAATAGATATCTTTGAGGAGTCACCAACTAGTAATTTTCTTCAATTGTTGGCCATTAGTTAGGTAAATAGATTAATATTTCTACTCTTGCGTCAAACCCCAATTATCCAAGAACTACATGTCTTGCTCAAATCTCGATGAAAGAAATGCCTGCAAACCATAATTAATTGTTAGATTTAGGATCCCAAACAATTTTGTTTCCAACACCTTTAAAACTAGATGAATGACTTTTTTCTTTAACTACACAAGAAAATGTAAGACAATTAGAATTATAATGGCTACAATCCTGCAAGAATTTGTTGTATGGCCATGTGGAATGCAATAATGTCACGTAAATTTTTGTTGTAATCATGTAAAATATTGATGTTACCATTATGTGATTGCATATTAAATCTTTAGGCATTTGCAAAAAAAAAATGTCGTTGTAACCTAAATATTTATACTCATTAATTAGTTTTTCGAATCCAATATTAGTCTTTTGCATGTTCATTAAGAATTTATTGGCTTATATATAAAATTGTCATGAGACAAAAATATTCACTATGTTGATTTTTTTGTTCCTTATATCTTTTACATAGAATTTTATATTTATTACAAACATAATCTAATGGTTGAGCTAATCCTTCATTAAAATAACTTACTTTTTCTTCACTTTATGATATTCTTTGATATTCTTCAACCTCTTTACCATCATACAAGATGGCGAAACATTGCTCTCATTCTCTTCACAAACACTAGTTTCCATCGAGTGTCCTCAACGTGCTTTCAATGATTTCTTCTTAGAATTCTTGGACTTCTTAAGTTCTTTCTTCTCTATTCTAATTCTTTCTTGCACTGTAGAACATATGAGTTTGATATGTCCTTTTCCACTTTCATGGGAAATCATCTGCTCATTTCTTCTTATTACCTTCTTGGACCTTTGATTTCTTTATTTTCCTTCAATACAAAACTCTTTAAATGAAGCTTTTTAGACTAGAGCTATATAATCCTTTCTATTGACTATTTTATTTAAATATCTACATAAATCTTTATTATTATTATTTGTTTTTTCTTCTCTATTTTGTTCTTCTCAATCAAGCCTTCTTCCCCTTTTTCCTCTCCATCACTTGCTCATTTCTTATGAGTTCATCCATCAAGTCATCAAAGGAAAATACTACTTTGATAGAATTCTGAGGATATTCTTTATCTATTCATTCATTGATACATGTATTCCAAAATTAGCAAGTCCATTTGTAGTGTTTGTAAATCTAGTAAACATACTTTCAATAGATTCATTAGAAAGCATTTTCAACAAATCATAATAAAGTATCACCATATTTTTTTTATTTTCGTTAAATTAAGATGTACTATTTTAAAAAAATACTTTGAAATTCGTTATTCTATTAAACTTAGCACCATTTAAAGCAAAATGTAAACATTTATTATGCTGTGATTTTATTATGCACTATGTTTTATAATCTCAACCATTTCATTACATGGTTTATGTATAAATAGACCTTTAAAGTTTTTCCTTTTAAGAAAGATCCATTAGAGTTTAAAATAGCTACTGTATTTCCTTGCCACCTAACTTCAAGTGAAGGACCTTCCCAGTTTTCCAATATAGATAGTTTTCACCAAAAAAGTGTAGTGGCTTATTGGAAGCTACACCTTCACTAAAATTCACTAAAGCATGAATAGGAGAAGACATGGGTCTTGCTAACAAGAAAGGGATGCATCTTTGACTCCAATTGAAGCATGGTTCAACAAAAGAGGAACAAATTGCTTGGAATGAAAATTTTGTCTTCTTAAAAACTTATTTAAAAAATTTCTTTAAAGTAATTATTTTAGGTCATTTAATATGCTCAGGTAAATCTTTACAAGTGTTTTTGTGCAACTTTAAAATTTACTTTAAATCACATTACTTTTTTGTTAAATTTAAAATCAACTTTTTGAATTGAAAATTTTCAAATAATCGCAAAGCACACAACAAAAATTTTGTTGCTGTATTCAAACTAAAGCATAAATCCACCCCCACCTCCAACAAAAATAAGGCAAAAACGAAGCTAACAAATATATGCCTTTCACCTTACAATAATGAAATAAATTAATTATGCTGCGATAGTCTCACATTAAATAAAAACAAGCAAGAAAAGAAGAGTTGTAGTGATAGAAGTTTGAGTTTGATGTAGAAAACAATATTATGCTTGAAGTAATATTTAAGAAAGAAAAAATGTATCATTCTTCAGTTAAATAAATTATGAAATAAAATAATAAAGTCATAGACCATTGAAGTAGAAAGGAGAGTTGGAGCTTGAAGAATGAACAATTTAGCAAATGGAAATAATAGCGAGCATTGGTTGCTTAGACTTAAATTTAATAATGTGAACTCTTTGCCTATCTCTAATCAATCATCCATGTTAAAAAAACTATTATTTATAAACACATTATGACAGTCAATAATAGTCACTAGGCATACCACTTAGCCATTATCAATTGAATAGATTGTTTTCAATAACAACTTTCAAAAGCCATTGTTACACAAAAAAATGGCTCAGTTGGCTCAAAGATGTCTAAAAAATAGCCATTACAATCCACCGAATATCATTCAGACTGTCCCTTTTATATTTGATTAAGATAAACGAGAGTCACATGAATGTCTTTGGAGTTAAGGTTTAATTTGGATAGTTATCACAAAAATTACCTAATCTATTACTTGATATAAATATGTTTTTTTTTTATTTTGACTATTGGATCACAAAATTTTTGTAATCATATGACTATATTTTAATTTATGCGATTTAGAAAGGTAGACAAATTTCAACTATTTGGTCATGAAAATTGCATGATGGAATGGCTAGATTTCTATTTTTGAGATTTAAGAGAGGAATTTTAGACTATTTTATCTCACTATGATATTTAGTAATATGCATTGAACTCTAAAATTTGTGAGCCTCATGCTTGGAACTGCATGAGAATTTTGTCCCACATTACCTTTTTTTGAGAGATAGATGGATACAAAATTTTCGATATGTTCGTACAATCAATCAAACTTACAAGGATGGATACACCCTTGTTCACCTTAGTGATCAATACCCTTACATGGCAATAAGTGCATAACAAATTTAGGAGTGATTCTTTAACCTAACATAATAGGATATTTGGTTCAAGACTCATGTTTTGATCTGATACTTTCATAGGCAACTAGAATTCTAAATTACTTAGGAGGTTTAGGCATAGCTTCGTTAGAACTAGGTTTTTGTAAATTTAATTTTTGGAACATCTCATTGAAGGAGGCTATCAAAGATTTCGTTAACATAAGTTGATGTCTAAGATGATCAAATTATTGGGACTCATATTTTACTTGTAAGAGTAATTTAAATAATTTTTTGGTGATGATAAAATTTAATTTTTGTGCCTCAGAAAAAATATTTTAACTATAGCTAACAATCTTGTCAAAATAAAAATGAAATATCTAAAATTAAATTGAACATAATCCTCTTGGTGGTTTTGCACTCTAACCAAAATCATCTTTTTGGATTTGACATTTAGTCTTTTTTATGTTCCCCCATGAACATATAGATATGTTATTTAAAATTTTAAAATTGGCTTGACCAACTTCTTTATAAATATTAGGTTTTGCTATACTCAAACAAAGCAACATGGGTAGTGTTCAACACCATGACACTAGTGGTAATGTACATCATATATCTAACTTGAATCATGGTGCCACTAGATAAGATCATGCTTTACCTCTTGCTATATTATCTTCATTTGCTTCTTTTTTCTTTTTGGGTTTTCTTTTGGTTTTTTACTAATTTATAGTGTTGAAGTACTCAAACAACTATACATGTGTAATTTTATTCATTTTATATGCCAATAGTCATAGAGTGATATATTGAAATAAGAACATTTGTAAAAAGAAAATTATGCCATGCAACGACACGTCACCAAACACTCCATGATAAAATAAAAGGATATTTAATAAAACAATTATATCATTATTATTTAGTTTGACTAGCTAATGTTGCTAAGATGCCTCTTCTATTATTTCACTACTCAATTTATATAATTTTAGTATTCTCTAGATTATTTAACATGAATATTTATTAATAAAAATTTAATTTTCATTATAAATGTACATTCCAAAAGCTATGTTTAAGAAAATGCCTTCTTTTCCTTTGTTGTCACCATATTGTGTAGCAAAATCAACCCTATCATATAATATAGTAAGGGCTTTACAATGGTCCGATCATTGAATTGCAATAATCTTACCAATTTGATATAAGTATCACACTTGTATGACCTAATGCTATCAATGGCTTGCATTAGGGATCGAATAAATGATCAAAGTAAACATGTTTATCAAATAATTCTAGTAGTATAATTATTATTTCATATTATAGAAACATGATTTAGTTATTTTCCAAATTCAAATCGTACAGAAGGATATCACATATCTTCTCTACAATTCATGGATAATGGTAATCAAACCATTAATTATGGAACAAATGTTTATCAAGAAAAAAATGATATTTTACAAGTTCTATCCATGTTTCACACCAATTTGATCTATGATTTAACATGTAATACCATACCTCAATCATACAAGTCCATTGGGGCTTTCATATTTGTATGATAGATAATATATTTTTATGCTCAAATTACACCATTGTACAAGCAGGAAACAATAATAGCAGTAATATGATTGTAAGGAAACTCCCTTTTTACATATATCACGAAAGCATTCCAATGCTTATAGTCATGGTTGTACAAGTACGATCTTACTGACCACCATATACGATAATTTTTATCTAAAAGTGTTAATAGGATCCAACCACTTTTGACCCTCATTCTACCTCAGATGTAGCTATTACTTACGGAGAAACCTTGAGTAGGAAACTTACCTTGACAAACTACTCTAACAAAAAAAGCAAAAAATCATAAAATCATTCCTTTTTTTGACATCCTTTTTTCCATAAAAGATTGCATGCTGTCCATTCTTTTTTCCTCAATAGCCATCCTCTCCCTCTCCTCTTATCTCTCTCTCTCTTTATCTTGATTTTTCCTCAAAAGAGAAGTTTCCTTTTGGGCAAGGGAGAAGATTATACTCTTATTAAATAAAAATATTAAAATGTGAATTTGTTCTATTAATAATGGCATTACAAATTTATAGAAAATATGATTTCCCTCTAAAAATTACAATGGACACAATAGAACATTCTCATTATGAGATAGTTGTAATCGCATGCATAAATATAAATTTTTACAACCACTATTTTGAAACTTTTTTGAGCCAATTCTAATTCAATTCATTTATGAATTTCAAATTTGTATCACTTAAAGTTTTCTTTTGTAGAACATGCTTTGAGAGGTTACAATTCTATTATTCGGTATTTGATATCACAATTTCTACCAATAGAGGGCTCAATTTGATGAGTCAATCACTAAATACATCTAACTATAAGCACGCTTTGCTTCAATATATCGATTGGGAGGGTCAGCTTCATTGAACATGCTACACATAACTTAAATAAGTAGAATTTGTGTAGAGTGGCACAATAATGCTAATCCTTTGTGACACATATTTTTAACTCTAATTGTGTGGGATCACCACTTCATTTTAGATTAATAAAGACAAATTTGAATGGTTAATTCTCATATCCAACGTTCATATATTAAACACATTATGATTAGCATAATATTATGTCAACATGTCATGACAATGTTCTGATAATGCACTACTTTAATGCATTAGATATCTCAAATTAGATGCATGGTTGTGGAGTTATATATATAATTTGTACTAGAATTTTGATGTTGCTAATGTATCTAGTTTTATGTATCAAAATGCATCAAAATTAATTATATAAAGATTAAGGAGACATACTGGACTAAAGTTGTAGGTTCCATGATTATTATAATGCACGGCCTAAAAATAGCTTTTGGAGCATATTTATCCACACTTTGTCGAAGTGCAATTGTGATGACATGAAGTAGACCTAAAGTGAACAACATAAGGCATCCTAGAGCATATCAAACTCAATATCTAGAAGTGTCTTCTTAGTACAATTATAGCCAAAACTTTTTGCTATATTGCTTCAATCTAGTTGACCAAAGTGTGGCCTTTCTTGTTAATTATAATTTAAATTTCAAATTGATTACGTTTAAATTTTTAATATGGATAAATTAAACTTTGAGTTTTTAAATCTGAAATATGAGAATTTGAATTATGGTTGAGTTGAAAGAGTTGAGTTGTGTGATGCAGGCCATGATATGACTAGACTTCAAGCTTTAAAATCATCTTGTCATTTGATTCATATTATTTGTATTAACACTTATCCTTATTATTTTCCAGTAATGATTGCAAAATGAAGATACAGATAGTGTTTATAAAATTAGGAGTTTGTTGTTTAGTCATGATAAGAGAATTAAAAAGGTAACTGGTTTGTGTTGAATAAAGGAATATCTTAAGATAAAATATATGAGAAAGAAGAATAGATATTAAAATTTCATTTGTCATATCCTAAATAGATTCCAAAATTTTGGTAGCAAGATATACCAAGCCAAAAAGGTTAAAATGAAATTAGGTTTAACAATAATGGGTGAAACATGACTTAAAGCAAGCAAACTAGTTTTTCTTAAAGACAATATGTGGTTTAAGGAGGTATGGACCAGGCAATTTAAGCCCCTAAAATGTTTGTGTTTTGGTGTTATAAAATGCTAGCCATAAGGATTGTTTAGCATGCCTAACTATGGGAATACCAGGGTGGAAAGCAAGATAAGCCATGAAAAACAAGATGAAGAAAGAAGGTTCAAGTTTTGAAGCCAAGAAAGAGCTATCTGAGGAGAAGAACTCTACCTTTCTTTTTAGGCAACCCTTTTGAACACACAATAAATCTATCTATGATCTAAGAAAGATTGAAAAAGAATTGTCTGATTAAAATGGCATGCAGAACCTTGGGAGTGGTGTTTGGTTAAAAAAAAGTAAATTTTTTTCCATGAAACTTATTTTTAAAAAAGTGGAACATATTATACCAATGACAAAATTTTATTTTTGTAATCATATAATTTTTATTTATAATATATTTATTATGCAATTTTGTTAAAGGAATTACGTAATAATTATTGACATTAACTCAATTGTGATTGTAAGTCAAATTCTTGTTCATATGCTTGATTGCTTAGCTTTACCTATTGAACTAACAAGAAGGTTGTATTT
Source organism: Vanilla planifolia (assembly GCA_023846275.1). NCBI lineage: Eukaryota > Viridiplantae > Streptophyta > Magnoliopsida > Asparagales > Orchidaceae > Vanilla > Vanilla planifolia. The sequence goes on along the minus strand of JAIUJO010000484.1, from coordinate 94,077 downwards.
ACAAAATAGCTCATAATTGAGACATGATCATGAAGTATTCTAATGGTAAAGCCTTTTAGATAGTCTAAATATCTTTTGTAATATAAAATGTTTTGCATGATTAATGTCATAAAACTATTAAAACATAGGATAACAAATTCTAATTTGATAAAGTAAGACAAGATTTCTCAATTTTATTTTTTATTTCTATGCAAAGGATTAGGCCCAAAGCTTGAATGTAAATGTGTTAACAAGTAGTAACCTATAAAAAATATAAAATGTAAACCAGGAAAAAAACATTAACTCTATTACACTTCATGACATGATATAAATGTGTATATTTGTTGCAAAACCATGTATAGAAGTATGCCACCTATTGTATAAAAAACTTAAAACTTATTTGATGATTGACCATGATATCAAACCTAGAACTATTGCTAATAGCCCAAATCAAATATTATTACCAATTATCACTTGCCAAAGGTTTGCATTCAAAGCATGGAAGGATTCATTAAGCTACAGGAGGCAGAAGTTCAACCCTTGAAGAGAATCAAGACAGTTTCTATGGCATATATGTGTGCTGCTCTTGGTGTTTGTTTGGATGCTTTGGAGAGCTTGATTTAATGCCTTAGAAGAAGGCTAGGTTGAGTGGAGATATGGTTGGTAACCAAAGAGTTGGTTGTGACTAGAAGTGCTAAGGCTATGGTTGGACTAGAAGTTTATATGTATAATCTCTAATAGAGCTAAAATTATAGATTTGAAGTGCATTGATATAGCAATGTAAGCTAACCTTAGCCTTATAATTATGCTTAAGGGCTTTGAATTTGTTCATGGAAAAGGAATCTATAATCAAATGTCTTAATGATTGGTTAAGCAAATGCCATTGTTGAAGCTCCATGAATATTATTAATTAAGGTTTTGTTTGTGAAGCTCTTTATTGAGGTCTTAGAAGAAAGTAAAAGAGCCTGAAATAAGACTTTGAAAAGCAATAATGTTTTACCAAGGAAATAATATGATAAAAATGTTGGTTAGACCCATTTGTTGACTTGGTCCTTTGGATAAGTACAAGACAAACCTTATTTAATCTCTTTGGGCATATGATAAGACCCTACATCAAGATTACTGGGGCATTTGATGCCTTAGGAGAAGCATTAAATTGGTATGGTGACTCAAAGTTGCCTTTGGGGCACAAGCATCATTAATAATACTTGTGTGAACATAGACATTGTTGTATTGATAATGAACTATAAATGGAAGCTAAGAGAGAAAGGAAAAGCTTTGTAAACACTAAGGTTAAATTATATAAGAAATGGTCTTAAGCAAAATAATGGTAAGAATAAATACAAGAAAAATGTGTTATGATATTATAGATAGGAAAATTAGAGTTTAGAAGAAGCCTTATGACATTTAGTTAATAATGTCATTAGATAAATGAAAATCAACTTAGGGTATAAAACCAAAATTGACTTAGGGCTTAAAGAATCCTAGATAGTTATGGAATAGAGTTACCAGGATGCTATACCTTAAGGTCATTACTTTGACCAAGCAAGGATTAAATGTGGTGGAGCCTTGATCATGCATGCTTATTCATGAGATAATTTAAGCTACACTATTATATTGACAAAGAGGTAGTTATACATGGTTGGTTGAGCCTGTGAGATGAGTGCTAGATTGTACTATAAGACTTTATAGAATTGGCTAAATGTGATCATAAAAGTTGACCCAAGAGGAAAATATTACACATTTAGCCTCATGGGGAATGATGTGATATCCTATATTTTGAAGGGGAGCACATATGGTTTTTGAGGACATCTTGAACCATGTGGGGTTGGCCCATGTGATCAACACTCCTTTGTTGAGTTAGCTAGTTGTTGATGATGTCATGTGGTAGTTAAAAACAAATTCCATTTATTAACAAGATTTACTCAATTGTTACAAACAAACTTCTTAGCTACAAAAAATATCTACTAGAACATGCCAAAATCATAAAAAATGAAATACTTTTAAAAATATATTTATTGCTCGGATTTCACAAAGATGAGGCCAGTGGCACTTTCTTTGTCATGGTCGAACCTTTTTTAAAGCTAATGTGAATTACCAAAAAAAGCATACATAATAAAAATATAATATTCATAAAACTCTTTAGTATATTAAATTTAAGAAATTTAATATACTAAATTTAATGGCATGTAATCATCGCACAATAGAAGAATTAGAATTTCATCATCATATAACCAAAAGAAATAAAACTATTTATAAAAATGGAGATAACTAATACAAATATGTTGCATTATAAGATACTACGACGATTTGGGTGGTGCAACATCATCAATGGACAAATTATGTAGGAAAAGAAATATCTCATAAATCATTAAAAAATTCATGAATCTAAAACATTTAAAAATATAAAATTGAATTTTAAACTGGAGAAGACTTGTCCAAATAACCTAGAAATGTTTATTTGGTCCAAATTAGGGCTCATTTTGAGTGACTATAAATTGACAAAGGATATAAGCATAAATAATTATTAAAGAAAAATGGAGATAAATAAAAGAAGTATAATATAGGCTAATCAAACACACATAATTGTCATATAGGAGGAGATTTAGAGTTACATAGTAGTATAAGCAAATCATAACAAAAAGTGTGATTAAATAAAATAAATTGTATAGGAAAGTTACATTTCAATGCTCTAATTAGATCAAGTGTAACATCCCCGATCACCAAATCATGTATGAAGAAAATACCTTATAAAGCATGCTAAACAAATAAAAATATTTTAAAAAAATAAAAAAGAACACTTAATTAGATACAATTTGTCATGATAAGTCAAAAAAAGTTTGTTTTATCATAACCAAGCCTTATTTTGAAATACTCTGAATTATAAAATAAATAATAATAATAAATTATTATTTTAAAATAAAATAAATAAATATTAAAGTTGAAATGAGATGAATTGAAGCAATGTAATGTAATAAATTGAAACATATGCAATGGTCATTGAAAGGAGATTCAGAGCTACATTGTCAAGAAGCAAAGTCAAACCCAATAATTTGAAGAAATAAGATAAATGTTTCATATTCGAAGATACTTGGGAGTTCAATTCTAACATACTTGATCATCAAATCTTGCATGTATCAACATACAATAGAAAGTATGCAAAAAAATATTTACAAAAATAAAATTTAATTTTTATTTTGGTTGACTGTGGTGGGGCAAGTCTAATTATGTTTGTTTCATTTAAATTGTAACTCATTTTGAATAACAACAAATTACAAAAAAAATTAATAAATAATAATAAATTATTACATTCTATATTAAGAAAAAAATGCTAAAGCTTGAACAAAATAAATTGAAGCAATGTAATATACAAAATCAAATTGATGAAATGGTCAAACAAGAGAATATTTTGACTTAAAAGTAATTAACCACATCAAAGCAAGAAAGTTGAAGAAATAAGGTATGCCGCATGGAAAGTGGCATTCCAAGAGCCTAAAGAAGATGTAGTGTTAAATTATCAAATTATATACAAATCAAAATATCATACAAATCATGTCAATAGAATAAAAAATAAAATAATTAGATATTTTAAATTGAATAAATAATCAGATCGAACAAGTTAAGGTAATGACAATGGCATTTGTCTAATTTCCATTACATTATATTTGGAATTATTATGAATTTTAAAAATTAATTTAGAACAAATAATAATAAATAAGTATTTTTATTAATTAAAAATTCATTAAAGCTCAATTGAGATATATTGTAGCAATATATTATAATTTTAATGGGGCGATGTACAAGTCACCAAAGAATAGAAAAAGAGTTTTGTCGTAAAATAAGGAGATCTAGTGAAACAACACAATTATTAAATCGACTATGAATAAAAATGGCTCATAAAAAAGTTTAAGAAGTTAAAATAAATATCTAATTAGATGAAGATCAATAAGATGTGTCCAACAACATTAGTTTTTATCTCAATTAAGCAATGTTTGGAATTACTTTGAATTAGAAAATAAGGAAAGAAAAAATTTTAATAAATTATTATTGTAATATTAAGTAAAGACATAATAATGCAAAAATGAAATAAATTAAAGTAATTCAATACACATAATTCGAATCATTTTAAGCATCATAGATGTCAAAATTTACAATTTCATAGAAATACAAGAAAATCAAAAAAATTGTAGAAATAACTTGAGGTTATTGAGAATGCTATACTCCAAGGTAATATGTAGACCGAGTGTAATATTCTTAATTATTAAATTTTTTTTGTAGAAAAATATCTTATGAAGAGTTCCTTAGGTAATTTAAATAAAGTATTTAAAAATATAAATTAAATATTAAGTTAAATAAGTGTCATTTTGATGGGCCCTATGATATTTGTTTTGTATTATTCAGATCACAATATGAATTTTTGGAAATTACAAAACTAAACAAGAAAAAAATAATTAAATGATCCTTTTAATGTTAACTCAAAATGTTAAAATTAAAATTTTATAAAGAAAGTAATGTAATATATCAAAATCAAACACAGCTATATGTGACACGAGAGGAGATTCGTTGTTACATTACAATATAATAAGTGAAAGAGACAAATTTGTAGAAAAAGAAAATTCTATGGTAAAGTTACCCTCCAAGGTGCTAAGGAGATAAAGTATAACATCCTCAATGGTTGAATGAGGTGTGTGTAAAAATAACCTATAAAGTAAGAAAAAAATATAATAACAAATTTCGAAAAATATTAAAATAAATATTTAATTAAATAGAGCACATAGAGTTGAATAAAAAAAACTTTTTAACATTTTGTTTAAAACACATTTTTAGAAAATATAAATAGACATAAATAATAATAGAGTATCATGTTACTAACAAGTAAATATATATTATAGTTGAAATAAGTTAAATTAAAGTAATGTATTACAACTAATAAAAGTGATTAACGGTTCACATGAGCGGAGATGTAAAGTTAATAAGTAATATAAGCAAATCAAATGGAATTTTTTTTGAAAAGTGATTAATATTATAGGAAAATTATGATCAAAGATTCTAAGAAGTCCTAATGTAGAATCATTGACTATCACATCTGGTTTGAATCGAAATGACTTTTAAAGCATATAAAAATCGTTGAAAGTAAAATTTTTTAAATTACATGAAATGAAATTTTAATTGAGTGGAACTCCTCAAGATGACAACAATGATATTTGTTTCATCACCATTGAAACATGTTTAGAATTTTTACAAATTAGCAAAGTCATTAAACAAAAATAATAATAAATCTTTGTTTAAATATTATGTAAATATATATTAAAGCTAAATTCAGATATATTCAAATAAAGTAATGCAACATAACTATAGCAATGTAAAGTTTACAAGAGAGAAGATCTAGATCTTCATAGAAATATATGAAAATCAAAGCATACAATTTGAAGAATTAATAAATTGTATGCAAATATTTAATTTATAGTTGATTTGGGGGTTGAGTGTAACATCATCAATCATCAAATTAGCTACAAAATAAAACACATCATAAAGAGTGCCAAAGTGATTGAAAATAAAATATTTAAAAATTATTAAAGAAATTTTTTTGAATTAGGTGGTGCGTATCAGGCTGCATTCAATGACTTTTGTTTCGTCTTAATCAAACCTAATATTTTATTATTAAGAAATACCAAAACAAATGAGAATAAATAATGACAAGCTATTTTTTTATTATGAAGTAAATAATTAATAAAACAATAAAGATGCAAATAACAGCAATATAACATAAGAAAATCAAGAACGTATGAAGGTAGCACGAGAGTAAAGTATACCAGAATATTGTATTCTAATATACTCAAGAGAATGAGTGTAACGTTTATGATTATCAAATTAGGTAAGAATTATAATATTTTATTAAGAAAAAAAAAATAACAAGTAAAAACTATTTTCATTTACAAAAATTAATATTAAAATGATAGATCTCGTACAAACAATTGTAGTGGCCTTTATTCGATTTGCACGCTCTCAATTTCAAAGTATAGCAATATCCAAAGGCTAGTAAAATTAAATAAAAATTATAAATCAATTTTTTAATAATTAATATATATATATCATTGCAGAAATGAGAGAAGTTAAAGCAATATAGTATAATAAAACCAATGCGATGTGAAGGCCCTACGAGGGTTATTAAATGTATTTTTGCAATACATGAAAATCTAATTGAAAACTTGAAACAATGATATAAATTGGATGACAAGTTAGTCTCCAAGATAGTTAATATGTCATGTGTAACATACTCAACAATCGAATCATATATTAATCTAAACATTTGGTAAAGTTTACCAAATATCTTAAAAAAATATTTAAAAATATGAAAACAAATAATTCACTTAATAAAACTCATGAAGATGACTCCAAAGATGTTTGTTCTTTCTAGATCAAACAAGTTTACAAAAACATCATATTACGAATGTAATGTAACTGAATTAACGTGATGTAAATGACACATGATAGGAGATTTAGTATTACGTTACAATATTAAAAAAATAAAAGTAAAACATTTGAACAAATGAAATAAACTATACGTGAATGTTATATTCCATGAGACAATGGAGATTGGGCATAATATCCTTCATCAATAAGTTAGATATGAACAAAATGTCTCCTAAAGCATGCCTAACAAAAGTAAAAGATCTTTTAAAACATAAAAATTAATATTTAATTACATAAATCTCACTAATAGACTCCAATAATATTTGTTTTCTCTAGGAGAGACCTTGTATAGAATTACAATGAATTTCAAAATTAAAAAATTATCCAAAAAAATATTATTATATATTTAAATAAACATACTTATCAAAGTGAAATTGAGATTATTTAAATCAATATAATATAACTAACAAAAACTTACATGCAGGTCAAGAGAGAAGAGAATTAAAGTATTATAATAACATATCTAAACGTAAGCGATACATTTATAGAAATGATATAAATTACATAGAATGTTGCATTACAAGATAGAAAGGATATCAAGTGTAACATTCTTAATCAACAAATTTGGTACAAATCAAAACGTTTCATAAAGCCCATCAAACCTTTTAAAAATAAAATTTTTTAAATTATGAAAATGAATATTGAGTTAATTTTAATTTTGTTTCACATTGATCATAGCTCAAATAGAATAAATTATTATTTTATTAAAATGAAAATATTTTATAAAAATGAAGCGAGATAAATCGATGTAATACAATACAACCAAATAAAAACAAAACAATTGAAGTAATTTGATAAACTGCATAGGAAACTTAATTTTCATGACACCAAGAAGAATGAATGTAACAACCTAGACCATCAAATTAGTATGAACCAAAATCACTCATAAAGCATGCCAAAACACTAGAAAATAAGATATTCAAAAGTATAAAGATATTGTTGATAGAGATTGATGATATGAGTGTGCTAACTTTTCTTTATTCTCCATTTGACCTCATTGGAATTATTATGAATTAAAAAGTTAAATAAGTATAAATAAAAATAAATTATTTTTCAAACATTAAGAAAAAATACATTAAATATGAAAAACATTTATAGAAATAATACAACATAACCAAATCAATACAATGTAAAGGTCACAAAAGAGGAGAATTATCAATTAATTTTATTGTACAAAAAAGCAAGGATCATACAAGTATGATAGTAAAAAAATTCTAAGTTTAACTAGTAAAATGAAATGAGTTGAAGATTGTATAGTAGGATTAGCACAATCATATTTGCTCAATAACTCTCTGAGGAGCATTACATATAGAAAATCTTTGGGTTACAATGTGAGAGTTAGTAGGCCATTTCATTGTACTAGAAAAACTTTCAAGGTCATACAATTATGACCAATGTCGTTAGCAGTTAGAAAAGACATATTTAGCACATCATATAATTCAATAATAACTATAGTACCAATACATCATTTAAAGTAGAATAAATAAAGTCTTTTATGAGTTTCTTTTGATCATAGCTATTGCAGTTGAAGTGTATAAGATTTATGAAATGGAAATAACTTTGATAGAGTTGGTGAAGGGAAAATAAATTTAAGAGAAACACAAACACTAGAATGCATGTGACATTAATGAAAAAAATATGGTGATATATCATAACAATTATAATAATATATCCAATGATTTAAGAATTATTTTTTAGCTATAATAGGCCTTAAGAAGTAGTAGGGCATCAAATGTTGTCTCCTTCTAGCATTGAGCTGTTTTAAGATCACGTAGTTGAGAAAAATCTAAAGAAAATAAGCTAAAAAGGAAAAGTTGGATCTTGAGCTTGCTTCAAGAAGAAGACAATACCGCCATTTTGCATAAGACTTTGCTTAGATCTATTGCTCTTTTGCCTTAAACCTAAGATTCTGCATGTTGAGCTTTGCCTATCATGATACTAAATGAGTCATGATATTTCCATTTCATATTTAAAATGCATGCTCATGTTTAATTAAAATTGCCTTCTTGAATTAAGCTAAACTTTATAAATTTATCAAAATAGAAATTATGAAACATGATGACATTATCAAATTATGTCTTTAATATTCAAGTTCTTACTCTAAAATAAATAATGATAATTTTTTAATGCATGATTAAGTAATGTAATTGTTGTTGTTATTTTATGTTGGAATAGAGAGAAACTATGTGGTTAAAATTTGATATCTAAATTTGAGTTATTTCCTGGCATTGAATGATGAAATCAAAACATTAAATATATAAATTTTTCATGATATTAGAATTTTTAGGTTAAATTAAGCTTTTTATTATGTGACCTTCCCAAAAGAATTAAATTTTTATGAACATGAAAAAAGACTTTGATTACTCATGAAAGCCAAAATGTTTATGTGACAACTGCTTCCATAAATAAATTTGGTTTCTAATGAAATGCAATTCTGTTGTTGAGATTTCTTTTTTACTAAAAACATACTAGTGATAGTTGAATAAAGTAATATGATATTGTTATTTTGATTACAATTTAAAATTCATTCCTCAAATATTTCTTGAAATCAATGCTAAAATTTTTTAATTAAACTCTTCTTTAAGCAAATCATGAGTGTATATATGTATTGTCATCCTCAACATTTTAAATTTGAGGTAATTGTTCCAATTTGCAATGCTGACAAAACCTATAATACGATGAAATATTGACGTTTTATGTTAAATTAACATTAACAACCAACATGAAGTTATGATTTGAGCTTTTGTTTTGAATATTGCTAGTTTAAGCCATGTGATTACGTTAATTATTTCAAAAATTGAGAATTACCATGCAAAGGTTTCAACTAGAAAACTCTAGGGCCTCTGGTGGAACATAGAAGAAGTCTAAATTTTGATCATTTAGGGTTCAACGAAGATGAGATTAAAAATTAAAAATTTGTTTCTAATACATTTAAACAAATCAAACTAAGTCTAAGGGCCTATTGTTATTGCCAAAATGAATCATAGGATTGGTGTTACATGCTTTAGAATTTAAAATTTATGCATTAGGTTTGAAATCTCAATGTTGTTTGCTAAAAACTTGACTATTTATGATTTGGAATTTTAATTTCTATTGATTGATATTTGAATCTTTGGTATGATTAAGTACGTAAGTGATGCTAGTAAGGTTTAAAAATATGTTTTGACTTGAAAATACCATTGATGTGGTTAGCGATTGTGCAATAAGTTAGCATAAATTAAGATGAAACAACTCCAAATGACTTTAGCATTTGCACAATCAAACAATAAACATAGAAATTTGGATAGTATTATGGATATCATGTTGTTGATGAGATTACGAGAACTAGTCTAATGCTATGATTTGATGATCGTCTCAATTTGTCCTCAGAAGTGTCATTAAGAAAGCTCACGGGGGTTGATGGTGGCTGAAGTTTTCTTCTTAGCCGTGACAGTTATTAATGTAACTCATATAAATCAAGGAATAAAAATAAGGGCATTAACTTTAACTAAATGAATAAAGAACATTATAATGAGTGACTGCTCAATCTATTTTCTTTATGATCTAAAAGATTTGCTAGAAACCTTATGTCAAGTAAGGAAGCCATTAAGATTTGCTAGAAACCTTAAGTTTTTAGAGAAATATCTAAGGTTTTCCTAAATGATTGGATATAGTAGTAGAAGATATCTAATTCAGAAGTTGGATGATGAAATCAAATGGAAAGATAATGCTTGATAAAAAAAAAGTCTACAATTTTGATGGCATACCTTATCATGCAGTAAAACCTCCATGATAGCCCACAAAAAAAGTTAAGTCAGATATACCAAATAGTGAGACTCTTACTAATTTGTAGACTTTGGTGTCATATTATAGGAAGTGTCTATAATTTTTATGATTCCTAGAGTCATATGCAACTAGTCACATGAATGGTAAGGTGTCGATGATGTGCTTTATAGATCATTTTTTATGAATCTTAAGGTGGCTAGGTCCCATTAATCTATAACACATCACAGGAGACCATAGTGTAAGTCACCTAATAAAATTCTATGTGGTTATTGAGGACACCTAGAGACCCATGGGGTTGCCTCAATTGATTGAACTTTCTATTTGAATGTGGGGAAGTTTGTGATGGGATTGGTGCCTAAAACATACACTAAGGATATCATAGTCATAGAGGGAATGCCAAATAATTGGTAGGTCACTGAGTATCCATTATATTTTTGACGCATGGTCAGTTGTGATATCTTTTATTATGTAGTTGGCTATACTAATAACTTTATTCTATTAGATGTGTTGTTAAATTGCTATATTATCATTTTTATATGAAAACTTAAGGATTCCTTATCGAGAATGGCTGACTCATCACCCTTATATCATTTATAAGTGCAAATGGGTAACAGCTAACATATGATCTAAAAAGGGGCATCTAGGTCAATAATGTTAAAGATTATTAATTAGTTGGTATTTCATGATGTTATAATTTCCTATTCAAGCACAACATTATCATTAATATTTATTGGACTATTATATTAGACTTTGAAGTCCTTGTTTTAAATTTAGTGTGATAATCTTACACTTTAAGATAGCTTGTAGATCTTGTAATGATTATTTTGATTGCATGAATTTGTATAAATATGCTTTATTACAGGTTACAAGGTTTCCTACCATTCCATAGACATGCTAGGATACTTAACATGCAGTGAACTAGTTTTTGAGTTAACTAGGGGTGACTTGTTTTGTTGGTTTTGTGATAAGCTTTAACATGGGAGGCAAACGACAAGAATGATGATTAGATTAGGAGATCTACACTCTATGCTTTAATGTAGTGCACAAGGAGTGAAAGGTTGCGAGTGAAATATATTGATTGGTGTATTATTCTGTTTGTTCACAAAGATGAAGAAAAACTATTTTTAAAAGGTTATGCCTCAAGTTGTTTATATCAATTAAAATTTCATAATTTTTGAACATCAATTGGAATCCTTAATTTTCTTCATAATACTCATTATCACTAATTACAAAAATTAACTAACTAAAATTATTTATTTAAAAATGAGAATGACAATGATATTATACCTTAATAGTGAAGCTTTTCAAATTCTATAATATTTCTTTATATAGTTCTTAACAATATCATCAAGCACAACCTCGCAAGCCTAAAAACTATCATAATCAATGCCAAAGGATATCTAGTTAACCACAAATAATTTGATGCTCCCTCTTGGTTTGTGAAATACTTGACACAAGTTTACTTATATCTCATCACATGATCCAAAAGATCATACTCCAAGCTCTACTAATTACTTGACCACTTTGTAGGGCTATATGAGTAATCATAAACCACTTTTCACCATAACAAGTGCTTTTCGAAATAAAAAGCCAATAGTGACATCCTTTTATGGCAAACGACCAACAATGAATCCAAAATCACAGGTGGGTGACCAATCATTTCGTATATATCTATTTTTTCCCACTTTAGCTTGAGAGGACATCATTATGGTCTATCAGACAATAGTCTACATAATCTTCAATAGATAAACAAAACTAAAATAATGATTATTTTTTTGCATTTAACTAGAGCAAGCTGACCCTAATCTATCATTTATGATTTCTTAAAATACTTAATCCTTTATTAACAATCCATGATGCTCATAAATCTTCTCTATTATCTAGTTAACCTAGGAATTCTACTGAGTAATCTACCTCTTTGGGTATTGTCCCCATTCACATTTCATGTATTGGTGTCAAATCCTTACAAATAATTTATAAATCCATTACTTGAATAAGTTAAGTCGCAATTCTTACTCTTTAACCATGATTCACATGAATTTCACTCGTAGCCCTCTCTTTCCTTAGAAAATAACTTGAATTACCTATATTTCGCAATGGCCTCTCTTTCATTTCCCATACCTCATAAAACCATTATTTGGGGTGTTAATCCATGTCTTAACACCCTAATTAATGGCTACATATGATCTCAGCTATCAACAAAATAAGATCAAGTTTTATCAAAAATCTAAGTCATCATAAGTCATTCGACCAAGGATAGCGCAACTCCTAAAGCTAAAATAATCATCTTAATTGCTCTCATATTGGTCTAACTGATAATGTCATGAAATGATGACCTCATTTAGAGTTTGTCAAAGGCCTACCAAAAACATTATATTCTTAATTCAACACTAATTCATATCTTTAAGTTTGGTACAAATAAAACCTTAATCCTTATAAAATTTTTCTACTAATTTCTTAAGTTATTTTAAACATTATCAAAGGCTTTTTGTCCAAATTTAACTTCATCCATACCATGGATTTTATGATTCTCAAGCTTTTGTTTGAGTTTCAAACGCCCTAAGAAATTTAAAAATTTAAATCATAGATATTAAAATTTTAAATCTAGAACATACAATTTTGAAATTTTAAACATTGAAATTTTAAAGCTAAAATAATATGACTCTTAATATTTATTTTTTATTTAAACATAATTAATGATAACAACAATCAAGGTCTGATCTAAAAGAAACAATTGTCGTTAAGGTTGTCTAGATAACTTTTATTCGAGTAAATATTCATTTTTTAACCTTTTTTAATATTTTGTAACTGATGTTTTGTTGTTTTATAGGATATTTCAATTTGTGTGGGATTTAACGATTGAGGATGTAACACATGATCTCCTTATCATCTTACAATGCAACTTTCTTGTAGTGTTTCTCTTATTTCTTCAAAATTTTTAATCTTACTTAGCAATATTATTATTTACCTTAGATCCTCTCTCATGTAACTTTTGTAATGATTCATTTCGTTGCATTAAATTAGTTTGATTTATGATTTTTCAAATTTCACATATATTTACTTAATATTAAAAAAATAATTGTTATTGTTTCTGTTTATTTATTTGACAATTTGAAGCCATTCTAATTGATCTGTGATCAAGATTAAACAAATCACATTGGATTCACTCAACTAACATTTTCTAGGAAAATATTTTCTTAACAATTTTAAATATTTTATTTTCTTTTGTTTTGTTATGTTCTATGAAAAGCTTTGCTTTATACCTGATCTTAAGATTGAAGATGTTACACTTAATCTCTTTAGTATCTTGGAATGCAATTTTCTTATAAGTATTATCTCATTTTTTTCAAAATTTTTCATTATGGTTTTGTTATATTACAAGGTAAATAAAAATCCAATATCATCTGACCATTACTGGTCCATATTTTGTTATATTATATTAGTTTAATTAATCACATTTTTGTTTTAATGTTATTTACTTAATAATATTGTTATAATTTATATTTTTAATCTTATTTATTTTGATTATTCGTAGAAATTGCAAGTAAGGCTTGATAGAGATAAAAAAAATATCCATCCATTTTGGTATTCATTTTTACTTTTTAGAGTACGTTTTCTAGGGTTTTGACATGTGTTATGATACATTTTGATTTTTACAACATTTTATGATATATGATGTCATATTTTATCCCTGAAATATCTTGAATTCTTGATTTTCTAGTAGAATTTAACTCCTTTCTTGAAAACTTTTTTTCTAAGATTTTGGTATATTGGTAAGTAAATCTAAATCTCCTCTCATGTGATATTTACATCTCTTGATGTGGTTACATCATATTGTTTCAATTTATCTTATTTTAACCTTAATTATATATTTTTGTAAAATTAAAATAATAATTTATTATTAATTTTACTTATTTTGTACATGCACATAAAGTGCATGAGAACATGCACTCACTCATGCTCACGTGCACAAACACACATAAAACATAAGGACACACATACGTAAAAGGATATACATGCATACATTCACTCATGCACAAACAAACACATGCATAATGACTTATTAACATGCACCCACATGCACACTCATGCATGCACAATCACACACATGCACATACACATACAAACATAAATGCACACGCAGATGTGAACACACTTGTTGCATAAACATGCATATGCATTTGCATAAAATACACACGTGCTTACACAAATAAGCACATGCATACCAAGAGGCACACATACATGTGCACACGCATACACACACACACACATGCATTGACATACCTACACATGTACAAGCATGCACATGCACCCACACATAATTGCACTCACACACAAGGACACACTCACTTGCATACATGAACATACAAAAATGCATACATACTTGCATGTAGGCAGCACACATGTGTGCACACATTTAGATATGCACACACGTACAAACACATAAAACATGAAAAAAGTAAGCACAAACATGTGCATACATGCACTTACACATGCACACACAAGCATACGCATATACACACGTACACACACATATATTTACACACACATACATGCATGCAAACACACACACATACACACACTTGCACAAGCACAAGTGCACACACATATGCACACATGCATAGAAACACATGTGCATGCTCACACACCCACGTATACACATGGAAGTGCACATACCCATTCACACTCATGCCCATGCACTCACACACAGACACGCACTCACATGCACACACAAACTCGTGCACACATGTGCACACTCATATGTACACACAAGCACACACAAATGTACACACTTGCATGCATGCACATGCATACACATACATACGTGCACACACACATGCATGCATGCACACACACAAGAACAATCACACACAGGAATATTCATAGACATGTACACACAACACATAATCATATGCTCACACTACTATGTGCACATACAGACAAGCACACAAACACACATGTAGCCATATACACAAGTTTACTAATAAGTACATGTGCAAGCATGCACATCAGATGCACACACACAAAAGAACACATGTGCACAAACAAACACACACACACATAGACACATACACATGCATGCCCACACACTCACACACAGGCACACACACACACAAACATGAATGCACATGCACACACATGCACTCACATAAGGACCATCAAAGGCCCATGCAAACACAAAGGCTCATAGACATGCACAAATATGAACACACACTCATACACAAAAACACATACATGTAAACCCATAAGAGCACACACATACACACACACACATGCAAATGAACATAATAACACACTCATACATACACGCACACACACAGACTCACACACATATTCATTTGCACAAGCACGCTCACGTGCACATGCACACACCCACATGCACACAAGTGCATGCACATGCTTACACACTTTTAAAAAAACACACAAGCATGCAAAAAGACACATACACACAAACGCATGCATATGTACACGTGTACACATACACAGATATGTATAAATATATAAACACATACACATGCATACACATCAATAGAAACAGATTTGAATATACACGCAAACACACATGCATGCATCTGCATATGCACATGCACAAATACATGCACACACATACATACATACATACACATGTATACATACACATAGACATTGGTACATGTAGATAAACATGCATGCTAATACACACACATGTATAGGCATGTACATGCACTCACATACACACACATACATGCACACAAATGTACACACAAACATGCACAAACAACCACACAGGCACAGACACAATCACCCATGCACACACACGTGTGCACACACATACATGAATATATATGTTGGCATGCTTATGTGTACATATACAAAACTACACACAAACATGCTCCCAAGCAAACGTGCACAAAGATAGACATGCATTCATGTACACACATATTCATACATGTGTACAAGTACACACATAAAAACAAACAAGTGCACAAACACATGCAAACACACAAAACCATGAACACATTCGTGTAGATAAGCACACATGCACATGCATGAACACTTATACATACAGACATGCACAGACACATAAATAAACACACGAATGCTTGTACACATGTGCACACAATCACACACAAACACATGCACATGAACACACACATGCACACATGGATGCACACATACACATATAACCACAAGCACATACACAAGTACACACACATAGACAAACACATGCACACACCCAAACCTACACATACACACTCATGTGCACACACACATGCACATACACACGTGTAGATGAGCAATGCCACACACACATGCATGTATGAATGCAAAAACATGCACACACACACACAATAGCACACAACCCCTATAAATTCATATAAATACCACACATATATGCACACACATATCTATACATGCACAAAAAGTACATTAACACATGTACACACTCATGCTCATGTGCACACACATAGACATAAAACATAAGGACACATATATGCACATAGACATACATGCAAACATTCACACATGCACGTACAGAAACATGTATAAAGACACACTAACATGCATCCACATGTACACTCATGCATGCACAAAAATACACACACACACACATTCATGCATGCACAAGCACATGAATACACACATAGATGTGCACACACTTGTTGTGTAAATATGCATATACATTTTCACAAATTGCACATGTGCTTGCACAAATAAGCACATGCATACCAAGTGGCACGCATACATGTGCGCACACATGCACACACACACACACATGAATAGACATATCTACACATGTACAAGCATTCACAAGTGCATGCACACAAACATGCACCCACACAAAATTACACTCACACACAAGACAACTCACACACACTCACTTGCACATGCACGCACATACACATGCATGCAAGCATGCACACACGTGTGTGTGAATTTAGACATGCACACATGTACAAATACATAAAACATGCATACAAGTAGTCACAAACACGAGCATATATGCACCTACACACACACAAGCACGTGCATACATGCACGTACACACACAAATATTTACACACACACAGGCATGCAGACAAATACACACACTTGCATAAGCGCACATGCACACACACGTGCACAGAAAAACATGTGCATGCACTCACACACTCACATGCACACGTGCAAGTGCACATACCCACACACACTCATGCCCATGCACTCGCACACACACACACACATGCATACACAAACTCATACACACATGTGCACATTCACATGCACAAAAAAGCACACACAAATGCACACACACACATGCATGCACAAGCATATACAAAGATACATGCACAAACACACATGCATGCATGCACACACCCATACACATGCATACACATAGACTTGTACACATAACACAATCATACGTGACACAGTATGTGCACATACACACAGAAGCACACACACATGTTGCCATACACACAAGATTACCAATAGGCACATGTACAAGCATGCACAACATATCCACACACACTCACACAAACACCCATAGAAAAGAATACACATGCACACACGTACACACACAAACACATGCACACATAGGCCAATACACATGCAAGCATACACACTCATGCACATGTACACACACAAACATGAATGCACATGCACACATATGCACCCACATAAGGACCATCATAGACCCATTCATACACAAAGGCTCATAGACACACATAAACATACATACACACACACACAAATACACACGAATATGTACATGCATACCCAAGAGAGCACACACATACACACACACATGCAAATGAACTTAATAACACACTCATGCATACACACACACACATACACTCACACACATATTCATCTACACAAGAATGCACACATGCACGCATGCACATGCACACAAACACACACAAGCATAAATATATAAACACATACACATGTACAGACACATACACGTACTCACACACACACATATGCGCACACATGCACAAACATGCACATGCATACATGCACAAACACACACACAGGCACACACATAGTTACTCATGCTCACACACATGTGCACACACATACAAAAATGTATACACAGGAATGTCTATGTATACATATACAAAACTACGCACAAACGTGCATCCAAGCACACATGCACAAAGACAGACATGCATGCACGTACACACATATTCTCACATGTGTACAAGTCACACACAAACGTAGACATGGGAATAAACACATGCAAACACACAATCACATTAACACACTCGTGCAGGTAAGCACACACATACATGCACGAATACTCATACATGTAGACATGCACACACACATAAATAACACACACACACACATGCATATACGAGTGTATGCATTGTCACAAACAAACACATGCACACATGGATGGACACATACATGTATAATCACAAGAACATGCACAAGTATACACACATAGACAAACACATGCACACAACCAAACCTGCACAGCACACTCATGTGCACACACACACATGCACATATACATGTTTAGACAAGTACTACCACATACACATGCATGTATGAATGCACAAACTTGCACACACACATGTCCACACAACCCCTACACATTTGTCTGCATACACACATGTATACACATAAACACTCATACAGAAAAACACAAGAATATAGACACACATGATACATACACGAATGCATATGAAGAATTATAGATAAATACATGCACACACAAGCACACATGTACACATATATAGTACACACATATGTGCACACACAAACACACAGAGGAACATGTGCACACACACAAGCACAAACACACATACGAACAAACATAGGCATGCACACTTGCACATTTATACACACACATGCATGCACACGCACACACGAACACATGGATGCGCATGCACACATGACACACAAACATGTGCATACACACACACACATTCATGCTCACACACACATGCATGCATACACATAGACACATATGCACGCACATGCATGTATATATGCACACCCTCACACGCACACACATGCACAAATGAATGTACATGCATGAACACACACACACACACACACACTCACACATACACCTTCAAGCATGCACACACAGATGCACACATGTACAAGCTCACAAAAATACATAAACACACACACACACATGCATAGACACCAACACACACAAACCCATACATACACACACACCCACGTGCATGCCCACACCCACACAAACTCACACACACATGGCGCATAGGCACACAAATGCATATATGCATACCCAAATGCACATTGGCTCAATTATTGGCATGAACACACATGCACTTGCATATGTAAACAGATGCATACTCATACAGACACACATGCACATACACGCTTGCATAGACACACCAGCACACATGCATAATGATACACATGTACGTGCACAAACACATGCACACACGAGCACAAGTTTGCATGAACATGTGCACAACACACACGCACACTCACAATTCACACAGGTAAATGCATGCAAAAAAACGTATATGCACTGATATGAAAGCACTCACACATATGCAATAACATAGGCACACACATTCATAGAAATGCACATAAATAAACACATGCACAAGCACATGTACAAACACACACACATCAATAGTTAAGCACATGTAAAGGCACACAAACATGATCAAACAAAGAGACACACACACACTCAAATGCATGCACATGCATAAACAGCTCATGCTCTCACATAGGCTCTGACATACACACCCAATATCACACATGAATGCACTCATATAAACACTCACACATGCAAGCACAAACACACACACACATGCAGATGTAATGCATCAGCATACACACACGTACACAAGCACACTCAAACACATATACGCACATGCACACACACATACACCTATATATACACACAAACATGTGCATGAACACACTCACACATGCATGCATGAAGACATGAACAAACACATAAACATACACACATGTAGGCACACACACAAACATGCACATACTCATGTGCATACACTGACACATGCACACATATATACATAGATTCACACACACATATACACATATACACATGTAAATGCACACACACACAATTACTCACATGCACCCTGATGCACACAAACACACATGCACATATACTTACAAATACACCAACACACACACAAACAAACATGCACAAAATCATGTGCATACGAAAGAACACACATATGTACATACACCTACACACACAAGCAAACATACACATACACAAGAACACACACAAACATGCATGAAGACACATACATATACACATGAGCACACCCATGCACACACAAGCACAAACACGTGCATTTATATGCACAAATACACACACATGTTGAGAAAAATGCACACCCACATACACAAACACATGCATGCATACAAACACACTCACACAGATGCACATGAACATGCATGCACATACACACACATCCACATGCATAAGCATGCACTATGCACATGCAAATACACACACACGCACATGCATTGATGCTCGCACATAAGCATAAACACAAACAAATATGCATGCACACCTACACACATATGCATGCACAAACACATGCACACACACATACATAAACATAAAGATGAACATATACACACACGCAAATACATATAGGCACTCAAATAATGATATGCATATACACATACACACATGAATGCATGAATAAACATGCACACATGTACATAAACAAATATACATGAACACGCAGTCTCACACACATATACATTTTTAAATTCACACGCATACATATACATGGACACACATATGCATACAAATGCACACAAACACATGCACACTCCCACACAAAGCATGCATACATATAAGCATGCACACACATGCATGCAAACACAGACATCTACATGCATGCAAAAAATTGCTCAAACATAAACACAGACATGCACAAATGCATACACGAATACATTTACATATGCTCATGCCTATGCACACACACACACATAAAAACCCACACCCATGCATGCACCCAAACACCCACACATATCAACAAATAAATGCATAGACATATCATACACATGTGCACATACACATGCATAAACACACTATATACATAGACATGCATACACATACACACACTCATTAACACACACACATTCACATGTGAACAAACTCAAACCCAATGCACGTGCACACAAACACATGCATACATACACACACACACACAAGCACACACACACACAAGACACTACACATGTACACTTGCACATATGCAAACACACAAAGACATACACTCACATGAGAGCACTCATAAAGATGCACAAACACATGCTTACATGCATAAATTCACTTGCACTCACACACAAACATGTATACAAACACACATAGAAACACAACAATCTACACTAACACATAACACATCGCCATACATGCACACACATACATACATGCAAATTCATACATGCTCACACATGCATATACACACATGCACATATACATGCATGCGCACACAGGAACACATGTACATGCACACATAGTATGCATACACGTATACACAATCACACACACACATATGTTCTTACATGCACACACGTGCATGCAAACAAAAACATACAAGCACCCACTCACATCTACACACGAACACACACATGTGTGAGCAGACATTCATAGAAATAGATACACATACACATGTGCATTTGCACACAGAAGCACATGCACACCCACACAAACACGCACACACACATGCATACACACATGAATAAACACTCATATGCACATGCATGCACAAACACATGGAGATGCATAAGCACACATGCATCATTGCACACACACAAATCATCCTATATGCACACACACTTGCAAATTTACACACCGACACACATGGACACACACATGTGCGCATGCACCCACACGCATAAAAGTCCACACATGTAAACAAAAACACACAAGCACGCAAGCACACACAAATGCAAACACACTTCCACTAACATACCCCCCACACACACAAACACAAAAAAACCCACACACGTACACACACACATGCACATGTATATACACACATGCACCTATGGACACACAAGATGATACATGCAGACACATGCACACACAAATTCACATTCACATGTCTGCACACACATGCACCCACATCCTTATATAGGCATGCAAACACAGACATGAACACATGTGCACACACAAACAAGTACTCTCTCACATGCACACACAATCACATGCATGTGAACATTCGTGAACACATGCACACAATTGCATATGTAGGCATACACACACACATGTGCAAATACACAGACACACAAACAAGCATGCACATGCAAATAGATGGGTGTGTAAACACACACACACATATGCACAAAAGCATACATGCATATACATGCACACAAACATAGATGCACAAAAGCAAACATGCATATACATGAAAACGAACTTAGACACACACACTCAGGCACACATGCACAATACACATACATACATATGTAGGCAAGCACACACACACCCGCTTGCACACACAAACATACTAACACATATATATACGAAAACACATGCACATGCACCCAAAACAACACGTGCACACACGCACATGCATTGAAACATGCTTTTAGACACACCTACACACATACACATATGCACATACATGTACACACGCACACACCTTTATACACACATGCACAGTCATACATATGTAGACACAAACACACTTAAACATGCACACACACGCACATGCATGCATGCAACACACATACACATATAGGCACACACACACACATGTACACATAAATGCACAAACTTGTACACACACACACACACTGACACACACGCAAACGTATGCACATACACACACACACACCAACATTAACACTTGCACAAACATTCACCGACTAAAAAGTGCACCTATGCACACTCTCACACACACATTCACACATGTACATGCTTGCACACATGCACACTCCTACACATATACATTTATGCACTAATGCATGCACACCAACAAATGCATGCAAACGTACACAAACACGTGCACACAAACACAAACACACATAGACATACGTAAACTCACACGTGCACACAAATGTGTAATCAAACATGCACACAAAAATGCATGAAAACACACACACATTCACATGAACACATGTAAGCACATGCAAGCACATGCAAACACATGCAAGCATACACACAAGAACATCGCACACTCACACACGCACATACATCCATAGATATGTACAAACATGCATGCATGCACTGCACACACAAACACACACTCCCAACGCACCTTTGTGTGCATACACATTAACACACATACACTCACTCACATGTGCACATATGCACGAATGCACATGCTTGCACACATGCACACTCCCAAACATATACACTCATGGACACATATTTACACACTCACACATGCACGTCGACCCACACACATGCAAATGCACACAAACACATGCACACATGTAGACACAAGAATACTCACTCATACACACAAATGTGTGATCAAACATGCACACAAACACATGCGTACACACACACATGAAAAAATGCATGCACAAACACATTCAACTACACATGCACACATACATGCATACACACACACACAGAGACACATAGCTCTCCTCCCCATACACATGCACACATAAATACATGTATGTACACATACATTAAAACCCAAATTCAAATAGAAACACACAAAAATCACATGTTGATATGCATAAACATGAACATGCATGCTAATAGACACATATATATGTACATGCATATATTCGCACAATCGTACATACACATGTGGACACACATGCACTTACTAACACACACACTCACACATACACAAGAATACATGCATGCATTTACATGCACACAAGCAAGAAAGCATATATGCACACTCACCCAAAAATGCGAGCACATACACACGCACAGACACATAGATAAGCTCACATGCATGCATGTATAACACACACATGTGCATGCATACACAGACACAAACACATACATGCACCCACTCATATACACAACAAACACACATACATAAGCAAATGCACACACACACACACGCATATGAATGCTCACATGCAAGCACACATGTCCACACCCATACAACAAGCACACAAAGACACACAAATGTGCACACACACACCCTCCCACCCACCCACCCAACCCCCCCCCCCCCCCCCCACACACACACACACATGCATAAACATACACAAATAGATGCACATGGACATGCTTGCAAACATGCACAGAAATAAGCACGTATACACACAAATTTATACCCATGCACAAACATGCACATGCACATACAAGCACCCACACTTGCACAAACTTGCACATGTACATGTTGAGGCACACAAGCATGCACATAGAGGCACAAATATGCATACGCTTGCACACACATATGCATACACACAAACACACACACACATGCACACACACTCACACTCACCCTACTGCGAACACATACATACACACATACACAGTCATACATTGGCAAGAAAACACATGCGCATGGGCACATAGATGCATACACATAGAAATGCACATAAACTTGTAGAGACACAAGCACTTGAGCACACTGATGAATACATAAACACCTACACATGCATGCATGCACTCACCCATGTAATTATGCATACATAATGCTCACATACAAGCACATACACAAATGCACACATATGCACATACACACACACACACACTAAAAATAAACACGCACAAAGACACACATGCTTACAAACACTTACATACATGAACACACATGCCCACAAACATAGACACTAACCCACACAAACATGAACACAACCACACATGCACACAGTCACATCTATGCATGCACAAACATAAATGAACACACATGCACACCCACGTACTCCAACACACTCGCACGCACAGACTCGCACATAATCAAACATATAGACATAAGATACACACACACACACACACTTACACGCATATGCACAAACACATGTGTATGCATACATTGACATACACACATCAACACACACACACACATAGACATGTACACATAAAAATGCACACCCACATAAACGTCCTCACATGCATACGCACATGCATGCAGGAACACGCCTACAAATGCACAAATTATACACAAACACACATATGCACACACATAAGCACATACAAATGCACAAGCACATAAACACATGCACATCCACACAAACACACATATACAAGTATGTAGATAAATACATGCATGCACACATACACAAACATCCACAAATGTGCATGCATACTCACAAAAACACACATGCACATACACAAACACATACATGCACAAACATGCACACACACACACATACATGTGCACCTGCCTAGGTATACACACACAAAGGATCACACACATGCACTAACACATGCACACACACATAGACACACATGCATACACATATACACATGCACACACACTCATATACACATGAACATGAAGACACACATGCATGCACACACATACATACTCACAAGGCCATAGACATACACACATAAGAACATGTACACATGCACATGCATGCAATCACAAATGCACAAATAAAGACATGTGCATGCACATGCACACATACACACACACGTGCATGAATGCATGCATACAAAGCCACACCCAGACCCATTAATTCAAGCACCTATGAAATACCATCACACAAATGCACTCATACCCACACACAACACAATCACACCAACATGCACACACACATAGATACATGCAGAAGCATACACACATGCACACATGCATGCAAACTTGCATGCATACATGCATGCACATGCAGCCACACAAATGTGTATAGCACATGCAAACAACTAGATTTTCCACCAACAGACTTATGGAACTTGTGCGATGATAATGGGTCAGCATTCATAATCTAACACTAAATGCTTATATGTCATAAGGACACATGCACACAAGGATGGACACAATTGTATGCACAAACATGGGCACACACACACCAAAGCACACATATAGAAATGCACAAAGAAGTGATCACAAACACATTACACATGGACACAAACACTCATGCACTCATACACATAAAGACACACACACAAACACATGTATGCACAAGTACACACACATGCACACATAGGCACACACGGATACAAACACACGCACGCATACACACCTGTACATACACAAACATGTACAAACACACTTGTAAATGTATTAAGGCACATGGACATGAAGACACACATGCATGTATGCTTGAACAACCATACACATGAGCATGCATGAACATGTGTAGGCACAAACATGCATAAACTCACACATGCACACACCCCTAAGCATGCCTACACACATGAACACACACACACACCCCTACATAGAGACACATATGTTAGCATGCATACACACACACAAGCATTCGCGCACAAACTTGTGCTTGCACACACACACTCATGCATGCTAACACACATGCCCATGGACATGCACACACACACACACCCAAACCTACACACACATACACAAATGCATGCACACACTTGCACACACAAGTAGACACACACACACACATAAACACATGCATGTAGGTAGCCACACACACATGTAACTATGCATATGCACCCACACGAACCAACAATCACACATACACACCCATGGACATGCACACACACACACATACATGCAAACTCACATGAGTGAACACGCACACAAGAAAACAAGCTCACAAACACACGTGCAAACAATTGCACACACAGCCATAAGCACACTCAAACACACATACACAAAGACATGCATATGTGCACATAAACACTTGCACACACATGCAAGAACAAAACACACAGGCACACACACAAATATGCATGCACAAACACACACACATGCATACACACACACACACACACATGCACACACAAATAAACACATGCTCACATAGGAAAAGGCAATCAAATACAAACACACACACTCATGCACAATGCACACACATACACATGCACACAACAACACTTGCACACATATACACCCATAAACACACATGTTTGCACACATGCACACAAACACTTGAACATGTGCACACATGCACACACATAGACACACAAAAGCATGAACGTATACATGTTCACACACACACACACAACCACACAATCACATGCCCACACATAAAGGTGAACACACACATGCATGCACAAGCACACACACATGCATAGCACACACAAGCATGCACAAACATGTGCACTCACATAAGCACACATGTGTACATAAATACATGTAGACACCTCATCCACACATGCACAAATGGATGCACACACAGGAAGGAATGCACACACACACACACCCACATGCACACACACAAGCACGTTGACACACATACTTGCAAGGATGCACACATATACACACACATACATGCAAAGATGCACACACATGCTCACACATACACACGCATACACACTTATCAACATACATGCACACACCCACACACCCTCATGTCAATGCACACAAACACACATGTGATCATATACATGGACATAAAAATACAAATGCAACCACACACAGAGACATATACATGCATACATGCATATATGTATACATTCATATATGCATACATGCACATGTGCACTCACATACACACAAGCACACATGCACTTAGACACACAATTGTACACACATGCACATATAAATTCAAAAGAAAATACACACACATGCATAAATAATCACACATGCAAGCACACATACCTACACAAGCACATACACAAAGATGCACCCATACACACATGCACACACACACATGTATACATTAACACACGCACATGCATACACACCATCACACACTCATGTGTATACATGCATGCACACACATGTGCACACATACATGTATGCACACACACACATTCACCCCACATCCACACACATGGCCACAAATAGTTGCACACACAAACAAACACAAACATGTGCACATACACTTGCACGCATGCATGCATAAGCAACCAGACACACACATACACACATACATCCATACAACCAAACGCACTCCCACAATCACATACACACATATGCACGCACATGAGCACACATGCACAAGCACATGTGCATACTTACACACAAATGCACACATACACACTGACACATGCATAGACACATAGGTGCATGCACACTCACCCACGTAGACTCACATGCATGCCTACATGCATGCTCACACAAATGGACACACACATGCACAACTATACACACTCATGTACATACACACATGCATACGCAAATACATGGATACACATGCACACACACACATACACATATACACTTACATGCACAATCAGACATAGAAACATATGCAAACAAGCACACACACACACACACATCGACACAAATACACACACACACAAGCACACACACATGCATTTACAAATGCATATCCACATGCACAAAGATGCATGCACACATATGCATATGCATATACACACATGGACTCAAATGCATAGGCATATACACACATGCACTCAAATGCATAGGCATATACACACATGCTTACACACAAACATATACATGCACTTGAACACATGCCCACAACCATGTATGCAAACACACACACACTCACTCACATGCACATACATGCAAATGCATGCACACATAGACACGCACACAAAGCATGCATGAATGCACACATCTACACACACATGAACACACACATATTCCCATGCATATGCATGTACACATAGACACACACACATGCACACACATCTGCATAAGCATGCACACATGCTCATGCACACACATGTGAACATCAACAGTCACACACACATGCTTGCATGCACTAACACATGCATTCAAACAAGAACACACTCACATCCACATAGGTACACACCCACTCACACATGCAAGCATGCTTACACAATTGTACATATGTGCACTTGCAGGCATGTGTATGTGTGCATAAGCTTGTGCACACACACATACACACACTCACAGACCAATAAACACACTCCAAAAATGCTCACACACATTTACACAATCCCTCACAAACACATAATGACATACACACATGCACACCACAAACACATACATATGCATGCACAAATGTACATGCCTATAGACAAGAAAGATTTTCTCACTTGAAAGTGAGTTCACCAAATATTTGTCTTACTTTTTCTACACTAATAACCTTAGTTGAAAACTAAAATATATTTTTAACAATATCTCAAATTTCAAAATCATTAGATTATGAAATTAAATGCATACAATTTTTTCAAAAAAGTTAAAACCCTCCTTTGAATAAATGTGGTCGATGTGGCGAAGGTCTCTCAAATAAGACAACATTGTCCTCAACACAAGGAAATGCCACGTGAATCTTGCCTTTGAAATACTTTCTTTTAAGAGAAACCATACTCTAATACCACATGATGTGAATAATGTGAGGTAAAACATACAAGAGGGAAGTGATGAGTTTAAATGATTTTTCAATTTTGGAAAAATAATTTAATTATAGAAAAACTTTTATAAATAAAAATAAAAATTTATTTTTAAGAAGATAGACTACAAAATAAAATTGCTCAACCATAAAAGAAAGCAACAAGAATTTTTAGATGGCTCGAGCAAAACATGTGCCAACATCCACTCTCAATCACCATTCATGCCTCCACTAACAACTCTTTTTTATTGAGGTTGTTAAGCATAAACCAATTACAAACTTGTGCTCCAATTACACATGAAAATCTACAAAATCAAGAACAGGAGATGTTCTACAAAAATTTATGCATGAAAAATTCCTAAATATTTAATTTTTCAAACAAAAGTGGCACAAACTAATTAATAATGTAGTTGTTACTAAGAAAATACAAAAATGTTATGTAAGAGAATAGAAGAAATAATAATTGAAAGAGTCCATAGCTCACACAAGAAGTTTAAAATTTGATGCTCTAAAGTTTTTACTTCTCTTGAGTGTTTATAAAATTTTCAAGTTGATTCGACAACCAAATAATGTTGGTAGATGATCTCGATTTATAGTCAAAATAAAAAAGAATCAAAATGACTCCCTCAACATCTAGAATTAGCTTTCCCAAATGATAGTCATTACAGGAGTTGGAAGAGGAAGACAAAATGCAACTATCGTTAAATTCAAAGTGGACAAAGAAGAACCATCTGATGGAAATAACTATTAAAGGATCTAGATCTAATCACAAAAAGAAATAATCGAAATCTGTAGATCCAAAGGTTTGATGAATAGTGGTGATGATCAAAATAAGGTCGACAAATGTGGAGGGCCTCTTAACCATTAGATCAAACATTCTAAATGATGACTAGATGAAACAAATTATTCAGAAAAGTGGAGGAAAAGGTGACTATTCGATCTTAAATACAATTGATTGATTCGTACAAATGTGCTCAAGTTTGGAAAAAAAATGTCATTTATTTAGTCCCACATCACAAAGCAAGCACATATGCACACATGAACACACACAAACACACATACACCTACATACTCTCATGAGCATGCATTCACATGCATGCAAATTCATGCAAGCAGACACAAATATAATCAAATATACACACACCTAGACATACAGATACACACACACACGTGTGCATGCACACATTAACACACACACACCTAAGCACGAATGCATGCACACAAAAGCACAAATAGACATATTTTGACACACATGCATACATATTCATGTATGCACACACACACAAATTCACACATACACATACAAATACATGCAGACACAAACACACATACATGTATGCACATACAGAGTAACACATACACACACGCACATGCATGCAAGCTTGCTCACACAAGCACAAACACACACACAGGAACATACATATGCACACACACACACACACAAAAGGATGCATTCATATATGCAAACACACACAAGCATGCACAACATGAACACACACATTCTCATATGCATATACTCACATACACACACACACATACACATATCCACATGCACAAACACAAAGACAAGTATGAATGCGCACACATATGCACACTTATGCACATGAACTCGACACACACACACGTGCATGCACTGACACACACACACATTAGCACACACAAGCATACCATACCTACACACACACATTCTCATACACATTTAATCATGCACACACAAATGTACACGCATGCACACACATGTAAACACATACACAAATAGATATACATTGAAACAAAAACACACACTCATAGAAGTACATGCTTGCACATTAACACACATGTAAACATAAAAACACATAGATGAACATACAAGCATGCTCTCACATAGCCACACATATGCACATGCCAATAAAATATGGATTTATGTGTGCACAAACACATGAACGCATGCACATAAGCTTGCACATAGGTGCATAACCCAGATACAGATGTAGACACAAGCAGATGAACACATGCACATGCTCACACACATACATGCACACACAAGCACACTTTGCACACACACATGCACGTTTACACCCACACGTATGCACACAAATACATAGATAAACACATGCACACACACATACACAAAAATATCTTCCCTCACACACACATATGTATATGCACGCACACACATGTGTGCATGCACACATGGACACATGTATGAACCTATGCACACACGTACAAATCCTTGCACATATGCATGCACTTACACACAAACACAAGAAGACATAAACACATAAGTATACACATATACAAGCATACACTCTCATATATACACATGCTCACCCATACCCACACACACGCCTATGCACACATGCACAAAAACACATGCACATGAAAACACACACACACAAACATGCAAACACAAATACACACTTACAAGCATAATCACATGCACACACAAACTCACACACATGCAAATATGCATGCACAAAAATGCACTCACAAACATGCACACACACACCTCCATGCACATAAGCACACAAATGGTTATATGTATACCCGCACAAGCACATGCACACATAGGCACACATATGAGAATACACACATTTACATGTGCACACTCGCACATACACACACATGCAAACACACAGGTGCACGCATAAGTAGTCATACACAAACACACATGCACACAAACATGCTAAAAAATGCTGACACACATGCACGCATACGTGCAACTACTAAGACAATGCACTCTCACATGTACGCATATGCTCATGCACACACACTCATACATGCACATGCACAGGCACACATAGATGAACAAACACCGATACACACACAAACGAGCAAACACATGCACATACCCACACACACATATTCGCACACATGCACATGCACACACACACCAACATGTGCAAACTGATGCACACAATATGCACATACACATGAACACATAGACATGCACACACACAAGCATGTGTTCATAAACATCCACAGTCACACTCATGTATTGACACGCACAAACACACGAACACATATGCAGATGCACACATAAACACACACCTATACACATAAGCACATGCACATACATGTTCACAAAAACACAAACACACATACACATGCATGGAAAAACACATATTCACTCACACTTATTTTGATATGTTCACATACAATGCACAAACACGCACAAACACACACACACACACATATATATATATACATAAACATATGTGAATGCAAAAAACTCATACACACACATGCACAAATGAGCATCCTTACACACATTCACACACAAGCTCACACATGCATGCATATATAAACATAAACATACATATATATACACACACATACGCACCTATATAAACACATGCACAAACACATATACACTTGCGCACACACATGGACATACCTTGCATGCACAAACAAGAGCACACAAACACATACAACCACTCAAACACACAAGCATGCATGGACAAACACAAGCTAATACACAAACACACATGCACACCCATGTACACATTTGCACATGCAGGCACATTAACACACACACATGCACACACATGTGCATAGAAAAGTATGCACATGAATGTGCAAAAGTACAGACATGCACACACATAGGATCACAATCATGCACACACATATGCACAAGAACACTAGCACACACACGATCACACATGCACATACACATACACATAAATACACACATATGCATACACATAAATACATGCACACATGTGCACATGTGCACATATGCACATGCACACACACATGCATAGGATCAAAGATATGTAAAAGAACACATGCATACACTCGTACACACATATGCAAACATATGTTCATGCTCATACACAAATGAATGCACACATGAACACGTATGCACATGAATGTGCAAAAGTACAGACATGCACACACATAGGATCACAATCATGCACACACATATGCACAAGAACACTACCACACACACGATCACACATGCACACACACATACACATAAATACACACACATGCATACACATAAATACATGCACACACGTGCACATATGCACATGCACACACACATACATGGGCTCAAAGATATGTAAGAGCACACATGCATACACTCGTACACACATATGCAAACATATGTTCATGCTCATACACAAATGAATGCACACATGAACACGCACTCGCACATCAATGCACACAACGATACGTGTACCAACACACCCATGGGCAAATGAACATGCACACAAAAGCAAACACACATGCATGCATATGCACACATTAACATACACATGAACAACCACACACACATAGGCAAACACATACTTACGCACACACTCGCATGTACAAACACACATGCATTCATGCACACCCACATACACACATGCATAATCATACACACACATACACATGCAAAAGCATGTACGCATCCACACACACATGCAAAAACAAAAAGACATATGTACACACACTCATACACACATAAACACATGTGAGTGCACACATACACAAGTACACAAGCATGCGCACACACACACAAAAAAAAGTTTATATACACAAATGCACACACACACACTCACATACACTCATGCACACATTAACACATATAAGACCACAAAAACAAAAATGCACACACACACACATGCACATAGGCATGCACAAACATACACATACAAATAGAAACACACACATATAAATGCACACACAAGAACACACAAACATACACACACATGCAAAAACACACCAACACACTCTGACATGCATATATACAAACACATGTCCACACAAGCACACAAGCATGCATCCACATACACACTCATACATAGACATGTACAGCACTTGTATGCCCACATTAATAATCACACAAGCGCAAAGACACACACACATACATACACATACATGCTTGAACTTAAACATGCACATGCACACACAAACACATGCACACATAAATGCACCCAAACACATTAATACACACACACACACATACATGTGCATGCACTTGCATAGGCACATGCACACACAAATACACTCACACACAGGCACACATACACACATGCATGCATACATAAACATGTATATATGCACAAATACACACACAAACATACACATGCTCACATGCATTTACTAGAACACATTGAAGCACACAAAAATACACATAGACACGTGCTCATGTGTTCACATATGTACATATGCACACACACACACATGGTCACATGCACAAACACACATACATGCACACACATACACTCACACACAATCACACACATGCTCGCACACACTTACGTATGCACACACACATGCCTATGCACATAGACACATGCAGGTACACACACAGACAAGTACTCATGAACATAACCACACACATGCACATACACATGCACACACACACATGTGTTCGTACATCCATACACTCACATGCACATGACATGCATGCACACATACATGCACACACATGTATGCATGACCATGTAAACACAACTATACACATGCACATACACACACGTAAAGGCACACACATGCACGACCACACAAACACATACACATGCATGGAAGCATGCACATGCACACGCACAAACACATATACACACATATACCTACAAGCATAGATCCACAAACAAGAATACATTTGCAAACGTACACACAATTGCATACACACACAAGGACACGTGCACATGCATGTGTACACACACATGCACTAACACACATCTCTGTAAATATGCACTCATGCATGCATATGTTTGTACACACAGACGACCATTCACATACACAACTAATGCATGCACATGCACATGTAGACATGCAAATATAGACATAAACATAGAAAAACACACACATATACACATGCATGCATGTAGGTACATGCACAAGCAACCATACATGCATATGCACACATGTGCATAAAAAAAAGTCATGCAGATGCACACATGCCTGTGCAAAAATGCACACACACACACATCCATGCACATGCACACACGTAGGCATGCACATATGCACCCATATACACAAAAACACTTACATGGTCATGCAACCATAATCACACATAGATGCACATACACTCACGTACTTGACAAGCAAACATTTGCACACAATCACACATTAATAGAATTATGCACACACAAATACACATGTACACATGCACATACACACACATGCACATGTACACACACAGATGCACAGCCTCACAAATATGAACTTGCACATACAAATACATAACCATGTGCACATGCACACAAACACACACACACACACATGTATGTACACATACACACACACAAACCTACTCACACATACACAAGCACACATATAGCACACCTATGCACATAAACATGCATGCACACAGACACATAAGCATGCACACAAGCATACACACGTGGGCACACTCGCACAAGAACCCAAACACACACATAACAGATATACACAATCACACATACTCTTACACCCACATATACACACACAAACACACTTGCATGCATGCACACACTATGCATGTGCACACATTGCACACACACATGAGCTTGAATCCATGCATAAAAATATACACACATAAACATGCACATCCATAAGAAAACACACTTGAACCCACTCAAATAGACATGCATGCACACAAGCAAGCACTCACACCCACGTAACCACATATGCATACACATGCACATGTACACACATATACACACATGCACACACATGCAGACATAGATGAACTCATAAACAAACACACATGCATGGGTACACAAAAAATACACATCTACACACATTCACACATGCATGCATGCATGCACACACTCATGCACATGCACACAACACACATGCACCAGCACACACGCTCACAAAAATAGACATGCACATGCACACACACACACACACCTTCACTTGTGCATAAACTCACACACATGCATACGCATGCGTGCACACTCACACACATTCAAAAACACATGCACACGCACTCACATATGCACACAAGTATGAACAGACACACACGCATAAACGCATGCTTGCACGGGCACACACTCGCATACACAAATACACATACTCATGCATGCACACATATATACATGCACAGAAGCATACACACAAATACATGCATGCATAAACACACATGCATAATCGTGCAATTGAACACACGCATGCACACACGCACACACACACACAAACGTACACATAAGCACCCACACACATATGTCCTCACATGCACAAACACACACATGCACTCACACAAACACCCACATACTTCACACACGCAAACACACATACACAAACATGTGTGAATACAAACACATACATGTACATGTTAACACATATACACATATATAGATAGGTCCACAAACACATGCACATAGATGCAAATGCACACACAAGCAAACCCACACACACAAACTTGGATGAACACATACACATGTATTTTAGGCACACACACACACATACCAACAAGCATGTGCATAATAACATATGCATGCATGCATATAAGCTAGCACACACACATGAACAAACACAAACACAGACACATAGAACATATGCACAAGCATAGATATGCAATAACACACACAAGTGCACATGCACACATACACATACGTGCATCTACACTCACACACATGGTCATGCACACTCGTACTCCTATGCACACATAGAGACACACCCACACCAACACATAATTATATACACACACACATGCACAAATGAACATGCACACATAACCACATGCTGACACATGTACTCATGCACATGAACACACACACATGCACACAAATGCATGTACACATGCACACACACATGCACACATAGACTCGCACCCACCCACACACACACATGCACAAGCAAAAACACATGTGCACACAGACAGACATGACCATGCACACACACACAAGCACACATCTACATCCACATCGATAGACAAGCAAAAGTGCACAAGCACACAGAGACACATGCACACCCATACACAATTATAAACACCATATGCACACACAAAATCACACATGCACATGCACACACATGTACATATACACAAACATACACAAAACATGCACATGAATGCAAATGCATACACACATGTGCATTCATATACACAAGCACACATGTATACACACAAAGGTGCATGCATGCACACAAACATGCACACACAAAAGCACATGCATAAATACACACCCTCGCACATACATGTACACACATGCACACATGCACACACACATACACACATATATTCATGGACACAAACACCACACATGCACACACATCTCAAATGTGCATGCACACAAACACATACACTTGCATGCTTGCAAACTCACACAACATGCACATATGCAATCACTCACATACAAACACGCACAAGAACACACACACACACACACAGGTGCATAGATAAAAACACACACACATACACACTTGCACACAGATACACACACAAACAAACATGCAAATGCATACACACTTACATGCACCCACAAATACACACATACACACATGCACATGCACACGTACATGCACATAGATGTATGCATAAACACCTACACAGGCACACACACATGCACAAAGACATGCACACACACATACACACACAAAAACTTATGCACAAACACACATGGACATAAACTTGTGCACAAACAAATATGCACACATAAGCACACTCATGCACTTGCATGGACACAAAAATGCACACACACATGCACACGTACACATACACACACACACATGCACACTAACACACACATGCACACACATACACATGCACGTACATACACAAAGACACACAAATAAATACATCCATACATGCACACATAGATGCATGTACACACACATATATGCACACAAACATAGACATAAACACACTCATATACACATGTACACTAATATGCACACACATACACAAGCATGTGATCAATCACACTCACCTGCACATGCATACAAACACATGCATGCACACTAACACATGCACAAAAATGTGCACGTAGACCCACTAACACTTACACACACCAACACATGCACACTCATATGCACACATACATGAACATGCACACATAAACATGCATGTACACACACACATAAATGCTAACACACACAAGTGCATATGCACATCCACACATGCATAGAGAAACACACACACTTGTGCTTGCAGACATACATGCACATATGCATGCATGCACACACACACAAATGCACACACAAACATGCACAAACACACATGTAGATGCACATGCATATGCATAGATATAGACATACACACACATGCATATAGGCACATATACAAAAACATGCAGATGCATATACATGCATACACAAACACATGAACATAGACATGAAAATATATGCACACATGCACACACACAAACATATGCACCCACACCCACACACACACAAACACAAACACAAGAACATGTACTCACATGAACACACACATAAATGTACAAACAAATGCACATAAGCACCCATACATGCACACACACATGTACACACTCACATATACACCCTCACAACATACACACTCACACATGTGCACACATACATGCAAGCACACCCTCATGCATATGTACGTCCACCCACATGCACCACATGCGTATATTAATGCAGACACACAAGCACAAACACAGACATGCACATATTCATGCATGCACACATATACACAAGCACACACACTTGCAAATGCATGCATGCACAAACACATGTGCTTGCATTGATGCACACATGCACTTGAACAAACACACATGCATGCACACTTGCACAATTACACGCACACACACACATGAATGCACACACACATACACAAGCACACACACATGCACACTAGCACAATTGCAGGCATATGCACATGCAGACACACACATATGCATGCATGCACATACATGCACCCTCTCACAACATGCACATAGATGCAAACACGTGCACATGCACTCACATACTAATAGAGCCTCACATGCAAACACATGAATATGCATACATGCACTCACACACATGCACTTGAGCTCAAAACTGCACACACATACACACACACACATAGAAGTGCATAACCACACACACACATGCTTTCATATACACACACACACAAGCATGCACATTGGCATGCACACACATGCATGCACATACTCACCCATACACATAATCATATGCACATAAAGGTGCACGCATATGACTGTACGTTGATGCAGACACACGTACACATGTAGACTAGATGAACATACACATATCCACATATGCACACAGATGCTTATGCTTGGGTACTCACAGATACTCATATGCACAAACACACACATATGCTCACATGGATGCATACACAAATACAAACATACATGTCCAACAACACACGCAAAAATACATCATCACATGTGCACATGCACAATAGCACACATTTATGCACCCCCACACACACAAGCACACAAACACATAAACAAGCACACACACCCACACACACACCCACACACACAACCACACATACACTCACACACACTTGCACATGCACACACACAAACATACATACACATATACACAAACACATACAAACAAAAACATTCATAGACATGCACAAGTATATACATGCATACATAAACATATGCACAAATAAAGACACACTCATGAAGACACACTCAGATGAACAACCACACACATACATGCAAATATGCATAGACACACAAGTTGGTACACACACATAGACACATGCACATGCACACACATGCACATGCACATGTGCACACATAAACACAAAAATTCATCAACACAGACTCATGCATACATGCACGTAAACACTCACATATATGCACACACAAACATGGATATACACGAACATGCATGAACATGCACACACACGCACACATACATTCAAAAATCTATATGGACATGCACACATGCATGCACGTACAAACATATACACATGCATACCCTCACACATACATGCACAAAAACACACAAATAGACATACACGCACATACACTCATGTGCACACATGCACACATACATGCACACACATGTACACACACATATGCACACACATATCAAAAATACACACACACATACACACGCATGTCCATACCCTCGCAAAAACACACACATGCACTTATATAAACACCTATACACACACCTATGTAAGAACAAACACATATGCACATGAATTCATATACATATTCACACACTCACACACACACATAATCATACATAGACACCCACACAAGCACATTAATGCACAATAGATATGCATATGGACACTCATGCAGACACATACACATGTACACTCACAAGCATTCACACACACAAAAGCACAAAGGCATGCACACACTTAAAAAAATATACATACTCATAGATAGGCATGCGCACATGCCCACACACTTGCACATACACATATACACACATGCACAGATACCTACACACACTCACATCCAGGCACATACATGCACATACACACACACATAAACACACTTGCACACTCATGCACACACAAACAAACATGCATACACATACACAAATGAATGCACATACACACATGCATTAGCAAACATGCACATTCATTTAATTGCAACAAAATACACACAAGCACAGACACACATGAGCACACTTACACACACATGAATATACGCATGTAGACATACACGCACAATAACACACATATACATACATAAGCATATGCATTCATGTGCACACATATACACACACAGACAAACACAAACATATACATGCACAAAAGTATATATGTGTAAAGGAACATGCAAACACATGTACACACCCAAGCACACACACACACATGTAGGCATGCACAAAAACACCCACACGAACACACATGAACAAGACCATGCACATACATATATAGATACACACACAAAATTATGCAAAAACATATAAGTCTATGCACACACACACCCACGCACATGCACACACACACACACACATAGACACATGCACAATGTGTGCACACACACACACACATTTATGCAAACACATATAAGTCTATGCACACACACACACCCATGCACATGCACACACAGACACATATAGACACATGCACACATGTGTGCACACACACACACACTTGTATGCATGCATGCACATGTATACACACCTACACACAAACACATATGCAAAAACACATGGAAATGCATATATTCCTGAAGGCACACACTAATGCAAACATGTAAGTACACGCACACAAACAGGTGCACCCACACACACACACACACTTACAAGCACACGTATACTAATGGACCCATAGATGGATGTACGTGTGCTTGTACACAGACACACATGCACTTGTACTCAGACAGACTCACACACACACACACATAGGCCTTAACACATGCATGAACATCCACACACACAAACACACTCATATGCACATGCACAGGTAGGCACACTCACATGCTAGCATGTACACACATGCACATGCACACACATACAAGCACACACATGAACACACAAATGCAGACATAAACACAAGCAAGTCCACAAATAGGCATGTGCCCACATATGCGCACACAAATGCATAAATGCACACACACACACACATGATCGCACATGCACAATGTAAAAACACTTAGACATGTATATAAGTAAACAAATACACACATAGATAGACAAACCACACAATAAAGGATGCACACACATGCTCATGCACCACAAAAGCAGGCATGCATGCACATACACATGCACACACACATGGGCACACAAATGCACATAAACATACACAATGCACACAAATACACAAAGAAGCACAACAAGAACACACACATGTACAACTATACATGCACACACATATTCACAAAATGCATGCATACACACTCACACACACAAACTCATAAATGCACATGCATAAAAACACATGCACACACACACACATATGAATAAGCAAACAAACATGCATATGGACACACATGCACAAACACACTCTCAGACTTGTACACGGATACACACACACATGCAAGTATGCACACACATATGCATGCACCAAGACACATGTGTGCAAACTAACATACAGATACCTATGCTCACATAGAAATGCATACATGCACATACACACACAAACATACAAGTTCACACACAAACACATGTGCACACATATTTGCATGCACACACTTTCATGGCTTCACACAAACATGCAAGCAAACATACACACATGACATGCACATGCACTCGCACAAACTTGCACATGCACTCATACAAAAAAGCAAACACACACACTCTTGTACAAGCGTGCACATACAAACACAGAAGTACACACACATGGGCACGCACATGTACACACACCAACATGCACCCACACACATGCATTCACATGCACACACACACAAACACGTATAGATTCCCATACACATATACATACACATGCACAGAGCATGCACACACGTATGCAAGTGCACATGCATCATCAAACACACTCACCCATGTAAGTATACACACAAACACATACATATATACTCACACCTCACCCATGTAAGTGCACAA
Organism: Vanilla planifolia; assembly: GCA_023846275.1. Lineage (NCBI taxonomy): Eukaryota > Viridiplantae > Streptophyta > Magnoliopsida > Asparagales > Orchidaceae > Vanilla > Vanilla planifolia. The sequence goes on along the minus strand of JAIUJO010000484.1, from coordinate 51,219 downwards.
ACAAACACATACATATATACTCACACATATGCACACACAAAAATACACACACACACACACACACACACATACATATGCATGCACTCACTCATTCACAAGCACAAACACATGCACAAAAACACACATTTGAATAAAAAAAACATGCCCAAGCACATATATACACATGAATGCATGCCCATACACAAACTAATACGTACACACATGCATGCACAAATGCACACACACGTCCACATACAAATATGCAAGCATACTCACGGATGCACACATATGCATGCACACACACATTACACATGCACCCTCATACACATGCACTCACACTTACAAGGGTGTACATACACACACATAATTGCATATAAGCATGCATGCATGCATGGATGAGCACATAGACATGCTCACACAAAGAAACACTCATGCACACATGAGCAAAAGTATTTAAAAATACATTTACAAATGCTTTCATACATGCACACACATATACGTGCAAACACACATGCAAACACATGAGCAAACACATAAATACACAAACACACACTAACTCATAGTCTTGCCCATGCGCACCTACCCACACATGCAAAGACATACACACAATCACACATGTATACACTCGTGTAGACACACACATGTACACACAAACTCATACATGCATGAATACACATGCATACACATGTATGCACACACTTTTATAGACACAAAAGCTTGCACACACAAACATACACATGAATGCACACACACATGTGCATGCACACAAGAACACATAGACATACATATGAAAGCACATGCATAAAAGCACAAATGCACTCATGCATACACATGCACACACACAAGAATGCAAACACACACACGCACACATAAAGGAATGCACACACACTCGTAGACATACACCCACAAAAACAAGCATCCACACACACATGGACAAACAATTGTGCATTTATACACAGACACACATGTATGCCAATATGCATATGCATACACACATGCACATGTACATGCACACATGCATGTAGACACATAAGAGCATGAACACTTACAAACATACACAGCAACACGTGTACTCCACGCACATGCATGCACACACACACTCTCACTTAATCCACACAAAAGCATAGTGCTCACACATGCACAAACAAGCAAAAGTACTTACATACCCAAAGATGTGCACACCTAGACGTATGAATGCATATGCATGCACACATGTGCACTCGCTCGCACTCATGCACAAATGCACAAACACACACACATGCTCACACACATGCACATAAACAAACACCTGCATGCACACATACACACACGTGGATAGACACAAAGTCACTCGCACATACTTGTGAATCTACACACTCATGAACACATTTGCATACAAACACACACAAAATTGTGTGCACATACAAATACACATGCATGCAAACATGTACACAAACACAAACACGTGAACACATACACACAAGTGGTCACACAAAAAATCACACACATACATACATGTGAATCTACACACTCATATGCCTACATAAATGCACACATGTGCACACAAACACATACAAATTGCAAACACATATAGGAACACATGCATGTAAACACATACATAAACAAACAAACACACAAACATGTGCACACATATGCACATACCACGCACACACTCACATACACACATGTGTGCGCAAACATAAACACAAGCACATGCACACACATTCACACACCAACACACACATACATCCACAACTACACACATAAACACACACACCCCCATACACATGCACAAACGTGCATGCACATAAACAATCACACACACACATAGGCACACACATGCCCACGCACACACACGCACACAAACACACATAGCCACACATGCATGTATAGACATGGACACGCACACACATACCTGCACATACATGCACATACAAACACAAATTCACACATGGATAATGACAAAAACAAGTACTCTCATGCACATACACATGATCATGCATATATGCACACACATGCACATACACACATGCACACACATGTAAACAAATGCACAAATATACATACACACACATGCATACAAGTATATGTTCATAAACATACAACCTTACACACACACACACAAACACACATGCACACACAAACATGCATCCACTCACATGCACACAAAATAGCAAATGCACATACACGAACATACACAAATGTGGAAGCAAGCACACTCGCACAAACAAATGTAATTGCACACACACACACATGCACACACCTAGGCACACATGTATGCAAGAAGACACTCATGAATGCATTATCACACTTTTTGCACTAGCGCACACACATACACACACGCATGTACACATAGGTACAAACACTTGCAAACACATAAACACATGCACTCACACTCACACAGGCCCACAAATATGCACAATCACATACATGTACATTCAAACATGCACATGCACGTGCACCCACACACACACACATGTTTTTGCATTCATACACACACACACAGATGAACACACAAGCACTCTCTCACACACACACAAAGACCCCACACACACTCACACACATGAGCATGCACACACACACACACACCTAGACACATGTAATTATGTGCACACTCATGCACTTACACTCATGCATGCACTAGTCTACACACATAACCCAAGACAAACACACACATGTGCAAGCCAATGTAGGACATCATACACATAAATCCACACATAAATACACACTGACACACATACATATGCACATGTGCATGTAAATATTTAAAGAACATACACTTGCACATGCACATATGCTTTCTTATACCTAATCAGGCACATACACATACACATGCACACGTGTGTAGACATATATACATGCACATACACACATGCATGCTCATAGATTAGATACATACATAAGCATGCATACACACTCATATGCACCAACTCACATAGACACACTCAGAGAGAAACACACACACGTGAACACACAGATTAACACGTAAAAACATGAACATGTATACACACTCAAAGACGCACACACACGCAAAAAAATAAACACATGTGCACAAGCACATCCAAACACGAACCCACATGTGCGTGCATACACACAAATGAACACACATGCATATGTACACAAATCTACACATGCATCTACAAATGCACACATGCATGCACTCATTTGTGCACACAAATGTACGCATGCATGTACATATATAGAAATCTATACATGCACATAGGCATGCACACACACACACACACACACAAACACTAGTGCACACATAACCACACATAATTGCATACACATACATAACGCATATACTTGCACATAAATACATGAACATGCACATAAAACACATAAGAACTTGTACACACACATGCTCATGCACACGCACACACATAAAACATAAGCACATGGATATATATGCACACATTCATACATGCACACATGCACACATAAACACATGCATGCTGACATATTAGCATGCACCCACATGCACACTCATGCATGCACAAACATACACATTTTTTGTTGCACAAACATGCACATACATTTAAACAAAATGCACGCTTGCTTGTAGAAATAAGCACATGCATACAAAGAGGCACACATACATGTACAAATGCATGCACACACACACATGCATAGAGATACCTACACATGTACAAGCATGCACACATGCATGCATATGCACATTAACTCACACACAATTGCACTCAGAAACAAGGACACACTCACACACACATTAATGTGCACACACATAGACATACACAAACACATATATACACATAGGCATGCACACACGTGCGCGTGCATTTAAATGTGCACACATGTACAAACACATAAAACATGCACACAAGTAAGCAAAAACACATGTACTCATGCACTTACATGTTTGCACACAAGCACATGCATACACACATATTTGCATGCACACATGCATGTAGAAACACATGCACACTTGCATAAGTGCACACACACATGCACACACCCATGCACTCACAAACTCATGTACACACATGCAAGTGCACATACCCACTCACACTCATGCCCATGAACTCACACACACAGACACACCCTCACATGCACACATAAACTCATGCACACATCCACACACTCACATGTACACTCAAGAACACACAAATGCACACACACATGCATGCACATGCATACACATACATACATGCACACACACATGCATGCATACACATGCAAGAACACATACACACATGCATACACATAGACTTTTACACACAGCACAAAATCATATGCTTACACCAATATGTGCACACATACACACACACACACACAGCAATGAACACAAGTTTACAAATAAGTACATGTAGAAGCACGCCAAACAAATGCACACACACATACACTAACACACACACACGCACAAAAGAATACATTTGCACACACGTACACACACAAAAACATGCACACATAGGCAGATGCACATGCATGCATGCAAATATACAAACACGAATGCACATGCACACACATGCTCCTACATAAGGACTGTCACGGGCCCATGTACAGACAAAGGCTCATAGACATACAGATACAGACATGCATGCCGATGAATGCACACACATATATGTACGCACGTATGGAAATGAACACAATAACACACTCACAGAAGCACACACACACACACATACACACACACTTAGACACACATATTCACCTACACAAGCATGCACACATGCACACATACATACACACAAGCATATGCACACACATGCACAATCATAAAATCATGCAAGCATGCAAAGTGACACATGCACACAAATGCATGCATATGCACATGTGCACACATCCACATACTTTTTCAAACATGCATACACACCAATAGAAACACATTTGTATAGACACATGCATGTATATGCACATACACATTTAAAAACAGTTGCACACAGATGCATACACACACACACATATGCACACATAGACATGGGCACATGCACACAAACATGCATGCACACACACACACATATACAAAAATAGACATGCACTCACACACACACAAACATGCACACACATATGCACAAATAAGCACATACACATGCACACACACAAACACATACATAAATGCACACACAAGCATGCCTATGTATGCATATACAAAACTACTCATAAAAATGCACACAAGCACACATGCATAAAGACACATAGGAACATGTGCACACATATATTCACACACACACAAACACACATAAGAACACGTGCACACACACACAAGCACATATGCACATAGGAAAACAAACATAAGCATACACACTTGCACATCTATACACGCACACATGCATGCACACATACAAACATGAACACCTGCATGCACATGTACACATGACACACAACTATGTACACACATAGACACATGGATTCTCAAAGACACTCACATGCACACACATGCACACATGAATTCATAGGCATGCACACACATGCACTCACACACACACCTTTACGCATGCATACATGTATGTGAAAGCACACATAGATGCACACATGCACAAGCTCACAACAAACACAAGCACACACACATGCATAGACACCCAGACACACAAACCTATACGTACACACACATACTTACGTCTACACCCACAGCCACACACACTCACACTCACATATGACACAGGCATACAAATTCACACACACATACCCAAATGCACATTTAGACATACAATCTCACAAAAAAAACATGCACACACATAAGCTCAAGTATAGAAATGAACACAAATGCATATGCACATGAAGATATACACACACACACACTCATAAAGACACACATGCACATGCATACATGCACAAACCCTAACAGACATGAATAATGATGCACATGTACATGCACAAACACATGCACACATGAACACAAGTTTGCATGCACATGTGCAAAAGCCGCACACACATGGACATGAACATGCACAACTTGCACATAAGCAAATGCATTGAAACAAAAACATGCATGCATAGATATGCAAGCACACACAGATCTACATACAAATTGGTAGACATATGCACAAGCAAATACATACAAATGCATGCATGCAAACATTTATAAGCACACATACACACATGCATTCACATATATAGATGAATACACATGCATATGTGCATGTATGTAGGCACACATACACATACAAATACTTGCACATAAGCATGCATGCACACAACCATGCTCGTGTGAACACATACACACACATACATGTGTAGCCACATAAACACATGTGCTTACACACACACATATCAACGCATAGGCACATGCATAGGCACACAATGGTTCAAACATAGGAACACAAATGCACCCACACATAAATGGGTGCATAAAAACTAACAGCTCATGCACTCTCACAGGCTCTTATACACCCAATAACACACATGAATATACTCATGTAAACACTCGCATGTACACACACATGCACACACACCTATGCACACTAATGCACAAACACATAAGCACACATAAACACAAACACACACATACATACACATGCACAGGAACACGCACATACACATGCACCTGCATGCACCAACATATACACACACACTCGTATGGATGCACACTCATATTCACGTATGCACATGCACACACATACATGCACCAACACATATGCGCAAACATTGCATGAACACACTCACACACATGCACAAAGATTTGAACAACCACATAAACATACACACATGCAGAAACACACAAAAGCACACATACACATGTGCATGCACTGACACACGCTTACACATATACACATACAAATGCACACACACAAAATTACTCATATGCACCCATATCCACATGCACACAAAGACACGTGCATATACTTATGAATACACCAACACACACAAAGACATGTATGCACAAAATGAAATACACAAACACATGTGCATACACAACGACACACACACATACACCCATAAACAAGGAAACACACACATATACAAGCACACACACAAAAATGCATGTAGACACATACATGTACACACGAGCACACCAACTCACACAGAAGCATAAACACGTGCATGCATATGCACAAATACACACACATGCACTCATAAAGATACACAAGCATGCACACACACATGCACACACACAAGCACAAACATATGCATAGAAAACATGCTCGCCCAAAAACACACATATGCATGCATGCAAACACACTCACACACTAATGCACATGAACACACATGCACACACAAAAGTCGACATGCACAAGAATGCACTATATACACACAAATGCACACACACACACACATACAACACACACCCACACATGCAATTGATGCTTGTACATAAGCATAAACACACAAATTTTGCATGCACAAACACATGCACACATATGCATAAATATAAAGGTACATATAGACATTGAAATATAGACATACACATGCACACACACATATGAACACACACACATAAACATACACACATGCACATAAATAAATATACATGCATACACACACACATATACACAGTCACATTCACACACATGCACATACACATGGACACACACATGCATACACATGCCCGCAAACCCATGCACACTCCTACACACACAAGCATGCACACACACATGCAACCAAGCACACATACAAACACATGCAAAAACATACTCAAACACAAAGATAGACATGCACAAATGCATACACGAATGCACACACATGTGCTCATTCCCACACACACACATAGCCACACAAACCCACACCCATGCATGTACCAAAACACACATGCACACACATTCAAAAATAAACGCACAAACATATGCAAAGCCATACACATGTGCACACACATGCATGCACACACACACATAACCATGCACACATGCACATATGTGCACATACACACCACACATAGACATGCATGCACACACACACTCATGAACACACACATTCACATGTGAACGAATGCACACATGAACCCACATGCACATGCACACAAAGACATGCATACGTACACACACATGCATGCACAAGCACACACACAAAAGACATCTACACAAGTACACATGCACAAACACAAACACACAAAGAGATACACACACATGCCAACACTCCCAAATATGCACAAACACATGCTCATAAACACATATTCACATGCTCACAAACACATACGCAAACACAAATAGAAGCACAAGCATGTGCACTAGCACACACACACGTCATCATACACACACATGCACTCACATACGTGCGAATTCGCACATGCTCACACATGAGTATACACACATGCACACACAGGCACACACATACATGCAAAAACTTGTACACACATGTATGCACACACACACACACACATACATGCATACACATGTACACAATCACACACATACACATACATATGCTCCTACATTCGCACATACACATGCAAACAAATATTGACAAAAGAACGCATTCACATCTACACACGAACACACACATGTGTGTGAGTTCATATGCATAGAAATACATACACAGACATATATGCATATGCACATAAACACACATGAACACTGACACACACATGCAAACATACATGCACACACATATGCACAAACATTGAAATGCACATGCATGCACACACATGAAGATGCCAAAGCACATGTGCACCCAAATACAAACACAAATAATCCTATATGCACACATATACACAAGTGCATACACAAACATGTGCATGCACACACCCACACACATGGACACACACATGCATCCATACTCACCCGCACACATGCATGTGCACTCATGTAAACAAAAATACACATGCACATATACACACACAAATGCACACACACACACACACATCCACACACATACCCCCACACACATGAACACACATAAAAATCCACACACATAAAAATCCACGAACATAAACACACACATGAACATGCATGCACACGCATGCAACCATAAATACACAAGATGATACATACACACACATATGCACATGGTTGCAAAACTTCACATTCACATGTCTACATGCACACATGCACCCACAACAACAAACATGTATGAACACACATATATGAACACACGTGCAGACACACAAACACACACCCTCTTGCAGGAACATACAACACATGCATGTGCACATTTCCATGCACACACAAGTGCACATCTAGGCATGCACACAAACACACATACACAGACAAAAACAAGCATGCATGTGCAAATAGATGGGTGTGTAAATGAATCGACACACGTATGTAGAAAAGTGCATATGAATACACTTGCACACAAACACAGACACACAAACATAGACACACATGCACAATACACACACACCCGCATACATGTCGGCAAGCACACTCACGCCCACATCTATGCAAAAACATACTAACACGCATATGTGCAAAACACAGGCACAAGCACCCAAAAAAATTCATGCACATACACACACACACTCATGCACACATGCATGCACACATATATACACAAATACACACATGCACATGTTCACAAACATGAACACACACACATGGAAACATACACAAGCACACACGCACATGTGCACACACACATGTACAAACATACATATGCAGACACAAACAAATGTAAAAATGGACATAAGCACCTACACACACACACGCATGCACACACACACACACATGGACACATGCACAAATGTTCACAGACATAGACAAATAGATATGCACACTCTCACACAGATATGCACCGTCTCATACACACATGCATGCATGTACATGCTTGCACACATACACATTCCCACACACACAAACATGCACATACACACACACAAATTTACTCACCCATGCATGCACACTGATACACACATGCAAACATACACAAACACATGCACACACACACACACACAGATAGACATATGCAAATTCACACGTGCACACAATTTTGCAATCAAACATGTACACAAACATGCATGCAAACACACATGCACACATGCACACCAATGGGACACCTATATACACACCCATACATGCACCACACACACACACACACACCAACACATGAATACACACACCCACCCCTACCCCCCTTAGACATGCACACAGACACACACACACACACACGTGTCTGCACACGAACTCGAACCCACATTCACATAGGAACATACAACAATCACATATAGACATGTGCAAACATCCACATGCTTGTCGAAAGACCCACTCACAAAGGTACACACATGCATGTGCACAATCATAGATACACATGCACACACACGTGTACCGACTTTCACACATAGATGAACACTCACACACATATACAAAAAAAGAAACACATGCACATGCACACATGCAAGCACACACAAGCACACTTGCACATACACCTATAGATATATACACACATGCATAGCACACACACACACACACACACACACTCACACACTTGTGTGTTCATAAACACCGACACGCATACACCACTCACTTGTGCACATATGTACACATGCACATGCACATGCACATGTGCACTCCGAAACACATACACATGCACACACATACACATTAACACACACATGAACATCGACCCACACACATATGCAAATGCACATAAACACATATTACAAACACATGCACATTGGTAGACAACCAAACTCTCGCATGTGCACAAACATTTGATCAAAAATGCACACAAACACGTGTGTGTACACACACGTGCACATAAACACCTTGAACTACACACACATACATACACACTAACACACAAATATGAACTTGTCCTCCCCATACACATGCACATGCACATATACATGTATGTACACATACACTCAAACATACATTCACATTGAAACACATAATAATCACATATTGACATGCACAAACATGAACACACATGTAGATAGACACATACATATTTGAACACATGCATATGCAAAATCACACATACATATGTGCACACACATGCACCCATTAACACACATACATGCACACTCAACATAAACATGAATACACACACACATTCACATGCACACATGTAAACACATGCAAACATGCACATATGCACTATTGCACACACATGTGAGCACATACACACATGCACACCCATAGATACACACATCTGTATGCATGTATAGCACACACATGTGTGTACAAATGTGCATGCATATGCATAGACACATGTGCATACACGCACATACACACAAGCACACACATACTTGCATATGAATGCACACATGCAAGCACACATGCCCACACCCACACACACAAGCACACATAGACACAGAAAAGTGCACACACACACACCCAAACACACACATGCGTACACATGCACATATATATGCATACACGTATGCCTATAAACAAACACATAAATAAGCACGTACACACACAAAATTATACCCATGCACAAACATGCACATGCACATACAAGAACCCATACTCGTACACACTTGCACATGCACATGTTGAGGAATACACACATGCACATAGAGACACACATGCATGAGCATGGACACAATCATGCACACACGCACACTAACAGTCATGTAGACACTTATGCACACATGGACACACACATACACATGCATATCTACATGTGCACACAGATTCTCAAACATATATACACACAAATTGACATGCAAATGCACACACACACCCTAATGTACACACACACATACATACATGCACACAAACATACACACTCACACTTATACAAGTGTACCCATGAACATGAGCACCTAGAGATGCATAGAAATGCATATAAATTTGTGGGGGACAAGCACCTGAGCACATTGATGCACAGACAAAGACAACTACACACTCGTACATGCACTCACCTATGCCAATATGCACACATACATGCTCACATGCACCTACATACACAAATGCACACACACACACTCACAAACATGCACACACATAGACACACATGCTCACACATAGAACACACATCCCCATGAACACAGACACAAACAAGCACAAATGTGAACACAACCACACACACACAACCACACTCATGCACACACACACACACACCAATGCATGCACAAAAATACATACAGACACATGCACATCCACGTACTCACATACACTTACACACATAGACACACACACACATAATCAAACATATAGACATAAGTACATAAATGAACACACACACTTATACACACATGCGCAAACACATGCACATGCATATATCCAAATGCAATCCACACAAGCACAAAAGCACATGCACTCGCACAGATACACACATAGACATGAACACATAAACAAACAAGCATGCAAAAGCATACACATGCATGCACAAGTACATTCACACACATGCATGCATGCATGTAGACACACTCACATTCATACACACACATACATGCACATAGACATGCATGTACATGTACAATATGTGTGTGCATGTGTGCATTTGTGTGTTTGTGGGTACGTGTATGTGTGTGCAAGAGTGTGTGTACATGCTTATACATGTACACATAAACACATGCTCACAAGTAGACATGCACATTCACACATGCACATTGGCACACACACAAATTCATTCACACAGATAGATGTATAAACACCTACGCATACTCACGCACAAACACACACACACACACACACGTATCCACAAACACACATATGCACACATGCACACACATACCCACACATGCACAACCACATACATGCACACACACAGACACATACAAAGATACAAACACACATGTGCACTTATGCACACACACATACACAAACACACGCATAAAACACATGCATGCACACATTCACATGCACAAAAACACATGGATAGAAACAAACAAACCCTTACTCCCAAGCACACACATATACACATATGCACGCACACACATGTGCACTTGCACATAGATTTGCACCCACGTAAAAACACAAAAAAAGCATACAAGCTTACACGAGCACTCATGCGTCTATAGCTACACACAAGCATACATGCACAGAAGCCTACCACGCACACACATGAATGCTCACAGATATCCACAAACACTTGCATGCACACACATGAATACATACAATCCTACACAAGTTCATGAACACGTTCACGCACAAACCCACACCCTTACACATGTGTAACCACACACACACATGAACAGACATAGCACACATGCACACGCACACCCCCCCCCCCCACACACACACAAAGATACACATGTACACACCATTGGGAGAACTTGCACACACACATACATGCACACAAACATGCCCACTTACACACATGTTCACACATGCATACTTATATGAACACATGCTCAATTGCAAGCACATAAGTAGACACCCAGACACACACATGAACACACAAACACACAAGTACTTATGGACACACTCACAAACATAGATGCACATCTTACACACACACACACAGGCACAAATGCACACACATATGCACATATGCATACATGCACATGCATGCAAAAATGCTTGCATAGTCAATCGCACATGCACACATGCATGAGAACACACAAATGCTTGCATAGTCGCACACACATACACACATGCATGAGAACACGCACACACACACACACATGCATACACCCACACACACACACACTCAAACTTGCATATGCACTTACACATGCACATTAGCACAAATGAGCACAAACTCTCATATATATGCCTAACATAAAAACCTACTCACTCACACACATACATGCACATACACAACCACATCAATACAAGCACCAGCACATGCATAAACTAGAAGGCACAAGCACACGTGCACACACACACTAAAAGGTACACACAAACAAAGAACTGCACATGCACACACACAAGCACATGCACATACATAGGCACACACATTCACACGCACATGCACATGCATAGGCACTCAAAGATGTACACACACTCGCACTCACAAAGATGCACAGACACACACCCACTAAGAACTAAACTCATATGTACATCCACATGCACAAACACATACACACACTCGAAAGAAAACACATATGCATAAGCAATCACACATAGACAGGCACATGCACTTGCACATGTGTGCACTCACACAAAAAAAGTAAAAATATGCTTGCAACACACATGCACACACCCACACATATGAACACACACTAACATACACCGACACAAACTCACACAGGAATGGACATGCATGTACACACACACATATATACACATGCATGCATGCTCATGCATAGAGAAATGCACACTCATATAGACTCACAGACAAGGACACATATACACGTATACATGAATGGACATGCATATGCACTCACAACAACAAATACACACACATGCACACATACAAATGCAAGCTCACATATAAACATCCTCACATGCATGCACATGTATACACATGCATGCACACATGCATGCAGACACACATCCATATAAATGCACATACACATGCACAAACACACATATGCACATACATAAGCACATACACATGCACAAGCACATACACACATGCACATCCATGCAAACACACAAATACAAGCACACAGATCAACATATGCACACACATATTCACAAACATCCAACAAACATGCCACAAACATGTATGCACACTCACATATACACACATGCACGCACACACACAAATGCATACACGTACGAACATGCACACACATATACATGTGCATGCACCTACCCAAGTATATACACACACAAAGGCTCACACACATGCACCCATAAATGCACACACAAATGATCATGCATGCACACACACATGAATGCATGCACAATCACAGACACATATGCATGCACACATACACATACAGACACACACTCATATACACATGCATATGAAGACACACATGTAAGAACACACATACATACTCACAAGGCCGCACAAATACACATGCAAAGACACAGAAATACAAATGCACAAATAGAGACATGTACATGCACATGCGTACATACATATACTTGTGCATGCATGCACACATACACACACGCACACACTGACACACTGATGCATGCACTTATGCAATGCCATTACACAAATGCACTCACATCCACACACACATGCAGACACACACACATAAACATGCACACAAGCATGCAAATATGCATGCACGCATACACACGCATGCACATGCATCTACACAAATGGGTACTGCACATGCAAACAACCTACACACACATGTACAAACACATGCATGTAGACACACATCCACACACACATACCCATACACCCACACACATGCAGATCCAAATGCACACGCACAAATAATGAAAAACACAGCCACGAACACCCCTGTACACAAACATATAAGTACACACACATGTACACACAAATGTACAATGAACACACATACACACATGCACACAGACCCACACAACTATACATATGCACACTCACATGCATATGCATGAACAAAGGCATACACATGCATGCCCTTGTACATATATATGTACATTGTACACAAAAACATGTACACACACAACCACAAAGGCACACATGCACATGCATAAATTCAAACATGCACACAAACACACATATATAAACAAATGCACTCACACAGACAAGACACATGCAACAAGTAGACATGCTCATGCAATCACCATCAGAAATACACATTCAAACATTCACAGATGTATACACAAAAACATGCATGCAAGTACACACATAAGCATGCACACATGTGCACACATGGACATCCACATATGTGCATACACATGGACATCTACATACTTGCACACACATGCACAAAAACATCAACACACACATACACAGTCATGCACACACATAAATATGCTCACACAAACACACACGTACATAAAAATATGCACGCGCATGTACACACATGTACATAAAAATATGCACGCGCGTGTACACACACATACACACACACAAGCCCACACACACGAGCACATAAATGCATGCCCTCACACATACACACATGCTAAAAACACACATGCACAAGAGAATAAGAAGATATGTGCACACACATACACACACACCAATACACATTAACACAAACACATGTGCATGCACACACACACACATATGTACATGAACTCACACACACTTGTGATTGCATGCACCTACATACACATGCACATACACATACAGACATATACACACACACCCCACACAAACACACACTCAAACATGCACACATGCACATAGAAATTCACATGCACACACTCACACATACACATGCATGAAGCCATACATATAGAAAACCATATGCAAGCACACACATGTATCCATAAATACAAATATGCACATAGGCACACTCACACAAATGAACACATAAGCACATGCACAAGCACACACACACATTGAAACACATGCAAGTGCACATTCACACATGAACATGCATGCATGTACATAATCACATGCACACGTGTAGGAACACACACATACACACCTACACATACGTGCACAGACACGCATGCATGCACAACACACAAATGTGTAAACTAAAATGTGCACACAAACACACACATACAAATGCAAGCATGCATGCACATAAAAACATGCACAAAAACATATGTGCACACACTTATGCAAACACACAAAAACACATGCACATAGGTCATGACACACACACCTACACGTATACACACAAACATGCTCACATACAAGCACACACACGCACATATGCTCACATGAATACATAAACTCGCACACACACTACACATATATGAACAAACATACACAAACACACACAAATGCTCACATGCACACATTCCCACACACTCATGCCAACACACCCAATTGCTCACAAAAAACAAAAACATAAACACATGCACAAATATGCATGCATGGGCAAACACATTAGCATGAATGAACACACACACAAGCACATGTAGACACATACATGACCATGCACACAATCAAATGAATGTGCACATGCAAACACAGACACCCATGTGCACACACACACATGCACACTCATGCATGTAGCACTTGCATGCATAAGCACAATTGCATAAATACACATAAAAAATGGTTATACATGCACACACACATGCATGCATACACACTATGATCACGAACACACACAAACATACATGAAAATGTACATCCATGTGAAACCATGCACACACATGCAATGCACTTTCACACACAAGTGCATACACACATACACAAATGCAAATGCATGCCCATACTAACACACATGTATAAACACACACACACGTACACACTCACACATGAGCATATACCAAAGCACACAAACATAAGTGTACGAGCACACTCAGCTGCATGCATACAAGCTCATGGACACACTCATATGCTCATGTATAGACACATACACACATAGTCTCACATGCATATGCACACACACCTGCACATAGGCACACACGTGCACTCATGCACACACTCATGCACACATGCATACACACATTAACACAAACATACACACATGCATGGAAGCACACACACATGCAAAAACAAAGATGCACTCACACACACATAAAGATGCACATGTATACACACACAAACATGCCTATATGTGCACATAATCACACATGCACACATACTACACTCAATCACACACACACACACAATCACATGCACGTGCATGCACAAACACACTCCAAAGCTCACATGTGTGCACATGCATCGAAACGTACACCTATGTACACACTCACATAGACAAATGCACATTTGCACACACACATGCAAATGCACACATCCACTCACATAAGCACATTTGCACACACACACACACAAACATGCATGCTTGCTCAAACACAGAACACACAAAGATGCACACACCACACAAATAGACACAAGAACACAGTGCACACCCGTACAGACACACATACCCACAAGTACGTACATACAAAAACCCACACAGACACCTACACGTTAAGGCACACATGCATGCATATGCACACACATACATGCATGTAAGCACACACATACACACAAACACAAATGCATGCTCACTAATACATGCACATAAACATGTGAGCATAAATACATACCAACATTCACACAAGTGCAAAAACATACAAAGACACACACACACACACTCGCACGCTTGCATACACACACGCACACACATGTGCACATACAAATGAACACAAGCACATGCACGCAAAACATGTACATACATGCATACACATGCACTCATATTAGCACATAGACATGCAAACATATTCACACACTCACATAAATATGCACGCACACACACACACACATACACACCCACATACCATAGTCTCACACATGGATAAACATGCACATGCTCATGCACAGGCACACACACACACACACCTATGCACAGATGCACACATGCACACACATGCATGCACACATGAACATGCACACACAGACACACACACACACACTCACACACTCAAACACACATGTACGTGCACATGCATAAGCATACACATTTGTAAGCATCCATGTACATACACACACTAATACAAAAACATACAAATATGCATGCACAAATATGTACACTCACACGTATAAGCACACACATAAAGAGGCTCACATACATGAACACACACATGCACACACATACACACATGTGCATACATCATGAACACGCACATGTGCATATATCATGCACACACACACACATGAACACTTGCACTCAAACATGTACACATGCATACACACACACACACCAACCCACTACACTGGCACACATGCACACACATGCCCATGCATAAGCACACATATATTCCTATGCAGGAACACTCATATACTCATACACAACCAACAACACATACACACACTGACACATGCACACAAACACATGCAAAGATGAACACTCACACACAAGCAGACATTCATGAATGCACTTTGCATGCACATGCATATGTAAACAAACATATACATACACATAAATTCATGCATGCACATGCACACTCATATGCACAAGCACACACACACACATATCCAAGCTCACAAACATGCACACACAAACATGCACATGCACACACACACAATGCACACACTTACACACATGTATGCACACAAGCATGCACACACACCCACAAAAGCACATGCATTAACAAAGATACATCTCTATGCACATAGATTCATACACACAAACACACATGCAGACATATGCATGCACCTGCACATGTGCATGCATGCATGTACAATCACACACACACATATACATATGTGCCCAAACACACATGCACACATGCAAATATGAAGATGTATGAACAACATACATACACACACACACACATGTTTGGACACAAAAATGCACACAAACAAACACATACTTAAACACATGCACACATTCACACATGCATGTGCACACACACATTTGGACAAGCATACTCTCGTGCACACTTATGCACATGTGCTCACACACATGCACACACATACACACAAGCACACAAATACACAAATACACAAGCATGCACATGCACACACAAAATCATATGTAAACTTGCACATACATACACACACAACCACACATATGCACGTGCAAACACATGTATACACACGCATGCACATATAAATGTATACATGCAAGCACACATAGTAGATAGACATACACATGCACACACACACACATATGCTCAGAACATGCATGCGCACTGACACCCACAATTACACATGCATACATATGCACATACACACACACATGCATGCACATATACATGCATGCACACACCCATACACATGCAATACACACACACACACATACACTCAGTCACACATAAGGAGATGCACTCACACAAACACACATGCATATGCACACAAATAGATGCACACATATGCACATGCACAAACACACATAGACACAGACATGTGAGCACAAGCAAATATGCACACACATGCACAACTATGGACACTCATGCACACACCACTGTTTTCACATAGATGCATACACATATGCACACATGACAATACACAAAAGCACATGGACACACAAAAACATGCACATAAATGTGCTTACATACTTGCACATACAAACATATATACACACATGCACTTATAGTCAAACACAAGCATGCACACATGCACGTACATAAGCACACATGCATAGCTCACAAAAATAGTCATACGCATGCATGCACATGCACACATGCCCACATGAACATTCACACATGTGCACACGTGCACACTCATATGCAAACAAATATGCAGGCACCCAGACACACATACACATTAACAAACACCCCCCACACACATGCATGTGCACATACACACACACATATTGAAATACATGCACACACAGACGTAAACGCATGTAGAGACACCCACAAGCACACATAGACACATGCACTTGTAAAACTACAAATATGCTAACATGAACTCACACACATGCACCTACACACACTTGCATGCACACAGACATAGCAACATGCATGCACATGCACACACATACACACATGCAAAAGCATATAAGCATACACACCCACACATGCGTGCTTGCCATGCACACACACCCACACACATGAACACACAAATGCACTGCACACGTATGAACAAGTATACATGCAAACATGCATGCATTCACATGCACACACAAACACACACTGACACATGCACACACATGTATAGACATACATAGAAGAATTGACACATGCCCCCCACACAGACATGCACATGCAAGCAAATGAACATATGCACATAAGCACACACAAATGCAACCACACACACACATGTACACACAAACACACACATCCATATACACCAATATACACAAACCCGCCTACACACACAAACATGAATACATTCGCGCACACACATGCTTGGAAATATGTAGGTAGACACACACTTGCATGCATACACTCATGCATACGCACACACACACACAAGCACATACATATGCACACACACACACATAAACATGCACAAGAAAACTCATGCACACATATGCACATATACATACAAGCACACACATACACATGCAAAAGTACACATGCACATGCATATATATATACACACACACACACACAAGCATGCACATATGCACATACACAGACATGCTCATGCACATACATGCATAGACACGTATGCACACACACACAACCACACACATACATGCACATATGTACAAAACTACAAACAAATGCATAACCACACACATGCACACAAGCAAGCAAATGCTCAAAATCACGTGCACACCAACTTATACACCCATACGCACATGCATGAAAGCATGCAAATGCACACACAAATGTACACACACCAAAGACTTGCGCACTCACACACACATGCATCCACACGCACACAAGCATGTAGACATGTCCACATGCATAAAAACCTAAACATACATGGACAAACACAAACAAACATGCACACAAACAAATGCACACACACACTCACATGAACACACATGCACAAACTGGCAAAGATGCACACTCAGATGAACATGCACTCACCCACACACACGCACACACTCATAGACACATTCACATACACACACTTAAATGCATAACCACATACACCTACACATGCATAGATAGACACACACACACACACACACTCTTACACATGCATGCACAACAACATGCATACATGCACACCCACATTCATAAGCACACATGCACATGCACACACATGCACACATGCATACACACATAGGAAATCTAACAAACACATGCTCCCACATACGTGTACACACACATGCATCAACATATGTACACGTGGATACACTTACACAGATGTGCAAACACTAAGATGTAGGCACATGCATACACACACATGTGAATGCACACACTCACAAACAAATGCAACACATTAAAAGAGAAATACACACATGCAACACACACAAACATAAAGGCACAAACACATGCACACACTTGTAGATAGACGCCCACACAGACAAACACAGTCTTGCACACATGCATACACACACACATGCTTGCATGCATATTTGTATACACCCATCCACACACCCACATAGGAATGCACATAAAAATGCACACATGCACATCTAGGCATACACTCAGATGCCTACACAAACACATGCAACACACATGCATGAACACATACACTTACACAAACACACATTCATATACATGAGCACAAATTCACACACACACATATGCCCATGCACACATACATATGCACACATAGACATATGTGCAAGCACACACACACATGCACCCACACACTTTCAAAAGCACACATGTGAACACACACATATACATACACAAACACACACTCATATGGATAAAAACTGACACACATAAATACACACAAATACAGACACACAGATATAGACACAAGTGTGTGAAGACACATGCACGAACACGTACTTGCACATGTACAAACATATGCAGACATGTTCGTAAACACACTTATGCACCTGCACAAATGCAAGCTTTAGTGCAAACACGTACACACATGTGTGCATGCATACACAAAAGAACACACACATGCATGCACACATGCAAGCACACACAATCAAGCACATGCATGTACACATATGCATGCACACACATACACAAATGTAAACACACATGAACAAACTCACATAGGTGTACATGCACATGCAAACACACATATGAACAAACAAACATATGTAATAACCCCCACACACATGAGTCTACATAAACATACAAATGCACTCACACACAAACATATACAAACACACACAAACACCTCCACACACACAAGCATCCAAACATGCCCACACACACAAGCACACACACAAGCACACACTCATGCATGTGCATGTGTTCACACACATACATATAAACACATACATAGGCATGTATATACACACACATGCACATGAATACACCCACATACACACATACAGAGACACACATGGACACGCACACATGCACATGCACACACATGTAAATGAACAAACATGCACACACACTCACAAAGACATACACATGTACATGCACAACAACACACAAATGCACACACACACAAGCATAAACACACAAACACACATAAGAAAAAACATACACAAACATAGGCATACATACACACACATACATTCAAGCAAAACATGCACAAATGCACACACTCACACATGCTAGCACGCATAGATACATGCATAAAAGCAAACACACATGCACATGTGTACACACACATATATGCGCATGAACACATACTTCTGCGTAGTTGTACACACATATTACAGACACGCACATATACACACACACCCTCACACACACAACCACACACGCACACATGCGCACACCAGTGCACACATAAGCACACAAACATAAAGGAAAATACAAAAACATGGAAGCACACCTACACTCATAAAAGCACACACACACAAACATATATGCACACTTGAAAATAGATACCCGTGCATACACATACACACATGAAACACATACACACACACACATGCACAAAGGTACAAGCATATGCAAACAAATGCAAACCCATAGACACTCGTACGGGCCTATAAGCACACAAATGCATGCACACATGAAGCCACACACTTGCACACTCACACACACATGCACACACACACACACATAAACATATGCTCTCATAAACATACACAAGCATAGTGCAACCACTTTAACACATGCCCACATGCACACACATGCATGAAAGCACACATGCACACATGCACAAACATATTCAAACATAGGTACACACACACCCTTACATGCTCACATGCATGCATATGCACACACATATGCACACGCACACATATAAGTGCATACATCCATCCATGCATGCATACACTCACATAATTTTACTGACAAACTTATAGGTGGACATGCACACAACAATGCACACACACACACACGCACGCACACACACTAGCTCGAACATGCATGCACACATACACATAAACACGCATGTGCACACATGCTCACACACTTACATGGCACACACAAATGCATGCATCCCACACCTGCACACACAGATAACACACATGCACACAGGTGCACATACATACACACATGCACACACACACATACACACATGCACATAAGCATGAACACGCATCCACAAATAAGCATGCATGCACATGCACACACACATGGATAGTGCACACACCTATGCACACAATGTGCATGCACAAATACAGAAACATTCATGCACACATCCATGCATAGGAACACATATGTACACATAAATGCTCATAGACATACAGATAGAGAAGCTGACAGATGCACACACACGAACACATGAACACTCATGAATACACATAAAGGTATGCAAGCATGCATTTACACAAAGACACTCATGCACACACATGCATACACATGCATATGCATGCACACACACTCCTATGCACACACACATGCTCACACATGCATGGACAAAGGCACACACACATGCACATATACAAACACATACATAGGCGCATGCACACACAAACCACAGATATGAAAGCACAGAAACATGCACTCACTCACACACACACACATGCACACACATGCCGACACATGCACACAATTGCACACACACAAATACATACACACACACACATTCGCACATGTGCCAGTGTATAGACACACATACATAAGCACACAAACACATGCAAATACACAAACATGCACAAGCAAACACACAAAGGCATATGTAGTCATATAAAAACATATGCACACACGCTTGCACAGAGACGTGCAAGTGCCAACACGCATGCACACACACAAGAACATGTACATGCACATGCACATACATACAGACATGAGTACACACATGCACATGCACTTACATGCACACACATGTAGACATGCATGCACTAATACACACACACATGCTTGCACACACGCACACACAAACAGACTTGTACACTTACACATGTACGCACAAGCACACACACATACAAACACATGCATATGCACCCACATGCACAGACACACAAACAAATAAGCACACACACATGCAAACACGCAAGCATAATCACACATATGTGCACAAAAAACATATTAATGAACACACACACCCACATGTGCCTATGTGTATACAAATGCACACACACACAAACACAAACACCCACACACACCAAAACTCATGAACACATAGAAATGCATGAACAACCATGTACACAAAAATGTGCATGCATGCACACACACACAAACTAACATATGTAGGCACATACACACATTCAAACACTCAAACACCTACATACATGCATACACAAGCATGCATGAACACCCACACACTCACGGACATAAACAAGCACATGCATATAGACACACATGCACACACATAAGCTCTTAAAACCACATTGACAACAACAACACATATGCACATGCCTAAATAAACAAACATGCACATACACACACAAACACACACACATAAGAAGACACCCTCAAACACATTAGCACACTCACCCAAACAATCACACAAGCACACAAACACATATGTACACATGTAGTCACAAATAAGCATAAGCACAAACACGCACACATAACAACTTGCACACACATGCACACTAATATAAACACAGACACAAATGTACACACCACACACGTGCACACACCTCTTCTTCTTCTTCTTCTTCCTCATCTTGTTCTTCTTCTTCTTTATCATCTTCATCTTCTTCTTCTCCTTCTACATCGCATCTTCTACCTCTTCTTCTTCTTCAATTTCTTATTCTTCTTCTTCAACTACTTCTTCTTCATCTTCATCTTCATCTTCTTCTTCTCCATCCTCATTTTCTCCTTCTTCTTCTTCTTCTTCTTCTTCTTCTTCTGCTTCTTCTTCTAATTCTTTTTCTTCTTCTTCCTTTTCTTCTTCTTCTTTTTCTTCTTCTTCTTTTTCTTCTTCTTCTTCTTCTTCTTGTTCTACTTCTTCTTCTCCACCATCATCATCATCTTCTTCTTCTTCATCTTCCTCTCCTTCTTCTTCTTCTTCTTCATCTTCTTTTACGACTTCTTCTTCTTCTTCTTCTTCTTCTATTACTTCTTCTTCTTCATCTTATTCTTGAACATAATTTTCCTCTACTTCTTTTCTTATTCTTCTTCTCCCACTCCTACTACTTCTTTTGCTTCTTCTTTTTCTTCAACTTCTTCTTCTTCTTCCTTTCCTTTTTCTTCTTGTTCTTCTTCTTCTTCTTCTTATTCTTCTTTTGTTCTTCTTCCACCTCTTCTTCTTCTTCGCCTTCATCTTTGTTGTCCTTGTCCTCTTCTTTTTATTCATCTTTTTCTTCTTCGTCTTCATCTTCTTCTTCTTCTCCTTCTTCTTCTTCTTCTTCTCCTCCTCCTTCTTCTTTTTCTTCTTCTTCTTCATCTTCTTCCTTTTCTTTTAATTTTTCTACAATTTTTTTTGTTCTTCTTCTCTACTTCTTCTTCTTCTTAATCTTCTTTTTCTTCTTCCTATTCTTCTACTACTTATTCATTATCCTCGTGTTCTTCTTCTTCTTCATCATCTTCATCTCTTCCACTTCTTCTACTTCTTCATCCTCATCTTCTTCTTTTTCTTCTTCTTCTTCTTTATCTTCTTCTTCTTCTTCTCCTTCTCCTTCTCTTTCTTCTTCTTCTTCTTCTTTATCTTCTTATATTTCTCATCTTTCTCTTCTTTTACTTCTTATTCTT
>JAIUJO010000484.1:2500-5000 GCA_023846275.1 Vanilla planifolia | reverse complement strand
TCTGCTTTTTCTTCTTCTTCTTATTCCTATTATTCTTTGTCATGTACTTCTTCTTTTTCTTCTTCTTCTTCTTCCAGTTCTTCTTCTTCTTCTTCTACTTCTTCTCCTTCTTCTTCATTTTCTTCATCATCATCATCTTCATCTTCATTAACTTCTTCATCTTCTTCTTCATCATCTTCTTCTTCTTTATCTTCTTCTTCTTCTTTTGCTTCTTCTTCTTCATCTTCTTCTTCATCATCACCATCTTCTTCTTCTTCTTCTTCTTCTTCTTCTTCTTCTTCTCGTTCCTCTTTTTGTTCTTCTTCTTCCTCCTCATTTTCTTCATCTTTGTGTTCTTCTTCTATTTCATCTTATTCTTCTTCTTCTTCTTCTTCAACTTCTTCTTCTACTTCTTTGTTGTTCTCATCATCATCTTCTTCTTCTTCTTCTTCTTCTTTTTCTTCTTCTTCGTCTACTTCTTCTTCTTCCTTTTCTACATCTTCTTCTTATTCATCTTCTTCTTCCACTTCTTCTTTAATTTCTTCCATTTCTTCTTATTCTTCAACATATTCTTTTTGTTCTTCATTTTCTCCTTTTTCTTTTACCTTTTCTTCTTCATCATCTTCTTCATCTTCATCTTCATCATCTTCTTCTTATTCTTCTTATTCTTTTTCTTCGTGATGACCTTCTTCCACTTCTACATTTTTTTCTTTTTCTTTTTCTTCCTTGGCTTCCTCTTCTTCTTCTACTTCCACTTCTTCTTCTTGTTCTTCTTCATCTTCTTCTTTATCTTGCTCTCTTTCTTCTTCTTCTACATCTTCTTCTCCTTCTCCTTCTCCTCCTCCTTCATCATCATCATCATCATCATCTTCTTCTTCTTCTTCTCCTTGTTCTTCTACTTCTTCTTCTTCTACTACTACTACTATTATTATTACATCTTCCATTTCTTCTTCTTCTTTATGTCATCCTAATCTTCTACTTCTTCTTCTTCTTCTTCTTCTTCTTCTTATTCTACTTCTTCTTCTTCATCTTCTTCTTCTC
The DNA here is from genome assembly GCA_023846275.1 of Vanilla planifolia. Classification (NCBI taxonomy): domain Eukaryota; kingdom Viridiplantae; phylum Streptophyta; class Magnoliopsida; order Asparagales; family Orchidaceae; genus Vanilla; species Vanilla planifolia. Next base: position 3,980 of record JAIUJO010000484.1, on the reverse strand, counting down.
TTCTTCTTCTTCTTCTTCTTCCACTTTTTCTTCTTCTTATTTGTTGTCCACACCTTCTTCTTTGTTCATCTTCTTCATCTTCGTCTTCTTCCTCCTCCTCCTCCACCTCTTCTTCTTCTTCTTCTTCTTCTTCTACTTCTTCATCTTATTATTCTTCTTCTTCTTCTTCTTCTTTTACATCTTCTTTTGCTTCTTCTCTTATTTCTTCTTCTTCTTCTTTATCTTCTTCTTCCTTATCTTTTTCTTTTTCTTCTTCTTCTTCTTCTTTTTCTTCTTCATCTTCTTCTTCCTTTTCTTCTACTTCTTCTTTTTCTTCTTCTTCTAATTCTTCTTCTTCTTCTTCTTCCTTTCCTTCCTCTTCTTCTTCTTCTTCTCCTTATTCTTCTCCTTCTTCTTCTTCGTTTGTTCTTCTCCTTCCTCTTCTTCTTCTTCTTCGTTGTCGTCCTCAGCTTCTTATTCTGCTTCTTCTTCTCTTTATTCTTCTTTCTTTTTCTTCATCTTCTTTCTTTTCTTCTAATTCTTCAGCACCTTCATTTTTTTCTTCTTCCTCTACTTCTTTTAATTCTTCTTCTTGCCCTTCTTCTTGTACTTGTTTGTAATCCTTATGTTCTTCATCTTCTTCTTCCTTTTTTTCATCTTCTTCCTCTTCTTCTTGTTCTTCTTCTTCCTCTCCATCTTTTCTTCATCTACTTATTCTTTTACTTCTTCTTCTTCTTGTTCTTCTTCTTCTTCAACTTCTTTTTCGTCATCTTCTTCTTCTTCTTCTCATTATTCTTCTTCTTCTTTTTCTTCTTCTTCGTCCCCCTCTTCTTCTACCTCATCTTCTTCTTCCTCTTCTAGTTCTTATTCTTCTTCTTCTTCTTCTTCTTCTTCTACTACTACTACTGCTTCTACTTCTTGTTATTCATCTTCTTCTTCTCCTCCTTCTCCTTCTTGGTCCTTATCTTCATCTTCTTCTTTCTCTTTTTCTTCTTCTTCATTTTCTTCGTCATCATCTGCTTCTTTTTCTTCTGGATATTGTTCATCCTCCTCTCCATCATCTTCTTCCACAACATCTTTTTCTTCTTCTTCTTCTCCAACTTCTTCCTCTTGATCATCTTCTACTTCTTCCTCTTCTTCTACTTCATCTTCTTCTTTTTCCTCTTCTCCTTCTTCTTTTTATTCCTTTTATTATTTTTCTTCTACTTCTTCTTCTTCTTCTTCTTCTTCATCTTCATCTTCTTCCTCTTCTTCGACATCATCATCTTTTCTTCCTCTTCTTCTTCTTCTTCTTCTTCTTCTTCTTCTTCTTATTCTTATGCTTCTTCTTTTCTACTTCTTCTTTTACTTCTTATTCTCGTTCTTCTACTTCTTCTTCTTCCTCTTCTTCTTCTTCTTCTACTTTTTCTTCTTCTTCTTCTTGTTCTTCTTGTTCTTCTTCTTCTTCATCTTCATCTTCTCCTTCATTTTCTTCTTCTTCTTCTTCTTCTCCTACTACTAC
>JAIUJO010000419.1:314926-317426 GCA_023846275.1 Vanilla planifolia | reverse complement strand
AGAAGGAGGAGAAGAAGAAGAGGATAATAAAATGTTAAAGAAGACAAAGAAGAGGATGTAGAAGAAGGGGAAGAAGAAGAAGAAGAAGAAGAAGACAAAGAAGAAGAGAAAGAAGAAGTAGCAGAAGATGAAGAAGAAGAACGAGATAATGGAGAAGAAGATGAAGAAGATTAAGAAGAAGGAGGGGGAGGTGAAGAAGTAGAAGAAGGAGAAGATAAAGAATAAGAGGAAGAAGAAGAAGAAGAAGAAGAAGAACATGAAGCTAAGGACGAAGAAGAAAAAGAATACGAAGAAGAAAAAGTACAAGAAGTAGAAGAAGTAGAAGGACAAGATGACAAAGAAGAAGAGACGAAGAAGAAGACTAAGAAGAGGAAGAAGAAGAAGAAGAGGAAAAAGAAAAAGAAGAAGAAGCAGACAAAGAAGATAGAAGATGATGAAGAAGAAGAAGAAGATTACGTGGAAGAAGTAAAAGTAGAAGATGAAGAAGATGAAGAAGAAGAAGTAGACGAAGAAGGAGAAGAGGAAGAAGACGAAGAAGAAGAAGAAGAAAAAGAAGAAGAAGAACACACAACAACACGAAGATGAAGAAGAAGAGGAGGAAGATGAAGAAGAAGAAGAAAAAGAAGAAATAGAAGAATAAGATGAAGAAGAAGAAGAAGACGAAGAAGAAAAAGAAGAACAAGAAGAAAAAGTCAAAGTAAAAGAAGAAGAAGAAGAAGAAGAAGAAGGAGAAGAGAGAGAAGTAGGGGAAGAATAAGAAGAAGAAGTAATAGTAGAAGATGAAGAAGAACAAGAAAAGGAAGAAGAGAAGAAGAAGAGGAAAAGAAAAGAAGAAGAAGAAGAAGAAGACAAAGAAGAAGAGGAAGAAAAAGGTAAGGAAGAAGAAACAGAAGAAGTTGAAGAAGAAGAAGAAGAGAAAGAAGAAGAAGACGAAGAAGAAGAAGAAGAAAGGAAGAAGATGAAGAAGAGGAAGAAGAAGAAGAAGAAGATCAAGAAGAGGATGAAGAAAGGGAGAGGAAGAAGAAGAAGAAGAAGCAGAAGAAGAAGAAGAAGAAGAAGAAGACAAAGAAGAAGAGGAACAAGAAAAAGATGATGAAGAAAATGACGATGTAGAAGAAGAACAAGAAGAAGAAAAAGAAGAAGAAGAAGAAGATGATGATGATGAAGAAGAAGAAGAATTATAATAATAATTGTAATAGTAGTAATAATAATAATAATAATAATTATTATTATTATAATAATAATTATAATAATAAGGAGAAAGGATATGAGAAGAAGAAGAAGAAGAAGAAGTAGAAGAAGAAGAAGAAGGAGAAGAAGAAGAAGGAAAACAAGAAGAAGAAAAAGAAGAGGTAGAAAAAGAAGAAGAAAAATAAGGAGAAGAAGAAGAAGAAGAACAAGAAGATGAGAAAGAAGATGAAGAAAAAGAAGAAGAATAAAAAGAGAAAGAGGAAGAAGAGGAAGATGAAGTAGAAGAAGATAAACAAAATGAAGAGGAAGAAGAGGGTGATTAAGAAGAAGATGATATGGAAGAGGAGGAAGATGAAGATGAAGAAGAAGAAGAAGACTAAGAACATGAAGGAGAAGAAGGTGAAGAAGAAGAAGAAGAAAAAGAAGTAGAAAAAGAAGAAGAAGAAGGAAGAGGAGTAGAACAAGATGAGGAAGAGGAAGAAGGTGAAGAAGAAGAAAAAGAAGAAGAAGATAAGAAGTAAAAGAAGATGAAGTAGATGAAGAAAAGAAGAAGATGAAGAAGAAGAAGAAGAAGAAGAAGAAGGTGAAGAAAAAGAAGTCAAAGAAGAAGAAAAAGAAGACAAAGAAGAAGAAGACAAGAAAGAATAAGTAGAAGAAAAAGAAGGAGACGAAGTAGAAGAAGAAGAAGTCAAAAAAACTTGAAGAAGAAGAGGAGGAGGAAGAAGAAGAAGAAGAACGAAAAGAAGAAAAAGATGAAGAAGAAAAAGAAGAAGAAGAAGAAGAAGGAGAAGAAGATGATGAAGAAGATAAGACTACGATGAAGAAGAAGAAGGAGAAGAAGAAGGAGAAGAAGATAATGAAGAAGATAAGACTACGAAGAAGAAGAAGAAGAAGAAGAAGAAGAAGAAGAAGGAGATGAAGAAGAAGAAGAAGAAGGAGATGAAGAAGAAGAAGAAGAAGGAGAAAAAGAAGATGGAGAAAGAAGAAGAAAAAAATAAGAAGAAGAAGAACGATAGAGCGAAGAAGAAGAAGAAAAAGAAGAAGAACAACAAGCCAAAGAAAAAGAAGAAGAAGACAAAGAAGAAGAAAATAAAGAAGAAGAAAAGTAGTAGTAGAAGAAGAAGAAGAAGAAGCAAAGAAGTAGAAGAGGAATACGAAGAAGTGGAAGAAGAAGAAGAGTAGGAAGAGGAAAAAGAAGAAGAAGAAAAGGTAGAACTAGAAGAAGAAGAAGAAGAAGAAAAAGTAAAAGAAGTAGAAGAAGAAGAAGAAGAATAAGAAGAAAAGGAAGAAGAAGATGATGAAGAAGAAG
>JAIUJO010000419.1:304926-307426 GCA_023846275.1 Vanilla planifolia | reverse complement strand
AGAACAAGAAATATTTGTAGAAGGTGAAAGCATAGAAGTAGAAGAAGAAGAAGAACATGTTGAAGGCAATGAAGAAGAAGAATAAGAAGTGGAAGAAGAGGAGGAGGAGGAGGTGGAGGAAGAAGAAGTAGAAGAAAAGGAGGAGGATGAAGAAGAAGAAGAAGAAAAAGAAGTGGAAGAAGAAGAAGAAGAAGCTGAAAAAGTAGAAGAAGAGGAGGAAGAAGAAGAAGAATAAGAAGAAGACGAACGACAAGAAGAGGAAGAAGAAGAAGAAGAAGACGAAGAGGAAGAGGAAGAAGAAGAAGAAGAAGAAGAAGAAGAAGAAGATGATGATGATGATGATGAAGAAAGAAGACGAAGAAGAAGAAGAAGAAGAAAAAGAGGAAGAAGATGAAGCAGAGGAAGAAAAGTGGAGGAGGAGGAATGAAGACGATGAGAAAGAAGAAGAAGGAAAAGAAGAAGAAGAAGAAGAAGCAAAAGAAGAGGAAGAATAAAAAGTAGAAGAAGAAGAAGAAGAAGTGGAAGATGAAGAAGAAGAAGAAGTAGTAGAAGAAGAAGCAAAAGAAGAAGAAGAAGAAGAAGAAGAAGAAGAAACAGCAGAAGAACAAGAATTAGAATTAGAAGAAGAAGAAGAAGAAGAAAAAGAAGAAGATTTTCAAAGAAGAATTAGAAGAAGAATTAGAAGAAGGAGAAGAAGAAGTAGAAAAAGGAGAAGAAGAAGAAAAAGTTGAGCAAAAAAATGAAAAAGAAGTAGAAGAAGAAGAAGAAGAAGAAGAAGAGAAGAATGAATAAAAAGCAGAGGTGGAGGAAGAAGGAGAAGAAGAAGAAAATGATGAAGAAGAAGACAAAGAAGAAAAAGAAGAAGCAGAAGAAGAAAAAGAAGAAGAGGAAGAAGAAGAAAAAGAAGCAGATGTAGTTGAAGAAGAAGAAGAAGAAGAAGGAGAAGAAGATGATGAATAAGAAGAAGATGAAGAAGTGGAGGATGAAGGAGAAAAAGAAGCTAAAGAAGAAAAAGTGAATGAAGGACAAGATGTAAAAGAAGAAGAAGAAGAGATAGTGAAAGGAAAAGAGGAAGAAGAAGAAGAAAAAGATGGTGAAGAAGAAGAAGAAGAACAGGGAGAAGTAGTAGTAGTAGAAGAAGAAGAAGAAGAATAAAAACAACAAGAAAAAGAAGAATATGAAGAAGAAGAAGAGGCATAAGATGAACAAAAAAAAGGAGAAGTTGAAGAAGAAGAAAAAGAAAAGACTAAGAAAGAGAAGGTGAAGAAAAAGAATAAGAAAAACATGTTTGAAGATGAAAACTTTGAAGAAGAAGAGGAAGAACAAGAAGAAAAGGAAGAAGAGGAGGAGGAAGGAGAAGAGGAAGAAGAAGAAGAGAAAGAGGAAGAGGTGGAGGAGCAAGAAGAAGAAGAAGTGGAAGATGAAGAAGAAAAAGACAATGATGAAGAAGAAGAATAATGAGAAGAAGAAGAAGAAGTGGTAGAAGAGGAAGATGAAGGTGAAGAAGAAGAAGAAGAAAAAGAAGTACAAGAAGAAGAAGGACAAAAAGCAAGAAAATAACAAGAAGAAGGAGAAGAAGTAGAAGAAGCAAGAGAAGAAGAAGAAGAAGAACACAAAGAAGAAGAAGAAGAAGAAGCAGGAGAAGAAGAAGTAGAAGAAGAAGAACATAAAGAAGAAAAAGAAGAAGAAGGAGAAGAAGAATAAGAAGAGGAAGTGGTAGAAAAGGAAGACGAAGACGAAGAAGAAGAAGAGGAAGAAGGAGAAGAAGAAGAAGAAGAAGAAGAAGAAGAAAAAGAAGAAGAAGATCATGATAAAAAAGAAGAACAGGAAGGAGAGGAACAGAAAGAAGAAGAAGAAGAGGAAGAATAAGAAGACGATAAAGAAAAGTGGAGGAGGCGAAAAAAGTGGAGGAAGAAGTATAAGAAAAAGAGGGAAGGCCGAAAGAAGAAGAAGAAGCAGAAGAAAATGAAGAAGAAGAAGACAAATAATAATAATAATAATAATAATAATAATAATAATAATACTAATAATAATTAGACGGAGAAGAAGTAGAAGAAGAAACACTAAAAGATGAACTCAAAGAAATAATAGAAGAAGAGGTACAGATTGACGAAGAAGAGAAGAAAACGAAGAAGAAGAAGAAGAAGAAGAAAAAGATCAAAAGGAAGAAATGTAGAACAAGAAGATGGAGAAGAAGAAAAAGAAGAAGAAGAAGAAGAAAAGTTAAAGAAGAACAAGAACAGGAAAGAGAAGAAAATGTAGAAGAAGAAGAAGAATAGGAGAACATGGAAGAAAAAGAAGAAGAAGAAGAAGAAGAAAAAGAAGAACAAGAAGATGTAGACAAAGAAGAAGAAGAAGAGTAAGAAGAAGAAAATGTTCAAGAAGATGATGAAGAAGAAGAATAGGAACAAAAATAAGAACAAGAGGTAGAAGGAGCAGGAGAACAAGAACCAAAAAAAGGAGAAGCAGCACAAGAAGAAGAAGAAGAAGCACAAGAAGT
>JAIUJO010000419.1:289926-292426 GCA_023846275.1 Vanilla planifolia | reverse complement strand
GAGAAGAAGAAGAAGAAGAAGAAGAAGAAGAAGGAGAAGGAGATGAAGAAGAAGAAGAAGAAGAAAAAGTAGAAGGAGAAGTAGAAGATGAGGGGGAGGAGGAGTAGGAAACTGAAGAAGAAGAAGAAGAAGAAAAGTATAACAAGAACAAGAAGAAGAAGAGGAAAAAGAAAACATGATGGAAGAAAAAGAAGAAGATGAGGAAGAGGAGGAGGAAGAAGAAGAAGAGGAAGAAGGGAAGAAGTAGAAGAAGAAGGAGAAGAAAAAGGAGAAGAAGAATAATAAGCACAAGAAGAAGAAGAAGAAGAAGAAGAAGAGAAAGAAGAAGAAGAAGAAAAAGAGGCAGAAGAAGAAGACAGAAGAAGTGGAGGAGGAGGAGGAGGAAGAAGAAGAAGAATAGGAAGAAGAAGAAGAAGAAGAACAAGTAGAAGTAGAAGAAAATGAAGAAGAAGAGGAAGATATACAAGAAGAAAAAGAACAACAACAAAAACAACCTAAGAAGAAGAAGAAGAGGAAGAATAAGAAGAAGAAGAAGAAGATAAAGAGGAGGACGAAGAAGTAGTAGTTATAGAAGAAAAAGAAGAAGAAGAAGTAGAAGAAGTTGAAGAAAATGAAGAAGAAGAAAAAGTTGATGATGAAGAACAAGATGATTAAGCAGAAGATGAAGAAAGAGAAGAAGAAGAAGAAGAAGGAGATGAAGATGAAGAAGGAGAAGAAGGAGAAGAAGATGAAGAAAGAGAAGAAGTAAAAGAAGAAGAAGATGAAGAAGAAGAAAAAGAAGAAGAAGAAGTTATAGTAGAAGAAGAAGAAGAAGAAGTAGAAGAAGAAGAAGTGGAAGAAGAAGAAGAAAAAGAAGAAGAAGAAGAAGAAGAAGAAGAAGAAGATGAAGAAGAAGGAGAAGAAGTAGAAGAAGAAGAAGAAATGGATCAAGAAGAGGTAGTAGCAGAAGATGAAGAGTAAGATGAAAAGATGATGATGATGAAGAAGAAGAAGAAAAAAGAAAGAGAAGATGATGAAGAAGGAGAAGAAGAAGAAGAAAGAGGATCAGTAGAAGAAGAAGAAGAAGAAGAAGAAGAAGAAGAAAAAGAAGAAGAAGAAGAGAAAGAAGAATAAGATGAAGAAGTAAAAGAAGTAGTTAAAGAAGAGGTAAACGAAGAAGTAGTAGTAGTAGTAATAAAAGAAGAAGAAGAAGAAGAAGAAGAGGAAGAAGGAGAAGAAGAAGAGGAATAAGATGAACAAGGAGGTGGTGAAGAAGAAGAAGAAGAAGATGAAGAAGAAGAAAAAGAAAAACAAGATTAAGAAGAAGTAGTAGAAGAAGAAGAAGTAGAAGAAGAAGAGGACTAAGTAGAAGTAATAGTAGAAGAAGAAGAAGTAGTAGTAGTAGTAGTAGAAGAAGAAGAAGAAGAAGAAGAACCAGATCATGAAGAAGAAGAAGGAGAAGGAGAAGGAGGAGAAGAAGAAGAGAAGAAGAAGAAAGATAAGAAGAAGAAGAAGATAATGGAGAAGAAGGAAAAGAAGAAGAAGATGATGAAGGAGTAGAAGAAGAAGGAGAAAAAGAAGATAGAGAAGAAGAAGGAGAAGAACAAGATGAAGAAGTAGAAAAAGAAGGAAAATATGAAGAAGAAGAAGAAGAAGAAGAATAAAAAGTAGAAGATGTGGAAGAAGAAGAAGAAGTGGAAGTAGAAGATGTAGAATAAGAAGAAGTGGAAGGAAGATGTTGAAGAAGAATCAGAAGAAGAAGAAAAAGATGTTGAAAAAGAAAAATTAGTGGAAGAAGAAGAAAAAGAAGATGAAGAAGAGGAGGAAGAAGATGATAAAGAAGTAAAAGATGAAGAAGTGGAAGAAGTTGAAGAAAAGAAGAAGAAGAAGAAAAAAAAGAAGAGGTAGGAAGAAGAGGAAGAAAAAGAAAAAGATGATGAAGAAGATAAGTACAAGAAGAAGAAGAAGAAGAAGAAGAGGAAGGAAGAAGAGGAAGGAGAAGAGGAAGAAGAAGAGGAAAATTAGAAGAAGTAGAAGAAGAAGAAGAGGAAGAAGAAGAGGAGGAGGAAGAACAAGAAGAAAAAGAAGAAGAAGAAGAAGAAGAAGAAGAAGAAGAAGCAGAAGATGTTGAAGCATAGTGGAAGGAGAAGAAGTAGAGGAGGAGGAGAAAGAAGAAGAGGAAGAAGAAGAAGATGAAGAAGAATGAGAAGATGAACAATGAGAACAAGAAAAGGGTGTAGAAGAAGAAAACTTAGACGATGAAGAAGAAGAGGAAGAGGAAGGAGAAGAGGAGGAAGAGGAAGAAGAAGAAGAAGAAGAAGAAGAAGAAGAAGATGATGATGATGAGGACGAAGAAGAAGAAGAAGAAAAAGAAGAAGAAGTTGAAGAAGAAAAAGAAGTAGAGGAAGAAGAATAAGAAAATGAAGAAGTAGAAGATGAAGAAAAAAAGAAGAAGATGAAAAAGAAGAAGTAGCAAAGAAGATGAAGAAGAAGAAGAAGAAGAAGAAGAAGAAGAAGAAGA
>JAIUJO010000419.1:227426-272426 GCA_023846275.1 Vanilla planifolia | reverse complement strand
GAAGAAGAAGAAGAAGAAGAAGAAAAGGAATAACATGGGGAAGAAGAAGAAGAGGAGGAAGAACAAGTAATACTAGAAGAAAAAGAGAAAGAAGAAGAAAATGAGGAAGAAGAAGAAGAACAGGAAGAAGGAGAAGAAGAAGAGGAAGAGGAAGAAGAAGAAGAAGAAGAAGAAGAACCAAAAGGAGCAAATGAAGAAGATGCATAAGAAAAAGATGAAAAAGAAGTAAACATATAAGAAGAAGAAGAAGAAGAGAAGAAAAAGAGGTAGAAGATGAAGAAGAGGAGGAAGAAGAAGAACAGGTAAAGAAAGAAGAAAAATAAGTGTCACAAGAAGAAGAAAATGAAGAAGAAGCGAAGAACAAGAAGGAGAAGGTAAAGAAGAAAAAGAACAAGAAGAAAAAGAGGAAGAACAAGAAGAAGAAGAAGAAGAAGAAGAAGATGATGGTGATGATTAAAATGAAGAAGAATAAAAAGAAGAAGAAGGAGATGGAGAAGAAGGAGGAGAAGAGGAAGAAGATGATGAAGAAGAAAAAGTAGAAGAGGTGGAAGAAGAAGAGAAAGAGGAGAAGAAGAAGAAGAAGAGGAAGAAGAAGAAGAAGAATAAGAAGAAGTAGAAGGTGAAGTAGAAGAAAAAGAAAAGGAAGAGGAAGAAAAAGAAGGGGAAGAAGAAGAACAAATAGAAGAACAAGCAAAGAAGAAGAAGAAAAAGAAGAAGAAGAAGAAGAAGAATAAGAGGAAAAGGAAGAAGAAGAAAAAGAGGAAGGAAAAGAAGAAGAAGTAGAAAAAGAAGAAGAGGAGGAAGAAGAAGAAGAAGATTATGATGAAGAAGAGGGGGAAGAAAAAGAAGATAATGAAGAAGAAATAGAAGAAGAGGAAGAACAAGAGGAGGAAGAAGAAGAAGAAAAAAAGTAGTAGTGGAAGAAGAAGAAGAAGAGGAAGAAGAATAAGAAAATGAAGAAAAAGAATAAGATGGAGAAGAAGAAGAGCAAGAAGAGGAAGAAGAAGAAGGTCAAGAAGAAGAAGATGAAGAAGAAAATGAAGAAGAAGAACAACAAAAAGATGAAGAAGAAGAAGAAGAGCAAGAACAAGATGAAGATGAGCAAAATGTAGAAGAAGAAGAAGAAGAAGAAGAAGAAGGTGAAGACTTGCAGGAAAAAGAATAACAAATAGATGAAGGCGAAGAAAAAGAAAAATTTGAAAAATATGAGCTAAAAGAGGAAGAAGAAAAAGAAGAGGAAGACGAGCTAAAGTAGAAAAAGAAGAAGCGAAGAAGGTGACGAAAAAGAGAAAGAAGAAGGAAAAGAAGAAAAAGAAGAAGTGAAGAAGGTGAGGCAGAAGACAAAGAAGAAGAAGAGGAAGAAGAAGAAGAAGAAAAAGATGCTGCTAAAAAAGAAGAAGAAAAAGAAGGAGAAAAAGATGGAGAAGAAGAAGATGATGATGAAGAGGAAGAAGTAGAAGAAAAAGAAGAGGTGGAGGAAGTAGAAGAAGGTGAGGAAGAAGAAGAAGAAGAAGAAGAAGATGATGATGATAAAGAAGATGAAGGTGAAGAAGAAGGAGAGGATTACGAAGGAAGAGTAAACGAGAAGAAGGAGAAGAAGTAGAAGTAAAAGAAGAAGAAGAAGAAGAAGAAGAAGAAGAAGAAGAAGTAGAAGGAGAAGAAGAAGAAGAAGAAGATAATGATGATGATGAAGAAGGAGAAGAAGAAGAAGGAGATTAATAAGAAGAAGAAGTAGAAGGTGAAGAAGGAGAAGTAGAAGGAGAGGGGTGGAGAAGTAGGAAACAGAAGAAAAAGAAGAAGAAGAAAAGTATAAGAAGAACAAGAACAAGAAGAGAAAGAAGAAAACATGGAGGAAGCAAAAGAAGAAGATGAGGAAGAGGAGGAGGAAGAAGAAGAAGAAGAAGAAGAAGAAGAGAAGAAGTAGAAGAAGAAGGAGAAGAAGAAGAATAAGTTGAAGAAGAACAAGAAGAAGAACAATTAGAGAAAGATAAAGAAGGAGAAGAAGAAGAACAATTAGAGGAAGATGAAGAAGGAGAAGAAGAAGAAGACGAAGAAGAAGTGGAGGAGGAGGAAGAAGAAGAAGAAGAGGAAGAAGAAGACGAAGACGAAGAAGAAGAAGAATAGGAAAAAGAAGAAGAACAAGTAGAAGTAGAAAAAAAAGGAAGAAGAAGAAAAGAATAGGAAGATATAAAAGAAGAAGAAGAAGAAGAACATGCTAAGAAGCAGATGAAGATGAAGAAGAAGGAAAAGATAAAGAAGATAAAGAGGAGGAAGAAGAAGTATTAGTAGTAGTTGTAGAAGAAGAAGAAGAGGAAGAAGTAAGAGAAGTTGAAGAAAATGAAGAACAAGAGGAAGAAAAAGAAGAAGAAGAAGAAGAAGATGATGATGATGAAGAAGAAGAGAAACTCCTCTACTTGGGGACTCACTTTAAACATAGATGCTATACCATATAAAAGAGTTAAAGACTATTTTATAGAATACACTCAAAAAATAAAAGGAACTATATTTATGATCCCTCCTACTATGAATGTTTCAAAATATATACAATTTGTTACATCATACTGGGAAGGAAATGCTCTATCTTGTTTAACAAATTTCGAAAGAAATAATAAAGACGAATGTCAAAAAATCTTACAACAAACAGATAAACAAACTGCAATAGAAATACTAGTTTCACTACTAGTTGCTGATTTTATTGGATTAGAATGGAGTGAAAACCTAAACTATGAAGAAAAACTTCATAAAATGAAATTATGTGACATATGCATGTTAGATGAATTTGTTTCTCATACATAGGATATATTTATCATCTAAATGAAACTCCTCAACAAGAGTTTTGGATACAAGGGCTTTTTTTTCTAAAATACCCTTTCCTTGGAACAATATAATATCTACAAAATACCAAGAGTTGTTAACATCTAGAGGAACTCTTAGACAACACAACACAGGAATGCTCAGAAGAGCATGTGCAGAATCTATGGAAAAGATCTGTGAAAATACATCTGCTCAAAAGGAAATGAGTAGAAACTTAAAACCTTCTAGAATGGGTTACAACTGTTGATCAAAATTCTATGAAGATTTAAATTATATTTATGCTTGTCCACCCGTTTATGGTTGGAGGACATATGCTTTTAAAACCTATAAAAAGAAACGAAGTCCAAGATATAAAATTTCTAAAAGAAAATGGAAACCCGAATTTAGAAAAGAACAAAGGTTTAGGAAAAAGAAGTTTATCAAAAAATATAATAAAAAGAAAAAAAACATCATAGATGTTTTAAATGTAACAAAGAGGGACATTATGCAAATGAATACCCAGTTAACATCAAAAGAGTTATTATTCCTAATATAGAGGAATACTCCATCAACATTGGAACAATTGATGAAATTTCTGATGACAATTCTGTCTATGAAATTACATCTTATTACAACTCCACAGAGTCTGAATCTGACTCCACAGAGTCTAAATCTGACTCCACAGAGTCTGAATCTGAACAACCTTCAGATAAACCATTAAAAGATTTTGACAAACTAAAATCAATATGATTACAATAAACAAAACATTGACACAAATAAAGGTTATTCATTTATTACCGTCTCTAAAACTTCCCAAAAAGGAAAAAATATCCTCACCAAGATATACAATCTACATGGGAAAAATGCTTAGACATAAGCATTATCGAACTACAGAGATAACATTAGATCTAATCATTTTAATACCATTTGGATACTATGGGATACTACATATTATCCCATATCATGCCAAGGAAAATATCTTCATCACTCATGGGATAATTGAACCCATGACATATCAAGCACCAATAATCTTGATTAAAAATACCAGTCTAGAAGATTGGGATTATTTAATCAGACCAAACGATGCTATCGGAACATTAGTTATCCATAAATATGAAGATTTTCCCATCATCACATCTGAAACAGCCATAGATGATTCAGAGAATTCCGAAAAATATCTAGAATTTCGGGTCAATATGAATACACTTACTTCTGAGGAAGTAAATACAACAGACCTACATGACAGTGTAGGAGAACAATTTGAAATCACAGATGAAGACTTAGAAAAACTAAAAGAGGCATTACCTCATAGAGAAAAGAATGAGATTTATAAAGCCCCCTCATTTAAATCTCGCCTTTTCAATAAACACACTTATATTTTTGAGCGTATGCAAGGAAATATAGAATTAAAAGGAGATGATGATTTAACATCCATCAGTCTTCTTAACAAAAGAAAAATAGAAAAGCTGAAAAGAAAATACCCAAAAATGAAATACCTACACATAGGTATGATCCAATTAAAAATAACTGCTTTATTTCGTAGTGGAATAGATACACCAATAATGATCGTTTGTATGGACGAACGAATCATTAATAAACCACTTAGTAGCATAATTGGTGGAGCCAAATCCAATCTTGCTAATAGATTATTTGGAATAAATATTCACCCTGATTTTTGTATAAGTCTAGATGACCAAAATGTTGAAAAGACTTGTACATTATCAATAAGCCTAAAAGGAATACAATTACTACCTGGATCAAAAATCCTAGGTATACAATGGGAACATTGCATGGCTCTAAATGATACTTCCACTTTTAGATCCATCACCCCAAACAATTTTGTAAAATTATTCAATGTTGGGATTGGAAAAACAATCCAACCAAAGGTCGTGGACATTCGACATCTTAAGCTAGATAATGATATCCAACTTTTTGTAAAAACCTTGAAACCAAAAGTTCAAATACAAGTAGAATATTTTATTGCTTATGGCAATACAATTTCTACTGTTACAAAAAATCCTATCAATCGTATCTCTTCTTCGATAAGTCTTCCAAGACATTATGAAGAAGGAGAAACATCTGAACCTCTGGAAGCAAGACCAAGCTTTCATATTCCGGTACAAGATCCAGTCGAAGGTCGTACCTTGCGATATCTTGAAAATAAAAAATCTATTACTCCTCCTTAAATGGATTTAAAGAAGAAAGCTCAATTACATATATATCTTCCTATTACTATACATCTTCCTACTTATGAAGATGTGACACTTCATGCTTTAGTAGACACTGGTGCTGAAGCTAGTTTACTTCAGCAAATCTTTATTCCTAAGCAATTTTGGCTTCCTTTAGAAAGCAAAACAACACTAACCGATTTTATGGGAAAACAAGTCCCTGTTACCCATAAAGTAGCAAACCTCAACATCTCTATACCGGATATTTACAACAACCCTCATACTTATACCTTTAACTTTGCATTATTACCATTAGACTTCAATATTGATTGTTTGCTTGGACTTGACAATCTTCGCCATTGAAGTAAGCTATTATTCTAGGCCTTTCAGCAGTAGAATAAAAAACTTCTTGATTGGGAAACAATTACGTTATGTTTGTTTCCTCAAGTTGCTTAAAGAATAAAAGCAACTTTTCTTTGTCCAAAATATTTTGTTGATATAGCTGAAGCATTTCCTGAACAGTAACTTCAGCCTCTAATTTTCTCGTTTCTTCAGTCGTTATATTGAATAGATGTAATAAGGATAAGAAATCCTTAATACAAAAATGAATCAGATCAGAAGTATGGCTGTTAGCGAATAGTTCTGAGAGTGATTCAATCGACAAAAGTTGTTCAAATTTTTACAAAGAGGAAGACTGAGTTGTTGTAGATCTGGACAATAATAATTCCAGGGTCTTCTTTTAGTTTTCTTCTTGATTGGTCTATTGGACCATTGTTTGCTTCAGGCTTAAGTAACCTTTCTTAATTTGTGTTAGCCAATAATTTGCTGATCGCCAATCATTAGCTTGTAAAGCATGGAAGCATCCATTAATTTTCTCAAAGAAAGCTGGATCTGATTCTTTGAGAGCTTTGTTATACCATTCTTTTGCCATAGTAGAGGCAAATGTCTTTCCCTTTTCGAAAGTGCCATAAGAACTGATTTTCTGTTTAATCAAATCTTTAGCTGGTTGAGCTTGATCTTTCCCTTGTTGGGTTTGGGCTTTTAAATCAACCTTTTGGGTTTTTGATGCATGTTGGGCATGAGAAGTTTCTGCCTTTTCCTTTTGGGCAGAGGTCTCTACTTCGGCCTTTTGGGCCTTTGCTTTCTTAGGGAGAATTTCAGTAAATTCTCCTGCCCTTTTCATTTTTTCTACAAAATCATTGAGAAATTTAATATCTTCTTCATTCATGGTCTACTAAGAAAATCAGCAACAATATTAGTAAAACCAGGAATATATTTAACATTGTAAGAAAATATTTCAAGATATAAAGCAAGACGTATGCGTCGAAGATTTTCTTCTGGATTATTTATAGTCTTTTTTTGTAAAAATTAGGCAACAGATTTATTGTCAGTTTCTATAGTAAATACTCTATGGAGTAAATATATTTTGAGGCTTTTAATGGCTAATTTTATAGCCAATAATTCTTTATCATAAGTAGCATATTTACTTTGGGGTTTTGTAAATTTTCCCGAAGTATATATGCTACAATCTCATTTGTATTTGTCACTAAGACTCCAGACCAGAATAAATCTGAGGCATTTGTTTGTAATATAATTTGTTCATCTTCTGTGGGAAAATGAAGAATTTGCTTTTTTGTAACAAATTCTTTAATTTGTTTAATTTCTTTTTGTTCTTCTAAACTCAAAGAAATAGGTATTTTTTCTGTATTCCAACGATGAGGTTGTTCGCCGTTAATCATTTTGTATTTGGCTTGTTTGGTTGCCAATTTATTTTGTAAGGCTTTAATTTTGGAAGAAAGTTTAGGTATAAACTTTCATCCATAGTTTAAGAGTCCTAAAAAACTTTGTAGCTGTTTTAAACTGGTAAAGTTTTCGGGAAACTCTTTAACTTTTGTATATATATGGTCTTGTAATTGTACTTGACCATTTTTTATTTGTTTTCCTAGAAAATCTATTTCAGTTTTGAATAATTCTATTTTCTTTGGACTCAAAACAATATAATAGTTTAGCATTATTTTGATAACATGTAAAAGGTGATCTTTATGTTCTTCATCTGTTTGAGAGAAAACAAGTATATCGTCTATGTAAGCGACGACATAAGGTAAATGTGCAAAAATAGAATTAATCCATTTCTGGAATATTTGAGGTGTATTTTTTAATCCAAATGGCATAACTAACCATTCAAAATGCCCTTGTGGACAGCTAAAAGCTGTTAATTCTATTGATGTTTGGTTTGCAAATTTGATTTGCCAAAATCCTTATTTGGCATCAAATTTGCTATAATATTTAGCACCTTGGATTTGTTTGATTAGGTGCTCAGCAGTTGGTATAAAATAACAATCTAATTTTGTGCAAGAGTTTAACTTGCGATAATTGATGACCATTCGGGCCTTACCACGTTTTATTTCTGCGTGATTTCGTACTATAAATGCTGGAGAAGAATGTGAGCTGTGGCTCTTTTGTATTAATTTTAAATTTAACAGTTCCTGTATTTGATTGTTAAATTCTTGTTTGTCTATTGGAGATACCATTATACTATTAACTCGTATATTGGTATTCTGGTATTGTTCTAAGAGTTCGATAGAACAATAGCAAGGAGATTTGTCAAACCATTTTAGAGGGTTATTGGAATATAAAGGTTCTAAGAGTTTGTGAATAGTTTCATCAAAAGGGGTTGCATTTGGAAGGTTGTATGTATAGATTGGATGAATTGGAGGATTGGTATCGATGAAGGTATTGGTATCTATGAGGGTGGTTTTTGGTTTTTCACCACGCTGGGCTGCAGAAAAAATAAGGGGCAATGTGGGCAGGAAGATGGATACGAGGAATAACGTGTCCATCGAAGATTGTCAAGCCCAAGCAAACAATAAATATTGAAGTCTAATGGTAATAATGCAAAGTTAAAGGTATAAGTATGAGGGTTGTTGTAAATATCCGGTATAGAGATGTTGAGGTTTGCTACTTTATGGGTAACAGGGACTTGTTTTCCCATAAAATCGGTTAGTGTTGTTTTGCTTTCTAAAGGAAGCCAAAATTGTTTAGGAATAAAGATTTGCTGAAGTAAACTAGCTTCAGCACCAGTGTCTACTAAAGCATGAAGTGTCACATCCTCATAATTAGGAAGATGTATAGTAATAGGAAGATATATATGTAATTGAGCTTTCTTCTTTAAATCCATTTAAGGAGGAGTAATAGATTTTTTATTTTCAAGAAGTCGCAAGGTACGACCTTCGACTGGATCTTGTACCGGAATATGAAGGCATGGTCTTGCGTCCAAAGGTTCAGATGTTTCTCCTTCTTCATAATGTCTTGGACGAGTTATCGAAGAAGAGATACGATTGATAGGATTTTTTGTAACGGTAGAAATTGTATTGCCAGAAGCAATAAAATATTCTACTGGTATTTGAACTTTTGGTTTCAAGGTTTTTACAAAAAGTTGGATATCATTATCTAGCTTAAGATGTCGAATGTCCACGACCTTTGGTTGGATTGTTTTTCCGATTCCAACATTGAATAATTTTACAAAATTGTTTGGGGTGATGGATCTAAAGGTGGAAGTATCATTTAGAGCCATGCAGTGTTCCCATTGTATACCTAGGATTTTTGATCCAGGTAGTAATTGTATTCCTTTTAGGCTTATTGATAATGTACAAGTCTTTTCAACATTTTGGTCATCTAGACTTATACAAAATTCAGGGTGAATATTTCTTCCAAATAATCTATTAGCAAGATTGGATTTGGCGCCTCTAATTATGCTACTAAGATGTTTATTAATGATTCGTTCGTCCATACAAACGATCATTATTGGTGTATCTATTCCACTATGAAATAGAGTAGTTATTTTTAATTGGATCATACCTATGTGTAGGTATTTCATTTTTGGGTATTTTCTTTTCAGCTTTTCTATTTTGCTTTTGTTAAGAAGACTGATGGATGTTAAATCATCATCTCCTTTTAATTCTATATTTCCTTGCATACGCTCAAAAATATAAGTGTGTTTATTGAGAAAGCGAGATTTAAAAGAAGGGGCTTTATAAATCTCATTCTTTTCTCCATGAGGTATTGCCTCTTTTCGTTTTTCTAAGTCTTCATCCGTGATTTCAAATTGTTCTCCTATACTGTCATGTAGGTCTGTTGTATTTACTTCCTCAAAAGTAAGTGTATTCATATTGACCCGAAATTCTCGATATTTTTCAGAATTCTCTGAATCATCTATGGCTGTTTCAGATGTGATGATGGGAAAATCTTCATATTATGGATAACTAGTGTTCCGATAGCATCGTTTGGTCTGATTAAATAATCCCAATCTTCTAGACTGGTATTTTTAATCAGAATTGTTGGTGCTTGATATGTCATGGGTTCAATTATCCCATGAGTGATGAAGATATTTTCCTTGGCATGATATGGGATATTATGTAGTATCCCATAGTATCCAAATGGTATTAAAATGATTAGATCTAATGTTATCTCTGTAGTTCGATAACTCTTAAGTCTAAGCATTTTTCCCATGTAGATTGTATATCCTGGTGAGGATATTTTTTTTCTTTTTGGGAAGTTTTAGAGACGGTAATAAAGGAATAACCTTTATTTGTGTCAATGTTTTGTTTATTGTAATCATATTGATTTTTAGTTTGTCAAAATCTTTTAATGGTTTATCTGAAGGTTGTTCAGATTCAGACTCTCTGGAGTCAGATTTAGACTCTGTGGAGTCAGATTCAGACTCTGTGGAGTTGTAATAAGTTGTAATTTCATAGACAGAATTGTCATCAGAAATTTCATCAATTGTTCTAATGTTGATGGAGTATTCCTCTATATTAGGAATAATAACTCTTTTGATGTTAACTGGGCATTCATTTGCATAATGTCCCTCTTTGTTATATTTAAAACATCTACAATGTTTTTTACCTTTCTTTTTATTATATTTTTTGATAAACTTCTTTTTCCTAAACTTTTGTTCTTTTCTAAATTCGGGTTTCCATTTTCTTTTAGAAATTTTATATCTTGGACTTCGTTTCTTTTTATAGGTTTTAAAAGCATATGTCCTCCAATCATAAATGGGTGGACAACCATAAATATATTTTAAATCTTCTGAGAATTTTGAGCAACAGTTGTAACCCATTCTAGAAGATTTTAAGTTTCTACTCATTTCCTTTTGTGCAGAAGTATTTTCGCAGATCTTTTCCATAGATTCTGCACATGCTCTTCTAAGCATTCTTGTGTTGTGTTGTCTAAGAGTTCCTCTAGATGTTAACAACTCTTGGTATTTTGTAGATATTATATTGTTTCAAGGAAAGGGTATTTTAGAAAAAAACCCTTGTATCCAAAACTCTTGTTGAGGAGTTTCATTTAGATGATAAATATATCCTATGTATGTAGAAACAAATTCATCTAACATACATATGTCACATAATTTCATTTTATGAAGTTTTTCTTCATAGTTTAGGTTTTGACTCCATTCTGATCCAAAAAAATCAGCAACTAGTAGTGAAACCAGCATTTCTATTGCAGTTTGTTTATCTGTTTGTTGTAAGATTTTTTGACATTCGTCTTTATTATTTCTTTCGAAATTTGTTAACCAAGATAGAGCATTTCCTTCCCAGTATGATGTAGCGAATTGTATATATTTTGAAACATTCATAGTAGGGGGGAGCATAAATATAGTTCCTTTTATTTTTTGAGTCTATTCTATACAATAGTCTTTAACTCTTTTATATGGTATAGCATCTATGTTTAAAGTGAGTCCCCAAGTAGAGGAGTCTCTCTTTTCTTCTAAGTGACGATTTTAATTTTTATGGTATGTATGCCAATCTGAGCGTTTACCATAATTTAACATGGATGAATATGAAGGAGTAGTATGAACTTGTTCCATATTATCTCCTTGAGATTCTTGCATGTTAACTTTGGGTGAAGGTGTTTGTGGACTATAACCATGAGGACCAGGGAGATAGAGAGTACTTCTACTACTTTCTTCTCTTTCCATCCTAATGTTATAATCATTTTTTGATTGGTTTCTATAAAAATCTATAACTTCATGATTTTGTTCATAGAAGTTATAAAGTTTTTCACTAGTAATTTCTCCAGTGAGTTCTTTTTGTTGAAGTTCTAAGAACTCCAAATAAAAGGATTTATCTAATTTTTGTAAATCCATAATAAAGTCTGTGGATTTTAATTTAACCATTATTGTTTGGTTAGTTTTGTTCCAACATAATAGAACTTAGATGTATTATTATGTTTGTGTTCTATATTCTGAATTTTATCTTTGATCTCCTTTAATAGATCAACGATGAAATTCAATATTCCTACTATGGTAGGGTCATTTTCAACTGTGGTTGGTATGTGGATTATATGTTCATAATCCTCGATGTTTTCAATAATATGACACTTGTAAGTGTTATCGGGAATCAGTATGTTTTTCATTTTGAGTAGATGTTTATGTTTTCTTATTACTAGATAAGTTTGTAAGAGGAGTTTTGATTTTTTAAGAGGCTTGTTCTTCTTTTGTATTATATTTCTGTTTTGACCCACTATTTTACGGCTACATCTACCCTTCCAAAACCGCAAGGTTCCCGTGGCTTTCTGGGGGAAGTTAGGGATTCTTACAAAGACCACCATCCCTAGTAGACTACTACATAAAATAGGAGCACAGCTATGGTTCGTTTCCTACTCCATAGCGTAAAGAAAGATACTACAAAAAAGAAGAAGAATCTTAAAACAAACTAACTCATTATACAAACAAATCTTTTAATAAGAAAACATAAACAAAAGTTTACTCAAACATAATATAAGGAGCAAACATAAGTTTATTTCATAAAAAAAACTTACAGAATAACGTGAGCACAATGGCTCTGATACCAGTTTTAACAGCGACACACCAAGCAAAAGTAATTTACAAGAGTAATTTACAAGAGTGGAGGTTTACAATAGTGGAGGTAAGAAAAGAGAGCAGAGTGAAGATAGAAAGCAGAAAGAAAGAAAGCTAGAATTCTTCCGTTGCCTTTGCTCTAGAGAGTGTCTAAATTTATAGACCAGGCTTGCTTCTGTTGGAAGCAAAAGAAAGGACCATTTCCTGTAGATATTGCTTCTGATAATTGCTCAGCACTGTTGCATTTTTTACTGTTCATCGTACACTGTTCACTGTTCATCGTACACTATTCACTGTTCACAGTACACTGTTCACTTTAGATCGTACACTGTTACTGTTCACTGTAGATCGTACTTCATTTATTGGCCTTTGCTGTAGCTGAAAAATTTTTTTTGAATGCTTCTGAAGGTGTTGAAAAGTGTTTGTAAAGTGATTTTTTATGGTCCCACCATGCTTCAATCTGTGAAGGCCAAAGCTTCCATTGTTTCTTCATCCAATTCATTATTTTTTGAATTGTATTCTGTGCGAGTAGCAAAGAATTCTTCTTTAGCTGCTTGTCCTATTTTTCCCAATTTAATCTTTCTCAGAAACATTTGTATTTTCTTTCCTTTCTGAGCTAAATCTTCAGCCTCGTTGGCTAAAGTGTCTAGGAAACAGATTGTTTTCCCACAACGAATTTGTTTCGCTAGATATTTAGAATTGAAATCTAGCTTCTGAAAAAGGTCTGTAGCAGCATACCATCAAGCTTCTTCTTCATTGAATAAGCTTGGTTTGAATTCTTCAAGTATTGGTGGAGTATCTGAATGTCTTACAAGCATCCATAACTGAATTGAAGAGTATAAATTGATATACTCTTGTTCTTCCCAGATAGTCCATATGCGAAAAACAAAAATTGTTGAGAATTTGGTGGAGTAAAGATTCAGGCTATTCTTGCAAATGTCTGGAATAAAGCCTGTATAATCTTCAGGCTGTCTAGTATTAATATAGACTTCATGTACTAGTCCTTTTCTGAGATGGACTTGGTATTTGGGAATCTCATTGAAGCAAGCTATTATTCTAGGCCTTTCAGCAGTAGAATAAAAAACTTCTTGATTGAGAAACAATTGCTTTATGTTTGTTTCCTCAAGTTGCTTAAAGAATAAAAGCAACTTTTCTTCGTCCAAAATATTTTGTTGATATAGCTGAAGCATTTCCTGAACAGTAACTTCAGCCTCTAATTTTCTCGTTTCTTCAGTCTTTATATTGAACAGATCTAATAAGGATAAGAAATCCTTAATACGAAAATGAATCAGATCAGAAGTATGGCTGTTAGCGAATAGTTCTGAGAGTGATTCAATCGACGAAAGTTGTTGTTCAAATTTTTGCAAAGAGAAAGACTGAGTTGTTGTTGATCTGGACAATAATAATTCCAGGGTCTTCTTGTAGTTTTCTTCTTGATTGGTCAGTTGGACCATTGTTTGCTTCAGGCTTAAGTAATCTTTCTCAATTTGTGTTAGCCAATAATTTGCTGATCGCCAATCATTAGCTTGTAAAGCATGGAAGCATCCATTAATTTTCTCAAAGAAAGCTGGATCTAATTCTTTGAGAGCTTTGTTATACCATTCTTTTGCCACAGTAGAGGCAAACGTCTTTCCCTTTTCGAGAGTGCCATAAGAACTGATTTTCTGTTTAATCAAAACTTAAGCTGGTTGAGCTTGATCTTTCCCTTGTTGGGTTTGGGCTTTTAAATCAACCTTTTGGGTTTTTGATGCCTGTTGGGCATGAGAAGTTTCTGCCTTTTCGTTTTCGGCAGAGGTCTCTACTTCGGCCTTTTGGGCCTTTGCTTTCTTACAGAGAATTTCAGTAAATTCTCCTGCCCTTTTCATTTTTTCTACAAAATCTTTGAGAAATTTAAGATCTTCTTCATTCATGGTCTGCTAAGAAAATCAGTAACAATATTAGTAAAACCAGGAATATATTTAACAATGTAAGAAAATATTTCAAGATATAAAGCAAGACGTATGCGTCGAAGATTTTCTTCTGGAATATTTATAGTCTTTTTTTGTAAAAATTGGGCAACAGATTTATTGTCAGTTTCTATAGTAAATACTCTATGGAGTAAATATATTTTGAGGCTTTTAATGGCTAATTTTATAGCCAATAATTCTTTATCATAAGTAGCATATTTTCTTTGGGGTTTTGTAAATTTTCCCGAAGTATATGCTACAATCTCATTTGTATTTGTTACTATGACTCCAAACCAGAATAAATCTGAGGCATCTGTTTGTAATCTAATTTGTTCATCTTCTGTGGGAAAATGAAGAATTTGCTTTTTTGTAACAAATTCTTTTATTTGTTTAATTTCTTTTTGTTCTTCTAAACTCAAAGAAATAGGGATTTTTTCTGTATTCCAACGACGAGGTTGTTCGTCGTTAATCATTTTTTATTTGGCTTGTTCGGTTGCCAATTTGTTTTGTAAGGCTTTAATTTTGGAAGAAAGTTTAGGTATAAACTTTCATCCATAGTTTAAGAGTCCTAAAAAACTTTGCAGCTGTTTTAAACTGGTAAAGTTTTTGGGAAACTCTTTAACTTTTGTATATATATGGTCTTGTAATTGTACTTGACCATTTTTTATTTGTTTTCCTAGAAAATCTATTTCAGTTTTGAATAATTCTATTTTCTTTGGAATCAAAATAATATCATGATTTTGCATTATTTTAATAATATGTAAAAGGTGATCTTTATGTTCTTCCTCTGTTTGAGAAAAAACAAGTTTATCGTCTATGTAAGCGACGACATAAGGTAAATGTCCAAAAATAGAATTAATCCATTTCTGGAATATTTGAGGTGCATTTTTTAATCCAAATGGCATAACTAACCATTCAAAATGCCCTTGTGGACAGCTAAAAGCTGTTAATTCTATTGATGTTTGGTTTGCAAGTTTGATTTGCCAAAATCCTTATTTGGCATCAAATTTGCTATAATATTTAGCACCTTGGATTTGTTTGATTAGGTTCTCAGCAGTTGGTATAAAATAACCATCCAATTTTGTGCAAGAGATTAACTTGCGATAATTGATGACCATTCGGGCCTTACCACGTTTCATTTCTGCGTGATTTCGTACTATAAATGCTGGAGAAGAATGTGAGCTATGGCTCTTTGTATTAATTTTAAATTTAACAGTTCCTGTATTTGAGTGTTAAATTCTTGTTTGTCTATTGGAGATACCATTATACTATTAACTCGTATATTGGTATTCTGGTATTGTTCTAAGAGTTCGATAGAACAATAGCGAGGAGATTTGTCAAACCATTTTAGAGGGTTATTGGAATATAAAGGTTCTAAGAGTTTGTGAATAGTTTCATCAAAAGGGGTTGCATTTGAAATGTTATATGTATAGATTGGATGAATAGGAGGATTGGTATCGATGAAGGTATTGGTATCGATGAGAGTGGTTTTGGGTTTTTCACCACGCTGGGCTGCAGAAAAAGAAGGGGCAATGCGGGCAGGAAGATGGATACGAGGAATAACGTGTCCATCGAAGTCAAAGAAATGGGTATTGAAAGGAGTAAAATTGCAAAGATTGTCAAGCCCAAGCAAACAATCAATATTGAAGTCTAATGGTAATAATGCAAAGTTAAAGGTATAAGTATGAGGGTTGTTGTAAATATCTGGTATAGAGATGTTGAGGTTTGCTACTTTATGGGTAATAGGGACTTGTTTTCCCATAAAATCGGTTAGTGTTGTTTTGCTTTCTAAAGGAAGCCAAAATTGTTTAGGAATAAAGATTTGCTGAAGTAAACTAGCTTCAGCACCAGTGTCTACTAAAGCATGAAGTGTCACATCCTCATAATTAGGAAGATGTATAGTAATAGGAAGATATATATGTAATTGAACTTTCTTCTCTAAATCCATTTAAGGAGGAGTAATAGATTTTTTATTTTCAAGAAGTCGCAAGGTACGACCTTCGACTGGATCTTGTACCGGAATATGAAGGCATGGTCTTGCGTCCAAAGGTTCAGATGTTTCTCCTTCTTCATAATGTCTTGGACGAGTTATCGAAGAAGAGATACGATTGATAGGATTTTTTGTAACGGTAGAAATTGTATTGCCAGAAGCAATAAAATATTCTACTGGTATTTGAACTTTTGGTTTCAAGGTTTTTACAAAAAGTTGGATATCATTATCTAGCTTAAGATGTCGAATGTCCACGACCTTTGGTTGGATTGTTTTTCCGATCCCAACATTGAATAATTTTACAAAATTGTTTGGGGTGATGGATCTAAAGGTGGAAGTATCATTTAGAGCCATGCAGTGTTCCCATTGTATACCTAGGATTTTTGATCCAGGTAGTAATTGTATTCCTTTTAGGCTTATTGATAATGTACAAGTCTTTTCAACATTTTGGTCATCTAGACTTATACAAAATTCAGGGTGAATATTTATTCCAAATAATCTATTAGCAAGATTGGATTTGGCTCCTCCAATTATGCTACTAAGATGTTTATTAATGATTCGTTCGTCCATACAAACGATCATTATTGGTGTATCTATTCCACTATGAAATAGAGTAGTTATTTTTAATTGGATCATACCTATGTGTAGGTATTTCATTTTTGGGTATTTTCTTTTCAGCTTTTCTATTTTGCTTTTGTTAAGAAGACTGATGGATGTTAAATCATCATCTCCTTTTAATTCTATATTTCCTTGCATATGCTCAAAAATATAAGTATGTTTATTGAGAAAGCGAGATTTAAAAGAAGGGGCTTTATAAATCTCATTCTTTCTTCCATGAGGTATTGCCTCTTTTCGTTTTTCTAAGTCTTCATCCGTGATTTCAAATTGTTCTCCTACACTGTCATGTAGGTCTGTTGTATTTACTTCCTCAGAAGTAAGTGTATTCATATTGACCCGAAATTCTCGATATTTTTCAGAATTCTCTGAATCATCTATGGCTGTTTCAGATGTGATGATGGGAAAATCTTCATATTTATGGATAACTAGTATTCCCATAGCATCGTTTGGTCTGATTAAATAATCCCAATCTTCTAGACTGGTATTTTTAATCAGAATTGTTGGTGCTTGATATGTCATGGGTTCAATTATCCCATGAGTGATGAAGATATTTTCCTTGGCATGATATGGGATATTATGTAGTATCCCATAGTATCCAAATGATATTAAAATGATTAGATCTAATGTTATCTCTGTAGTTCGATAACGCTTAAGTCTAAGCATTTTTCCCATGTAGATTGTATATCCTGGTGAGGATATTTTTTCCTTTTTGGGAAGTTTTAGAGACGGTAATAAAGGAATAACCTTAATTTGTGTCAATGTTTTGTTTATTATAATCATATTGATTTTTAGTTTGTCAAAATCTTTTAATGGTTTATCTGAAGGTTGTTCAGATTCAAACTCTGTGGAGTCAGATTTAGACTCTGTGGAGTCAGATTCAGACTCTGTGGAGTCGTAATAAGATGTAATTTTATAGACAGAATTGTCATCAGAAATTTCATCAATTGTTCCAATGTTGATGGAGTATTCCTCTATATTAGGAATAATAGCTCTTTTGATGTTAACTGGGCATTCATTTGCATAATGTCCCTCTTTGTTACATTTAAAACATCTACAATGTTTTTTACCTTTCTTTTTATTATATTTTTTGATAAACTTCTTTTTCCTAAACCTTTGTTCTTTTCTAAATTCGGGTTTCCATTTTCTTTTAGAAATTTTATATCTTGGACTTCGTTTCTTTTTATAGGTTTTAAAAGCATATGTCCTCCAATCATAAACGGGTGGACAACCATAAATATAATTTAAATCTTCTGAGAATTTTGAGCAACAGTTGTAACCCATTCTAGAACATTTTAAGTTTCTACTCATTTCCTTTTGTGTAGAAGTATTTTCGCAGATCTTTTCTATAGATTCTGCACATGCTCTTCTAAGCATTCCTGGGTTGTGTTGTCTAAGAGTTCCTCTAGATGTTAACAACTCTTGGTATTTTGTAGATATTATATTGTTCTAAGGAAAGGGTATTTAAGAAAAAAACCCTTGTATCCAAAACTCTTGTTGAGGAGTTTCATTTAGATGATAAATATATCCTATGTATGTAGAAACAAATTCATCTAACATACATATGTCACATAATTTCATTTTATGAAGTTTTTCTTCATAGTTTAGGTTTTCACTCCATTCTGATCCAATAAAATCAGCAACTAGTAGTGAAACCAACATTTCTATTGCAGTTTGTTTATCTGTTTGTTGTAAGATTTTTTTACATTCGTCTTTATTATTTCTTTCGGAATTTGTTAACCAAGATAGAGCATTTTCTTCCCAGTATGATGTAGCGAATTGTATATATTCTGAAACATTCATAGTAGGGGGGAGCATAAATATAGTTCATTTTATTTTTTGAGTCCATTCTATATAATAGTCTTTAACTCTTTTATATGATATAGCATCTATGTTTAAAGTGAGTCCCCAAGTAAAGGAGTCTCTCTTTTCTTCTAAGTGACGATTTTTATTTTTATGGTATGTACGCCAATTTGAGCGTTTACCATAATTTAACATGGATGAAGACGAAGGAGTAGTATGAACTTGTTCCATATTATCTCCTTGAGATTCTTGCATGTTAACTTCGGGTGAAGGTGTTTGTGTACTATAACCATGAGGACTAGGGAGATAGAGAGTACTTCTACTACTTTCTCCTCTTTCCATCCTAATGTTATAATCATTTTCTGATTGGTTTTTATAAAAATCTATAACTTCATGATTTTGTTCATAGAAGTTATAAAGTTTTTCACTAGTAATTTCTCAAGTGAGTTCTTTTTGTTAAAGTTCTAAGAACTCCAAGTAAAAGGATTTATCTAATTTTTGTAAATCCATAATAAAGTCTGTGGATTTTAATTTAACCATTATTGTTTGGTTTGTTTTGTTCCAACATAATAGAACTTAGATGTATTATTATGTTTGTGTTCTATATTCTGAATTTTATCTTTCATCTCCTTTAATAGATCAACGATGAAATTCAATATTCCTACTATGGTAGGGTCATTTCCAACTGTGGTTGGTATGTGGATTATATGTTCATAATCCTCGATGTTTTTAGTAATATGACACTTGTAAGTGTTATCGGGAATCAGTATGTTTTTCATTTTGAGTAGATGTTTATGTTTTCTTATTACTAGATAAGTTTGTAAGAGGAGTTTTGATTTTTTAAGAGGCTTGTTCTTCTTTTGTATTATATTTCTGTGTTGACCCACTATTTTACGGCTACATCTACCCTTCCAAAACCGCAAGGTTCCTGTGGCTTTCTTGGGGAAGTTAGGGATTCTTACAAAGACCACCATCCCTGGTAGACTGCTACATAAAATAGGAGCACAGCTATGGTTCGTTTCCTACTCCATAGCGTAAAGAAAGATAATACAAAAAAGAAGAAGAATCTTAAAACAAACTAAGTCATCATACAAACAAATCTTTTAATAAGAAAACATAAACAAAAGTTTACTCAAACATAATATAAGGAGCAAACATAAGTTTATTTCATAAAAAAAAAACTTACAGTATAACGTAAGCACAAGGGCTCTGATACAAGTTTTACAGTGGCACACCAAGCTTAGTAGCTTTATACAAAACCACTCAGAAATAATTTACAAGAGTGGAGGTTTACAATAGTGGAGGGAAGAAAAGAGAGCAGAGTGGAGATAGAAAGCAGAAAGCAGAAAGAAAGAAAGCTAGAATTCTTCCGTTGCTTTTGCTCTGGAGAGTGTCTAAATTTATAGACCAGGCTTGCTTCAGTTGGAAGCAAAAGAAAGGACCATTTCCTGTAGATATTGCTTCTGATAATTGCTCAGCAATGTTGCATTTTACTGTTCACAGTACACTGCTCACTGTAGATCGTACACTGTTACTGTTCACTGTAGATCGTACTTCATTTATTGGCCTTTGCTGTAGCTGAAAAATTTTTTTGAATGCTTCTGAAGGTGTTGAAAAGTGTTTGTAAAGTGATTTTTTATGGTCCCACCATGCTTCAATCTGTGAGGGCCAAAGCTTCCATTGTTTCTTCATCCAATTCATTGTTTTCTGAATTGTATTCTGTGTGAGTAGCAAAGAATTCTTCTTTAGCTGCTTGTCCTATTTTTCCCAATTTAATCTTTCTCAGAAACATTTGTATTTTCTTTCTTTTTCTGAGCTAAATCTTCAGCCTCGTTGGCTAAAGTGTCTAGGAAACAGACTGTTTTCCCACAATGAATTTTTTTTGCTAGATATCTAGCTTCTAAAAAAAGTCTGTAGCAGCATACCATCGAGCTTCTTCTTCATTGAATAAGCTTGGCTTGAATTCTTCAAGTATTGGTGGAGTATTTGAATGTCTTACAAGCATCCATAACTGAATTGAAGAGTATAAATTGATATACTCTCGTTCTTCCCAGATAGTTCATATGCGAAAAACAAAAATTGTTAAGAATTTGGTGGAGTAAAGATTCAGGCTATTCTTGCAAATGTCTGGAATAAAGCCTGTATAATCTTCGAGCTGTCTATTATTAATATAGACTTCATGTACTAGTCCTTTTCTGAGATGGACTTGGTATTTGGGAATCTCATTGGAGCAAGCTATTATTCTAGGCCTTTCAGTAGTAGAATAAAAAACTTCTTGATTGAGAAACAATTGCTTTATGTTTGTTTCCTCAAGTTGCTTAAAGAATAAAAGCAACTTTTCTTCGTCCAAAATATTTTGTTGATATAGCTGAAGCATTTCCTAAACAGTAACTTCAGCCTCTAATTTTCTCGTTTCTTCATTCTTTATATTGAACAGATGTAATAAGGATAAGAAATCCTTAATACGAAAATGAATCAGATCAGAAGTATGGCTGTTAGCGAATAGTTCTGAGAGTGATTCAATCGACGAAAGTTGTTGTTCAAATTTTTGCAAAGAGGAAGACTGAGTTGTTGTAGATCTGGACAATAATAATTCCAAGGTCTTCTTGTAGTTTTCTTCTTGATTGGTCAGTTGGACCATTGTTTGCTTCAGGCTTAAGTAACCTTTCTCAATTTGTGTTAGCCAATAATTTGCTGATCGCCAATCATTAGCTTGTAAAGCATGGAAGCATCCATTAATTTTCTCAAAGAAAGCTGGATCTAATTCTTTGAGAGCTTTGTTATACCATTCTTTTGCCACAGTAGAGGCAAACGTCTTTCCTTTTTCGAGAGTGCCATAAGAACTGATTTTTTTTTAATCAAAACTTTAGCTGGTTGAGCTTGATCTTTCCCTTGTTGGGTTTCGGCTTTTAAATCAACCTTTTGGGTTTTTGATGCCTGTTGGGCATGAGAAGTTTCTGTCTTTTTGTTTTGGGTAGATGTCTCTACTTCAGCCTTTTGGGCCTTTGCTTTCTTAGAGAGAATTTCAGTAAATTCTCCTGCCCTTTTCATTTTTTCTACAAAATCTTTGAGAAATTTAAGATCTTCTTCATTCATGGTCTGCTAAGAAAATCAGCAACAATATTAGTAAAACCAGGAATATATTTAACATTGTAAGAAAATATTTCAAGATATAAAGCAAGACGTATGCGTCGAAGATTTTCTTCTGGATTATTTATAGTCTTTTTTTGAAAAAATTTGGCAACAGATTTATTGTCAGTTTCTATAATAAATACTCTATGGAGTAAATATATTTTGAGGCTTTTAATGGCTAATTTTATAGCCAATAATTCTTTATCATAAGTAGCATATTTACTTTGGGGTTTTGTAAATTTTCCCAAAGTATATGCTACAATCTCATTTGTATTTGTTACTAAGACTCCAGACCAGAATAAATCTGAGGCATCTGTTTGTAATATAATTTGTTCATCTTCTGTGGGAAAATGAAGAATTTGCTTTTTTGTAACAAATTCTTTAATTTGTTTAAATTCTTTTTGTTCTTCTAAATTGAAAGAAATAGGGATTTTTTCTGTATTCCAACGACGAGGTTGTTCGCCATTAATCATTTTGTATTTGGCTTGTTCGGTTGCCAATTTGTTTTGTAAGGCTTTAATTTTGGAAGAAAGTTTAGGTATAAACTTTCGTCCATAGTTTAAGAGTCCTAAAAAACTTTGTAGCTGTTTTAAACTGGTAAAGTTTTCGGGAAACACTTTAACTTTTGTATATATATGGTCTTGTAATTATACTTGACCATTTTTTATTTGTTTTCCTAGAAAATCTATTTCAGTTTTGAATAATTCTATTTTCTTTGGACTCAAAATAATACCATGGTTTAGCATTATTTTGATAATATGTAAAAGGTGATCTTTATGTTCTTCCTCTGTTTGAGAAAAAACAAGTATATCGTCTATGTAAGCGACGACATAAGGTAAATGTCCAAAAATATAATTAATCCATTTCTGGAATATTTGAAGTGCATTTTTTAATCCAAATGGCATAACTAACCATTCAAAATGCCCTTGTGGACAGCTAAAAGCTGTTAATTCTATTGATGTTTGGTTTGCAAGTTTGATTTGCCAAAATCCTTATTTGGCATCAAATTTGCTATAATATTTAGCACCTTGGATTTGTTTGATTAGGTGCTCAGCAGTTGGTATAAAATAACAATCTAATTTTGTGCAAGAGTTTAACTTGCGATAATTGATGACCATTCGGGCCTTACCACGTTTTATTTCTGCGTGATTTCGTACTATAAATGCTGGAGAAGAATGTGAGCTGTGGCTCTTTTGTATTAATTTTAAATTTAACAGTGCTTATATTTGACTGTTAAATTCTTGTTTGTCTATTGGAGATACCATTATACTATTAACTCGTATATTGGTATTCTGGTATTGTTCTAAGAGTTCGATAGAACAATAGCGAGGAGATTTGTCAAACCATTTTAGAGGGTTATTGGAATATAAAGGTTCTAAGAGTTTATGAATAGTTTCATCAAAAGGGGTTGCATTTGGAATGTTATATGTATCGATTGGATGAATAGGAGGATTGGTATCGATGAAGGTATTGGTATCGATGAGAGTGGTTTTGGGTTTTTCACCACGCTGGGCTGCAGAAAAATAAGGGGCAATGCGGGGAGAAAGATGGATACGAGGAATAACGTGTCCATCGAAGTCAAAGAAATGGGTATTGAAAGGAGTAAAATGGCGAAGATTGTCAAGCCCAAGCAAACAATCAATATTGAAGTCTAATGGTAATAATGCAAAGTTAAAGGTATAAGTATGAGGGTTGTTGTAAATATCCGATATAGAGATGTTGAGGTTTGCTACTTTATGGGTAACAAGGACTTGTTTTCCCATAAAATCGGTCAGTGTTGTTTTGCTTTATAAAGGAAGCCAAAATTGCTTAGGAATAAAGATTTGCTGAAGTAAACTAGCTTCAGCACCAGTGTCTACTAAAGCATGAAGTGTCACATCCTCATAATTAGGAAGATGTATAGTAATAGGAAGATATATATGTAATTGAGCTTTCTTCTTTAAATCCATTTAAGGAGGAGTAATATATTTTTTATTTTCAAGAAGTCGCAAGGTACGACCTTCGACTGGATCTTGTACCGGAATATGAAAGCATGGTCTTGCGTCCAGAGGTTCAGATGTTTCTCCTTCTTCATAATGTCTTGGAAGACTTATCGAAGAAGAGATACGATTGATAGGATTTTTTGTAACGGTAGAAATTGTATTGCCAGAAGCAATAAAATATTCTACTGGTATATGAACTTTTGGTTTCAAGGTTTTTACAAAAAGTTGGATATCATTATCTAGCTTAAGATGTCGAATGTCCACGACCTTTGGTTGGATTGTTTTTCCAATCCCAACATTGAATAATTTTACAAAATTGTTTGGGGTGATGGATCTAAAGGTGGAAGTATCTTTTAGAGCCATGTAATGTTCCCATTGTATACCTAGGATTTTTGATCCAGGTAGTAATTGTATTCCTTTTAGGCTTATTGATAATGTACAAGTCTTTTCAACATTTTGGTCATCTAGACTTATACAAAAATCAGGGTGAATATTTATTCCAAATAATCTATTAGCAAGATTGGATTTGGCTCCTCAAATTATGCTACTAAGTGGTTTATCAATGATTCGTTCGTCCATACAAACGATCATTATTGCTGTATCTATTCCACTACGAAATAGAGCAGTTATTTTTAATTGGATCATACCTATGTGTAGGTATTTCATTTTTGGGTATTTTCTTCTCAGCTTTTCTATTTTGCTTTTGTTAAGAAGACTCATGGATGTTAAATCATCATCTCCTTTTAATTCTATATTTCCTTGCATACGCTCAAAAATATAAGTGTGTTTATTGAGAAAGCGAGATTTAAAAGAAGGGGCTTTATAAATCTCATTCTTTTCTCCATGAGGAATTGCCTCTGTTAGTTTTTCTAAATCTTCATCCGTGATTTCAAATTGTTCTTCTACACTATCATGTAAGTTTATTGTATTTACTTCCTCAGAAGTAAGTGTATTCATATTGACCCGAAATTCTCGATATTTTTCAGAATTCTCTGAATCATCTATGGCTGTTTCAGATATGATGATGGGAAAATCTTCATATTTATGGATAACTAGTGTTCTGATAGCATCGTTTGGTCTGATTAAATAATCTCAATCTTCTAGACTGGTATTTTTAATCAAAATTGTTGGTGCTTGATATGTCATGGGTTCAATTATCCCATGAGTGGTGAAGATATTTTCCTTGGCATGATATGGGATATTATGTAGTATCCCATAGTATTCAAATGGTATTAAAATAATTAGATCTAATGTTATCTCTGTAGTTCGATAACGCTTAAGTCTAAGCATTTTTCCCATGTAGATTGTATATCCTGGTGAGAATATTTTTTCCTTTTTGGGAAGTTTTAGAGACGGTAATAAAGGAATAACCTTTATTTGTGTCAATGTTTTGTTTATTGTAATAATATTGACTTTTAGTTTGTCAAAATCTTTTAATGGTTTATCTGAAGGTTGTTCAGATTCAGACTCTGTGGAGTCAGATTTAGACTCTGTGGAGTCAGATTCAGACTCTGTGGAGTCGTAATAAGATGTAATTTCATAGACAGAATTGTCATCAGAAATTTCATCAATTGTTCCAATGTTGATAGAGTATTCCTCTATATTAGGAATAATAACTCTTTTGATGTTAACTGGGCATTCATTTGCATAATGTCCCTCTTTGGATACTAGGGGTTTTTTCTTAAATACCCTTTCCTTAGAACAATATAATATCTATAAAATACCAAGAGTTGTTAACATCTAGAGGAACTCTTAGACAACACAACACAGGAATGCTTAGAAGAGCATGTGCAGAATCTATAGAAAAGATCTGCGAAAATACTTCTACACAAAAGGAAATGAGTAGAAACTTAAAATCTTCTAGAATGGGTTACAACTGTTGCTCAAAATTCTCAGAAGATTTAAATTATATTTATGGTTGTCCACCCGTTTATGATTGGAGGACATATGCTTTTAAAACCTATAAAAAGAAACGAAGTCCAAGATATAAAATTTCTAAAAGAAAATGGAAACCCGAATTTAGAAAAGAACAAAGGTTTAGGAAAAAGAAGTTTATCAAAAAATATAATAAAAAGAAAGGTAAAAAACATTGTAGATGTTTTAAATGTAACAAAGAGGGACATTATGCAAATGAATGCCCAGTTAACATCAAAAGAGTTATTATTCCTAATATAGAGGAATACTCCATCAACATTGGAACAATTGATGAAATTTCTGATGACAATTCTGTCTATGAAATTACATCTTATTACGACTCCACAGAGTCTGAATCTGACTCCACAGAGTCTAAATCTGACTCCACAGAGTTTGAATCTGAACAACCTTCAGATAAACCATTAAAAGATTTTGACAAACTAAAAATCAATATGATTATAATAAACAAAACATTGACAAAAATAAAGGTTATTCCTTTATTACCGTCTCTAAAACTTCCCAAAAAGGAAAAAATATTCTCACCAGGATATACAATCTACATGGGAAAAATGCTTAGACTTAAGCGTTATCGAACTACAGAGATAACATTAGATCTAATTATTTTAATACCATTTGAATACTATGGGATACTACATAATATCCCATATCATGCCAAGGAAAATATCTTCACCACTCATGGGATAATTGAACCCATGACATATCAAGCACCAAAAATTTTGATTAAAAATACCAGTCTAGAAGATTGAGATTATTTAATCAGACCAAACGATGCTATCAGAACACTAGTTATCCATAAATATGAAGATTTTCCCATCATCATATCTGAAACAGCCATAGATGATTCAGAGAATTCTGAAAAATATCGAGAATTTCAGGTCAATATGAATACACTTACTTCTGAAGAAGTAAATACAATAGACTTACATGACAGTGTAGAAGAACAATTTGAAATCACGGATGAAGATTTAGAAAAACTAACAGAGGCAATTCCTCATGGAGAAAAGAATGAGATTTATAAAGCCCCTTCTTTTAAATCTCGCTTTCTCAATAAACACACTTATATTTTTGAGCGTATGCAAGGAAATATAGAATTAAAAGGAGATGATGATTTAACATCCATGAGTCTTCTTAACAAAAGCAAAATAGAAAAGCTGAGAAGAAAATACCCAAAAATAAAATACCTACACATAGGTATGATCCAATTAAAAATAACTGCTCTATTTCGTAGTGGAATAGATACAGCAATAATGATCGTTTGTATGGACGAACGAATCATTGATAAACCACTTAGTAGCATAATTTGAGGAGCCAAATCCAATCTTGCTAATAGATTATTTGGAATAAATATTCACCCTGATTTTTGTATAAGTCTAGATGACCAAAATGTTGAAAAGACTTGTACATTATCAATAAGCCTAAAAGGAATACAATTACTACCTGGATCAAAAATCCTAGGTATACAATGGGAACATTGCATGGCTCTAAATGATACTTCCACCTTTAGATCCATCACCCCAAACAATTTTGTAAAATTATTCAATGTTGGGATTGGAAAAACAATCCAACCAAAGGTCGTGGACATTCGACATCTTAAGCTAGATAATGATATCCAACTTTTTGTAAAAACCTTGAAACCAAAAGTTCATATACCAGTAGAATATTTTATTGCTTCTGGCAATACAATTTCTACCGTTACAAAAAATCCTATCAATCGTATCTCTTCTTCGATAACTCGTCCAAGACATTATGAAGAAGGAGAAATATCTGAACCTTTGGACGCAAGACCATGCCTTCATATTCCGGTACAAGATCCAGTCGAAGGTCGTACCTTGCGACTTCTTGAAAATAAAAAATCTATTACTCCTCCTTAAATGGATTTAAAGAAGAAAGCTCAATTACATATATATCTTCCTATTACTATACATCTTCCTAATTATGAGGATGTGACACTTCATGCTTTAGTAGACACTGGTGCTGAAGCTAGTTTACTTCAGCAAATCTTTATTCCTAAACAATTTTGGCTTCCTTTAGAAAGCAAAACAACACTAACCGATTTTATGGGAAAACAAGTCCCTATTACCCATAAAGTAGCAAACCTCAACATCTCTATACCAGATATTTACAACAACCCTCATACTTATACCTTTAACTTTGCATTATTACCATTAGACTTCAATATTGATTGTTTGCTTGGGCTTGACAATCTTCGCAATTTTACTCCTTTCAATACCCATTTCTTTGACTTCGATGGACACGTTATTCCTCGTATCCATCTTTCTCCCCGCATTGCCCCTTATTTTTCTGCAGCCCAACGTGGTGAAAAACCCAAAACCACTCTCATCGATACCAATACCTTCATCAATACCAATCCTCCTATTCATCCAATCGATACATATAACATTCCAAATGCAACCCCTTTTGATGAAACTATTCATAAACTCTTAGAACCTTTATATTCCAATAACCCTCTAAAATGGTTTGACAAATCTCCTCGCTATTGTTCTATCGAACTCTTAGAACAATACCAGAATACCAATATACGAGTTAATAGTATAATGGTATCTCCAATAGACAAACAAGAATTTAACAGTCAAATATAAGCACTGTTAAATTTAAAATTAATACAAAAGAGCCACAGCTCACATTCTTCTCCAGCATTTATAGTACGAAATCACGCAGAAATAAAACGTGGTAAGGCCCGAATGGTCATCAATTATCGCAAGTTAAACTCTTGCACAAAATTAGATTGTTATTTTATACCAACTGCTGAGCACCTAATCAAACAAATCCAAGGTGCTAAATATTATAGCAAATTTGATGCCAAATAAGGATTTTGGCAAATCAAACTTGCAAACCAAACATCAATAGAATTAACAGCTTTTAGCTGTCCACAAGGGCATTTTGAATGGTTAGTTATGCCATTTGGATTAAAAAATGCACCTCAAATATTCCAGAAATGGATTAATTATATTTTTGGACATTTACCTTATGTCGTCGCTTACATAGACGATATACTTGTTTTTTCTCAAACAGAGGAAGAACATAAAGATCACCTTTTACATATTATCAAAATAATGCTAAACCATGGTATTATTTTGAGTCCAAAGAAAATAGAATTATTCAAAACTGAAATAGATTTTCTAGGAAAACAAATAAAAAATGGTCAAGTATAATTAGAAGACCATATATATACAAAAGTTAAAGAGTTTCCCGAAAACTTTACCAGTTTAAAACAGCTGCAAAGTTTTTTAGGACTCTTAAACTATGGACGAAAGTTTATACCTAAACTTTCTTCCAAAATTAAAGCCTTACAAAACAAATTGGCAACCGAACAAGCCAAATACAAAATGATTAATGGCGAAACACCTCGTCGTTGGAATACAGAAAAAATCCCTATTTCTTTCAATTTAGAAGAATAAAAAGAATTTAAACAAATTAAAGAATTTGTTACAAAAAAGCAAATTCTTCATTTTCCCACAGAAGATGAACAAATTATATTACAAACAGATGCCTCAGATTTATTCTGGTCTGGAGTCTTAGTAACAAATACAAATGAGATTGTAGCATATACTTCGGGAAAATTTACAAAACCCCAAAGTAAATATGCTACTTATGATAAAGAATTATTGGCTATAAAATTAGCCATTAAAAGCCTCAAAATATATTTACTCCATAGAGTATTTACTATAGAAACTGACAATAAATCTGTTGCCAAATTTTTTCAAAAAAAGACTATAAATAATCCAGAAGAAAATCTTCGACGCATACGTCTTGCTTTATATCTTGAAATATTTTCTTACAATGTTAAATATATTCCTGGTTTTACTAATATTGTTGCTGATTTTCTTAGCAGACCATGAATGAAGAAGATCTTAAATTTCTCAAAGATTTTGTAGAAAAAATGAAAAGGGCAGGAGAATTTACTGAAATTCTCTCTAAGAAAGCAAAGGCCCAAAAGGCTGAAGTAGAGACATCTACCCAAAACAAAAAGACAGAAACTTCTCATGCCCAACAGGCATCAAAAACCCAAAAGGTTGATTTAAAAGCCGAAACCCAACAAGGGAAAGATCAAGCTCAACCAGCTAAAGTTTTGATTAAAAAAAAATCAGTTCTTATGGCACTCTCGAAAAAGGAAAGACGTTTGCCTCTACTGTGGCAAAAGAATGGTATAACAAAGCTCTCAAAGAATTAGATCCAGCTTTCTTTGAGAAAATTAATGGATGCTTCCATGCTTTACAAGCTAATGATTGGCGATCAGCAAATTATTGGCTAACACAAATTGAGAAAGGTTACTTAAGCCTGAAGCAAACAATGGTCCAACTGACCAATCAAGAAGAAAACTACAAGAAGACCCTGGAATTATTATTGTCCAGATCTACAACAACTCAGTCTTCCTCTTTGCAAAAATTTGAACAACAACTTTCGTCGATTGAATCACTCTCAGAACTATTCGCTAACAGCCATACTTCTGATCTGATTCATTTTCGTATTAAGGATTTCTTATCCTTATTACATCTGTTCAATATAAAGAATGAAGAAACGAGAAAATTAGAGGCTGAAGTTACTGTTTAGGAAATGCTTCAGCTATATCAACAAAATATTTTGGACGAAGAAAAGTTGCTTTTATTCTTTAAGCAACTTAAGGAAACAAACATAAAGCAATTGTTTCTCAATCAAGAAGTTTTTTATTCTACTACTGAAAGGCCTAGAATAATAGCTTGCTCCAATGAGATTCCCAAATACCAAGTCCATCTCAGAAAAGGACTAGTACATGAAGTCTATATTAATAATAGACAGCCCGAAGATTATACAGGCTTTATTCCAGACATTTGCAAGAATAGCCTGAATCTTTACTCCACCAAATTCTGAACAATTTTTGTTTTTCGCATATGAACTATCTGGGAAGAACGAGAGTATATCAATTTATACTCTTCAATTCAGTTATGGATGCTTGTAAGACATTCAAATACTCCACCAATACTTGAAGAATTCAAGCCAAGCTTATTCAATGAAGAAGAAGCTCGATGGTATGCTGCTACAGACTTTTTTTAGAAGCTAGATATCTAGCAAAAAAAATTCATTGTGGGAAAACAGTCTGTTTCCTAGACACTTTAGCCAACGAGGCTGAAGATTTAGCTCAGAAAAAGAAAGAAAATACAAATGTTTCTGAGAAAGATTAAATTTGGAAAAATAGGACAAGCAGCTAAAGAAGAATTCTTTGCTACTCGCACAGAATACAATTCAGAAAACAATGAATTGGATGAAGAAACAATGGAAGCTTTGGCCCTCACAGATTGAAGCATGGTGGGACCATAAAAAATCACTTTACAAACACTTTTCAACACCTTCAGAAGCATTCAAAAAAATTTTTCAGCTACAGCAAAGGCCAATAAATGAAGTACGATCTACAGTGAACAGTAACAGTATACGATCTACAGTGAGCAGTGTACTGTGAATAGTAAAATGCAACATTGCTGAGCAATTATCAGAAGCAATATCTACAGGAAATGGTCCTTTCTTTTGCTTCCAACTGAAGCAAGCCTGGTCTATAAATTTAGACACTCTCCAGAGCAAAAGCAACGGAAGAATTCTAGCATTCTTTCTTTCTGCTTTCTGCTTTCTGCTTTCTATCTCCACTCTGCTCTCTTTTCTTCCCTCCACTATTGTAAACATCCACTCTTGTAAATTATTTCTGAGTGGTTTTGTATAAAGCTACTAAGCTTGGTGTGCCACTGTAAAACTTGTATCAGAGCCCTTGTGCTTACGTTATACTGTAAGTTTTTTTTTTATGAAATAAACTTATGTTTGCTCCTTATATTATGTTTGAGTAAACTTTTGTTTATGTTTTCTTATTAAAAGATTTGTTTGTATAATGACTTAGTTTGTTTTAAGATTCTTCTTCTTTTTTGTATTATCTTTCTTTACGCTATGGAGTAGGAAACGAACCATAGCTGTGCTCCTATTTTATGTAGCAGTCTACCAGGGATGGTGGTCTTTGTAAGAATCCCTAACTTCCCCAAGAAAGCCACGGGAACCTTGCGGTTTTGGAAGGGTAGATGTAGCCGTAAAATAGTGGGTCAACACAGAAATATAATACAAAAGAAGAACAAGCCTCTTAAAAAATCAAAACTCCTCTTACAAACTTATCTAGTAATAAGAAAACATAAACATCTACTCAAAATGAAAAACATACTGATTCCCGATAACACTTACAAGTGTCATATTACTAAAAACATCGAGGATTATGAACATATAATCCACATACCAACCACAGTTGGAAATGACCCTACCATAGTAGGAATATTGAATTTCATCGTTGATCTATTAAAGGAGATGAAAGATAAAATTCAGAATATAGAACACAAACATAATAATACATCTAAGTTCTATTTTGTTGGAACAAAACAAACCAAACAATAATGGTTAAATTAAAATCCACAGACTTTATTATGGATTTACAAAAATTAGATAAATCCTTTTACTTGGAGTTCTTAGAACTTTAACAAAAAGAACTCACTTGAGAAATTACTAGTGAAAAACTTTATAACTTCTATGAACAAAATCATGAAGTTATAGATTTTTATAAAAACCAATCAGAAAATGATTATAACATTAGGATGGAAAGAGGAGAAAGTAGTAGAAGTACTCTCTATCTCCCTGGTCCTCATGGTTATAGTCCACAAACACCTTCACCCGAAGTTAACATGCAAGAATCTCAAGGAGATAATATGGAACAAGTTCATACTACTCCTTCGTCTTCATCCATGTTAAATTATGGTAAACGCTCAGATTGGCGTACATACCATAAAAATAAAAATCGTCACTTAGAAGAAAAGAGAGACTCCTTTACTTGGGGACTCACTTTAAACATAGATGCTATATCATATAAAAGAGTTAAAGACTATTATATAGAATGGACTCAAAAAATAAAAGGAACTATATTTATGCTCCCCCCTACTATGAATGTTTCAGAATATATACAATTCGCTACATCATACTGGGAAGAAAATGCTCTATCTTGGTTAACAAATTTCAAAAGAAATAATAAAGACGAATGTAAAAAAATCTTACAACAAACAGATAAACAAACTGCAATAGAAATGCTGGTTTCACTACTAGTTGCTGATTTTATTGGATCAGAATGGAGTGAAAACCTAAACAATGAAGAAAAACTTCATAAAATGAAATTATGTGACATATGTATGTTAGATGAATTTGTTTCTACATACATAGGATATATTTATCATCTAAATGAAACTCCTCAACAAGAGTTTTGGATACAAGGGTTTTTTTCTTAAATACCCTTTCCTTAGAACAATATAATATCTACAAAATACCAAGAGTTGTTAACATCTAGAGGAACTCTTAGACAACACAACACAGGAATGCTTAGAAGAGCATGTGCAGAATCTATGGAAAAGATCTGCGAAAATACTTCTACACAAAAGGAAATGAGTAGAAACTTAAAATCTTCTAGAATGGGTTACAACTGTTGCTCAAAATTCTCAGAAGATTTAAATTATATTTATGGTTGTCCACCCGTTTATGATTGGAGGACATATGCTTTTAAAACCTATAAAAAGAAACGAAGTCCAAGATATAAAATTTCTAAAAGAAAATGGAAACCCGAATTTAGAAAAGAACAAAGGTTTAGGAAAAAGAAGTTTATCAAAAAATATAATAAAAAGAAAGGTAAAAAACATTGTAGATGTTTTAAATGTAACAAAGAGGGACATTATGCAAATGAATGCCCAGTTAACATCAAAAGAGTTATTATTCCTAATATAGAGGAATACTCCATCAACATTGGAACAATTGATGAAATTTCTGATGACAATTCTGTCTATGAAATTACATCTTATTACGACTCCACAGAGTCTGAATCTGACTCCACAGAGTCTAAATCTGACTCCACAGAGTTTGAATCTGAACAACCTTCAGATAAACCATTAAAAGATTTTGACAAACTAAAAATCAATATGATTATAATAAACAAAACATTGACACAAATTAAGGTTATTCCTTTATTACCGTCTCTAAAACTTCCCAAAAAGGAAAAAATATCCTCACCAGGATATACAATCTACATGGGAAAAATGCTTAGACTTAAGCGTTATCGAACTACAGAGATAACATTAGATCTAATCATTTTAATACCATTTGGATACTATGGGATACTACATAATATCCCATATCATGCCAAGGAAAATATCTTCATCACTCATGGGATAATTGAACCCATGACATATCAAGCACCAACAATTCTGATTAAAAATACCAGTCTAGAAGATTGGGATTATTTAATCAGACCAAACGATGCTATGGGAATACTAGTTATCCATAAATATGAAGATTTTCCCATCATCACATCTGAAACAGCCATAGATGATTCAGAGAATTCTGAAAAATATCGAGAATTTCGGGTCAATATGAATACACTTACTTCTGAGGAAGTAAATACAACAGACCTACATGACAGTGTAGGAGAACAATTTGAAATCACGGATGAAGACTTAGAAAAACGAAAAGAGGCAATACCTCATGGAGAAAAGAATGAGATTTATAAAGCCCCTTCTTTTAAATCTCGCTTTCTCAATAAACATACTTATATTTTTGAGCGTATGCAAGGAAATATAGAATTAAAAGGAGATGATGATTTAACATCCATCAGTCTTCTTAACAAAAGCAAAATAGAAAAGCTGAAAAGAAAATACCCAAAAATGAAATACCTACACATAGGTATGATCCAATTAAAAATAACTACTCTATTTCATAGTGGAATAGATACACCAATAATGATCGTTTGTATGGACGAACGAATCATTAATAAACATCTTAGTAGCATAATTAGAGGCGCCAAATCCAATCTTGCTAATAGATTATTTGGAAGAAATATTCACCCTGAATTTTGTATAAGTCTAGATGACCAAAATGTTGAAAAGACTTGTACATTATCAATAAGCCTAAAAGGAATACAATTACTACCTGGATCAAAAATCCTAGGTATACAATGGGAACACTGCATGGCTCTAAATGATACTTCCACCTTTAGATCCATCACCCCAAACAATTTTGTAAAATTATTCAATGTTGGAATCGGAAAAACAATCCAACCAAAGGTCGTGGACATTCGACATCTTAAGCTAGATAATGATATCCAACTTTTTGTAAAAACCTTGAAACCAAAAGTTCAAATACCAGTAGAATATTTTATTGCTTCTGGCAATACAATTTCTACCGTTACAAAAAATCCTATCAATCGTATCTCTTCTTCGATAACTCGTCCAAGACAT
This sequence comes from Vanilla planifolia, assembly GCA_023846275.1. Taxonomy (NCBI): domain Eukaryota; kingdom Viridiplantae; phylum Streptophyta; class Magnoliopsida; order Asparagales; family Orchidaceae; genus Vanilla; species Vanilla planifolia. The sequence continues at coordinate 237,907 of JAIUJO010000419.1, read as the reverse complement.
TATGAAGAAGGAGAAACATCTGAACCTTTGGACGCAAGACCATGCCTTCATATTCCGGTACAAGATCCAGTCGAAGGTCGTACCTTGCGACTTCTTGAAAATAAAAAATCTATTACTCCTCCTTAAATGGATTTAAAGAAGAAAGCTCAATTACATATATATCTTCCTATTACTATACATCTTCCTAATTATGAGGATGTGACACTTCATGCTTTAGTAGACACTGGTGCTGAAGCTAGTTTACTTCAGCAAATCTTTATTCCTAAACAATTTTGGCTTCCTTTAGAAAGCAAAACAACACTAACCGATTTTATGGGAAAACAAGTCCCTATTACCCATAAAGTAGCAAACCTCAACATCTCTATACCAGATATTTACAACAACCCTCATACTTATACCTTTAACTTTGCATTATTACCATTAGACTTCAATATTGATTGTTTGCTTGGGCTTGACAATCTTCGCAATTTTACTCCTTTCAATACCCATTTCTTTGACTTCGATGGACACGTTATTCCTCGTATCCATCTTCCTGCCCGCATTGCCCCTTCTTTTTCTGCAGCCCAGCGTGGTGAAAAACCCAAAACCACTCTCATCGATACCAATACCTTCATCGATACCAATCCTCCTATTCATCCAATCTATACATATAACATTTCAAATGCAACCCCTTTTGATGAAACTATTCACAAACTCTTAGAACCTTTATATTCCAATAACCCTCTAAAATGGTTTGACAAATCTCCTCGCTATTGTTCTATCAAACTCTTAGAACAATACCAGAATACCAATATACGAGTTAATAGTATAATGGTATCTCCAATAGACAAACAAGAATTTAACACTCAAATACAGGAACTGTTAAATTTAAAATTAATACAAAGAGCCATAGCTCACATTCTTCTCCAGCATTTATAGTACGAAATCACGCAGAAATGAAACGTGGTAAGGCCCGAATGGTCATCAATTATCGCAAGTTAATCTCTTGCACAAAATTGGATGGTTATTTTATACCAACTGCTGAGCACCTAATCAAACAAATCCAAGGTGCTAAATATTATAGCAAATTTGATGCCAAATAAGGATTTTGGCAAATCAAACTTGCAAACCAAACATCAATAGAATTAACAGCTTTTAGCTGTCCACAAGGGCATTTTGAATGGTTAGTTATGCCATTTGGATTAAAAAATGCACCTCAAATATTCCAGAAATGGATTAATTCTATTTTTGGACATTTACCTTATGTCGTCGCTTACATAGACGATAAACTTGTTTTTTCTCAAACAGAGGAAGAACATAAAGATCACCTTTTACATATTATCAAAATAATGCAAAACCATGTTATTATTTTGATTCCAAAGAAAATAGAATTATTCAAAACTGAAATAGATTTTCTAGGAAAACAAATAAAAAATGGTCAAGTACAATTACAAGACCATATATATACAAAAGTTAAAGAGTTTCCCGAAAACTTTACCAGTTTAAAACAGCTGCAAAGTTTTTTAGGACTCTTAAACTATGGACGAAAGTTTATACCTAAACTTTCTTCCAAAATTAAAGCCTTACAAAACAAATTGGCAACCGAACAAGCCAAATAAAAAATGATTAACGGCGAACAACCTCGTCGTTGGAATACAGAAAAAATCCCTATTTCTTTGAGTTTAGAAGAACAAAAAGAAATTAAACAAATAAAAGAATTTGTTACAAAAAAGCAAATTCTTCATTTTCCCACAGAAGATGAACAAATTATATTACAAACAGATGCCTCAGATTTATTCTGGTTTGGAGTCATAGTAACAAATACAAATGAGATTGTAGCATATACTTCGGGAAAATTTACAAAACCCAAAAGTAAATATGCTACTTATGATAAAGAATTATTGGCTATAAAATTAGCCATTAAAAGCCTCAAAATATATTTACTCCATAGAGTATTTACTATAGAAACTAACAATAAATATGTTGCCCAATTTTTACAAAAAAAGACTATAAATAATCCAGAAGAAAATCTTCGACGCATACGTCTTGCTTTATATCTTGAAATATTTTCTTACAATGTTAAATATATTCCTGGTTTTACTAATATTGTTGCTGATTTTCTTAGCAGACCATGAATGAAGAAGATCTTAAATTTCTCAAAGATTTTGTAGAAAAAATGAAAAGGGCAGGAGAATTTACTGAAATTCTCTTTAAGAAAGCAAAGGCCCAAAAGGCCAAAGTAGAGACCTCTGCCGAAAACGAAAAGGCAGAAACTTCTCATGCCCAACAGGCATCAAAAACCCAAAAGGTTGATTTAAAAGCCCAAACCCAACAAGGGAAAGATCAAGCTCAACCAGCTTAAGTTTTGATTAAACAGAAAATCAGTTCTTATGGCACTCTCGAAAAGGGAAAGACGTTTGCCTCTACTGTGGCAAAAGAATGGTATAACAAAGCTCTCAAAGAATTAGATCCAGCTTTCTTTGAGAAAATTAATGGATGCTTCCATGCTTTACAAGCTAATGATTGGCGATCAGCAAATTATTGGCTAACACAAATTGAGAAAGGTTACTTAAGCCTGAAGCAAACAATGGTCCAACTGACCAATCAAGAAGAAAACTACAAGAAGACCCTGGAATTATTATTGTCCAGATCTACAACAACTCAGTCTTCCTCTTTGCAAAAATTTGAACAACAACTTTCGTCGATTGAATCACTCTCAGAACTATTCGCTAACAGCCATACTTCTGATCTGATTCATTTTCGTATTAAGGATTTCTTATCCTTATTATATCTGTTCAATATAAAGACTGAAGAAACGAGAAAATTAGAGGCTGAAGTTACTGTTCAGGAAATGCTTCAGCTATATCAACAAAATATTTTGGACGAAGAAAAGTTGCTTTTATTCTTTAAGCAACTTGAGGAAACAAACATAAAGCAATTGTTTCTCAATCAAGAAGTTTTTTATTCTACTGCTGAAAGGCCTAGAATAATAGCTTGCTTCAATGAGATTCCCAAATACCAAGTCCATCTCAGAAAAGGACTAGTACATGAAGTCTATATTAATACTAGACAGCCTGAAGATTATACAGGCTTTATTCCAGACATTTGCAAGAATAGCCTGAATCTTTACTCCACCAAATTCTCAACAATTTTTGTTTTTCGCATATGGACTATCTGGGAAGAACAAGAGTATATCAATTTATACTCTTCAATTCAGTTATGGATGCTTGTAAGACATTCAGATACTCCACCAATACTTGAAGAATTCAAACCAAGCTTATTCAATGAAGAAGAAGCTTGATGGTATGCTGCTACAGACCTTTTTTAGAAGCTAGATTTCAATTCTAAATATCTAGCCAAACAAATTCGTTGTGGGAAAACAATCTGTTTCCTAGACACTTTAGCCAACGAGGCTGAAGATTTAGCTCAGAAAGGAAAGAAAATACAAATGTTTCTGAGAAAGATTAAATTGGGAAAAATAGGACAAGCAGCTAAAGAAGAATTCTTTGCTACTCGCACAGAATACAATTCAAAAAATAATGAATTGGATGAAGAAACAATGGAAGCTTTGGCCTTCACAGATTGAAGCATGGTGGGACCATAAAAAATCACTTTACAAACACTTTTCAACACCTTCAGAAGCATTCAAAAAAAATTTTTCAGCTACAGCAAAGGCCAATAAATGAAGTACGATCTACAGTGAACAGTAACAGTGTACGATCTAAAGTGAACAGTGTACTGTGAACAGTGAATAGTGTACGATGAACAGTGAACAGTGTACGATGAACAGTAAAAAATGCAACAGTGCTGAGCAATTATCAGAAGCAATATCTACAGGAAATGGTCCTTTCTTTTGCTTCCAACAGAAGCAAGCCTGGTCTATAAATTTAGACACTCTCTAGAGCAAAGGCAACGGAAGAATTCTAGCTTTCTTTCTTTCTGCTTTCTATCTTCACTCTGCTCTCTTTTCTTACCTCCACTATTGCAAACCTCCACTCTTGTAAATTACTCTTGTAAATTACTTTTGCTTGGTGTGTCGCTGTTAAAACTGGTATCAGAGCCGTTGTGCTCACGTTATTCTGTAAGTTTTTTTTATGAAATAAACTTATGTTTGCTCCTTATATTATGTTTGAGTAAACTTTTGTTTATGTTTTCTTATTAAAAGATTTGTTTGTACAATGAGTTAGTTTGTTTTAAGATTCTTCTTCTTTTTTGTAGTATCTTTCTTTACGCTATGGAGTAGGAAACGAACCATAGCTGTGCTCCTATTTTATGTAGTAGTCTACTAGGGATGGTGGTCTTTGTAAGAATCCCTAACTTCCCCCAGAAAGCCACGGGAATCTTGCGGTTTTGGAAGGGTAGATGTAGCCGTAAAATAGTGGGTCAAAACAGAAATATAATACAAAAGAAGAACAAGCCTCTTAAAAAATCAAAACTCCTCTTACAAACTTATCTAGTAATAAGAAAACATAAACATCTACTCAAAATGAAAAACATACTGATTCCCGATAACACTTACAAGTGTCATATTATTGAAAACATCGAGGATTATGAACATATAATCCACATACCAACCACAGTTGGAAATGACCCTACCATAGTAGGAATATTGAATTTCATTGTTGATCTATTAAAGGAGATCAAAGATAAAATTCAGAATATAGAACACAAACATAATAATACATCTAAGTTCTATTATGTTGGAACAAAACTAACCAAACAATAATGGTTAAATTAAAATCCACAGACTTTATTATGGATTTACAAAAATTAGATAAATCCTTTTACTTGGAGTTCTTAGAACTTCAACAAAAAGAACTCACTGGAGAAATTACTAGTGAAAAACTTTATAACTTCTATGAACAAAATCATGAAGTTATAGATTTTTATAGAAACCAATCAAAAAATGATTATAACATTAGGATGGAAAGAGAAGAAAGTAGTAGAAGTACTCTCTATCTCCCTGGTCCTCATGGTTATAGTCCACAAACACCTTCACCCAAAGTTAACATGCAAGAATCTCAAGGAGATAATATGGAACAAGTTCATACTACTCCTTCATATTCATCCATGTTAAATTATGGTAAACGCTCAGATTGGCGTACATACCATAAAAATTAAAATCGTCACTTAGAAGAAAAGAGAGACTCCTCTACTTGGGGACTCACTTTAAACATAGATGCTATACCATATAAAAGAGTTAAAGACTATTGTATAGAATAGACTCAAAAAATAAAAGGAACTATATTTATGCTCCCCCCCTACTATGAATGTTTCAAAATATATACAATTCGCTACATCATACTGGGAAGGAAATGCTCTATCTTGGTTAACAAATTTCGAAAGAAATAATAAAGACGAATGTCAAAAAATCTTACAACAAACAGATAAACAAACTGCAATAGAAATGCTGGTTTCACTACTAGTTGCTGATTTTTTTGGATCAGAATGGAGTCAAAACCTAAACTATGAAGAAAAACTTCATAAAATGAAATTATGTGACATATGTATGTTAGATGAATTTGTTTCTACATACATAGGATATATTTATCATCTAAATGAAACTCCTCAACAAGAGTTTTGGATACAAGGGTTTTTTTCTAAAATACCCTTTCCTTGAAACAATATAATATCTACAAAATACCAAGAGTTGTTAACATCTAGAGGAACTCTTAGACAACACAACACAAGAATGCTTAGAAGAGCATGTGCAGAATCTATGGAAAAGATCTGCGAAAATACTTCTGCACAAAAGGAAATGAGTAGAAACTTAAAATGTTCTAGAATGGGTTACAACTGTTGCTCAAAATTCTCAGAAGATTTAAATTATATTTATGGTTGTCCACCCATTTATGATTGGAGGACATATGCTTTTAAAACCTATAAAAAGAAACGAAGTCCAAGATATAAAATTTCTAAAAGAAAATGGAAACCCGAATTTAGAAAAGAACAAAGGTTTAGGAAAAAGAAGTTTATCAAAAAATATAATAAAAAGAAAGGTAAAAAACATTGTAGATGTTTTAAATATAACAAAGAGGGACATTATGCAAATGAATGCCCAGTTAACATCAAAAGAGTTATTATTCCTAATATAGAGGAATACTCCATCAACATTAGAACAATTGATGAAATTTCTGATGACAATTCTGTCTATGAAATTACATCTTATTACGACTCCACAGAGTCTGAATCTGACTCCACAGAGTCTAAATCTGACTCCAGAGAGTCTGAATCTGAACAACCTTCAGATAAACCATTAAAAGATTTTGACAAACTAAAAATCAATATGATTACAATAAACAAAACATTGACACAAATAAAGGTTATTCCTTTATTACCGTCTCTAAAACTTCCCAAAAAGAAAAAAAATATCCTCACCAGGATATACAATCTACATGGGAAAAATGCTTAGACTTAAGCGTTATCGAACTATAGAGATAACATTAGATCTAATCATTTTAATACCATTTGGATACTATGGGATACTACATAATATCCCATATCATGCCAAGGAAAATATCTTCATCACTCATGGGATAATTGAACCCATGACATATCAAGCACCAACAATTCTGATTAAAAATACCAGTCTAGAAGATTGGGATTATTTAATCAGACCAAACGATGCTATCGGAACACTAGTTATCCATAATATGAAGATTTTCCCATCATCACATCTGAAACAGCCATAGATGATTCAGAGAATTCTGAAAAATATCGAGAATTTCGGGTCAATATGAATACACTTACTTTTGAGGAAGTAAATACAACAGACATACATGACAGTATAGGAGAATAATTTGAAATCACGGATGAAGACTTAGAAAAACGAAAAGAGGCAATACCTCATGGAGAAAAGAATGAGATTTATAAAGCCCCTTCTTTTAAATCTCGCTTTCTCAATAAACACACTTATATTTTTGAGCGTATGCAAGGAAATATAGAATTAAAAGGAGATGATGATTTAACATCCATCAGTCTTCTTAACAAAAGCAAAATAGAAAAGCTGAAAAGAAAATACCCAAAAATGAAATACCTACACATAGGTATGATCCAATTAAAAATAACTGCTCTATTTCGTATTAGAATAGATACACCAATAATGATCGTTTGTATGGACGAACGAATCATTAATAAACCACTTAGTAAGCATAATTAGAGGAGCCAAATCCAATCTTGCTAATAGATTATTTGGATAAATATTCACCCTGATTTTTGTATAAGTCTAGATGACCAAAATGTTGAAAAGACTTGTACATTATCAATAAGCCTAAAAGGAATACAATTACTACCTGGATCAAAAATCCTATGTATACAATGGGAACACTGCATGGCTCTAAATGATACTTCCACATTTAGATCCATCACCCCAAACAATTTTGTAAAATTATTCAATGTTGGGATTGGAAAAACAATCCAACCAAAGGTCGTAGACATTCGACATCTTAAGCTAGATAATGATATCCAACTTTTTGTAAAAACCTTGAAACCAAAAGTTCAAATACCAGTAGAATATTTTATTGCTTCTGGCAATACAATTTCTACCGTTACAAAAAATCCTATCAATCGTATCTCTTCTTCGATAAGTCTTCCAAGACATTATGAAGAAGGAGAAACATCTGAACCTCTGGACGCAAGACCATGCTTTCATATTCTCGGTACAAGATCCAGTCGAAGGTCGTACCTTGCGACTTCTTGAAAATAAAAAATATATTACTCCTCCTTAAATGGATTTAAAGAAGAAAGCTCAATTACATATATATCTTCCTATTACTATACATCTTCCTAATTATGAGGATGTGACACTTCATGCTTTAGTAGACACTGGTGCTGAAGAAGAAGAAGAAGAAGAAGAAGACAAAGAAGATGAAGAAGAAGTGGAAGAAGAAGAAACGGTAGAAGAAGAGGAATAATAAGAAGAATAAGAAGAAGAAGAAGAAGAAGAAGAAGAAAAAGAAGAAGAAGAAGAAGAAGAAGAAGTTGAAGATGAAAATGAAGAAAAAGAAGATGAAGAAGAAGAAGAAGAAGAGGAAGAAGAAGAATGAGAAGAATATGAAGAAGAAGAATAAGAAGAAGTAGAAGAAGAAGAAGGAAAAAAAAAGAAGAAGAAGAAGCTAAAGAAGAGGAGGAAGAAGAAGAAGAAGAAGACAAAGAAGGAGAAGAAGAAGAAGAAGAAGAAGAAGAAGAAGAAGTAAAAGAAGAGGAAGCAAAGGAATAGAAAGAAGAAGAAGAAGAGGAAGAAAAAGAGAAGTAAGAAGAAGAGGAAGAAGAAGAAGAAGAAGGAGAAGAAGAAGAGGAAGAAGAAGAAGAAGAAGTGGAAGAAGGAGATTAACAAGAAGAGGAAGAAGAAGAATAGGAAGAACAAGTAGAAGAAGAAGAAGAAGAAGAAGAGGAAGTAGGAGAGGAAGAAGACGAGGATGAGGAGGAAGAAGAAGAAGAAGAAAAAGAAGTAGATGAAGATGAAGAAGACGAAGGAGAAGGTGAGAAGAAGAAGAGGAAGAAGTTGAAGATGAAGAAGAAGAAAAGAAGAAGAGAAAAAGAGGAAGAAGATGAATGAGAAGAAGGAGAAGGAGAATAATAATAATGATAATAATAATAATAAGGAGTAGAAGAAGATGAAGGAGAAGTGCACGAAGAAGAAGAAGAAGAAGAAGAAGAAGAAGAGAAGAAGCTATGGAAGAAGAAGAAAAAAGAAGAAAAAAAGCAGAAGAAAAAGAAGATGAAGAAGGAGAAGGACGAGAAGAAGAAGAAGAAGGAAAACATGAAGAAGAAAAGAAGAAGAAGAAGAAACAAATGAAAAAGAAGATAAGAAGGACAAATGAAGAAGAAGAAGAAAAGACGAAGAGGAAGAAGGAGAAGAGGAAGAAGAGGAAGAAGAAGAACAAGAAGAAGAAAAGGAAGAAGAAGTAGTAGGAGAAGGAAAGAAGAAGAAGATGAAGAAGAAGAAGAAGAGGAATGAAGAAGAAGAAGAAGAAGAATAAGAAGTAAAAGAAGATTAAGAAGAAGAAGAAGAAGAAGAAGAAAAGAAGAAGAAGAAGTAGAAGAAGAGAACGAGAAGGTGAAGAAGAAGAAGAAGAATAAGAGGAAGTAGACGTACAAGAAGAAGAAAAAGTGGAATATGAAGAAGAAGAAGTAAAAGTAAAAGAAGAAGTTGAAGAAGAAGAAGAAGAAGAAATAGAAGAAGAGGAGGAAGAAGAAGGGAATGAAGAAGAAGAGCAAGAAGACGAAGAAGAGGAAGAAAAGAAGAGGATGAAGAAGAAGAAGAGTAAGAAGAAGGAGCAAAAGAAGAAGAAGAAGAAGAAGAAGAAGAGAAGAAGAAGAAGAAGAATAGGAAGAAGAAGGAGAAGAAGTAGGATAAGAAGAAGAAGAAAGAGAAGAAGGAGAATAGGAGAAGAAAAAGAAGAAGAAAAATTAGAATAATAAGAAGAAAAGAAGAAGAAGAAGAAGAAAAAGTTGATGAAGAAGATTAAGATGAAGAAGAAAAGGAGAAGAAGAAGAAGAGGAAGAAGAAAAAGAAGAAGAGGAAGAAGTCAAGGAAGAAAGAGAAGGATAAGAAGAAGAAGAAGAAGAAAAAGAAGTAGAGAAAAAGAAGAAGAAGAAGAGAAAGAAGAGGAAGAAGAAGAAGAAGAGAAGAAGAGGAAGAAGAAGAAGAAGAAGAAGAAGAAGAAGAAGATGAAGAAGTGAAGAAGAAGAAGTAGAAGAGGAAGAAGAAGAAGAGGAGGAAGAAGAAAAAGAGGAAGAAAAAGAAGAAGAAAAAGAAGAGGAAGCAGAAGAAGAAGAAGAAGAGGAGGAGGAAGAAGAAGAGGAAGAGGGAGAAGATAAGAAGAAGAGGAAGATGAAGAAGAGAGATGAGAACAAGAAGAGAAAAGTGGAGAAGAAAATGGAGTTGGAGAGGAGAAGGAGAAGAAAATGAAGAAGAAAAGAAGAATAAGAGTGAAGAGAAAGAAGAAGGAATAGAAGATGAAGAAGAGTAGAAGAAGAAGAAGAAGAAGAAGAATAAGTAGAAGAAGAAGAAGAAAAATAAGAAGATGAAAAAGTTGAAGAAGAAGAAGAAGAAGTAGAAGGAGAAGAAGTTAAAGAAAAGATGACGAAGAAGAAGAAGAAGAAGAAGAAGACAAAAAGGAAGAAGAAGAACAGGAAAAAGAAGAAAAGGAAGAAGAAGAAGAAGAGAAATAAGAAGAGGGGGAAGAAGAAGAAGAAGAAGAAGAAGAACAAAAAGAAGCATAAGAAGAGGAAGGAGAAGTAGAAGTAGAAGAAGAAGAAGAAGAAGAAGAAGAAGATAGAAAAAGAAGAAGAAGGAGAAGAAGAAGAAGAAAAAGAAGAAAAAGAAGAAGAAAAAAGGAATAATTAGAACAAGGGGAAGTAGAATAAGAATAATAATAATAATAATAATATTAATAATAATAAAAATAAGAAGAAGAAGAAGAAGAATAATAATAATAAGAAGAAGATGATGATGATGAAGAAGAAGTAGAAGAAGAAGGAGAAGAAGAAGTAGAAGA
>JAIUJO010000419.1:12500-195000 GCA_023846275.1 Vanilla planifolia | reverse complement strand
TGCCAGTCAAGATGATTGCAACAATGATGATTTTGATTTGAATAGATTCATTTGTAGCTAGAGAAAATTAGCCATATGGATAAGCATAAATATTAACAAATTATTATTTTGATATTGAGGAAATACATACCAAAGCTAACATGAGATAAATAGAGGCCAAGTAATATTAAAAAATTAAAGCGACGTAAATTTCATAAAAGATGAGACTTCGAGTTATATAGTAATATAAATAAATCGAAGTAAATTTTTGGAATCAACAAAATAAATTGGATGGGAATGTTTCATCCAAAATATTAAGTACACTAAGTGTAACACAATCGATAATTAAATAAGGTTCAAGTTAAAACATGATGTAAAACATGCAAAAATGCTTGTAACAAAGAGATTAAAAGGTACATAAAAATGAATATTCAATTTGATAGAGCTCATCGAGATGAGTTGAGTGGCATTTGATTTAACTAAAATGGTCCTCATTTCAAATCTCTATAAGTTAATTAATTAAACAATAATAAAAAATTATAGATTATTAATTAAGTATTAAGTAAGCATATGGCAAAGCTAAAATGAGACTGATGTAAGCATTGTAAATGTCACAAGAAAAGAGACTTATTGTTGCATAATAATGTAGCATAACTGAAGCAAAAAATAGGAAACTATAAGATAAATTGTATAAGAATGTTATGCTCCATGATACTAAGAAGGTTCAGTCTGACATCATCATCATCAAAATATTTATGAATTAAAATGACTCATAATGCATGTCAAAGGCATAAGAAAACTATTTAAAAATATTAAAGGAATAGTTAACAAAAAAGAGCTCATCGGGGCAACTCCAATAACATTTATTTCATCTTGATTAGACCTCTAATTGAAATATTTCAATTAAAAAAAATAAATAATAAAAAATAACAAATTATTATTTTGATATTATGTAAAAAAATCTTATAATAGAAACAAAATAAATTGAAGCAATATATGTAATATAAAAAAAATAAAAGCTTCCTATTGCTTAAAAAAGAGGAGATCAAGAGTAAGATAGCTATCTAACCCAATCATTATAAAAAAATTGAAAGATATGATAAATTATATAGAAAAGTTTTATTCAAAGATATTGAAGAATAATGGTGAACAATCATGATAAAAAACTTAGGTAGAAATTAAAATGTCTTCCAAAACCAGTTAAAAACGACAAAAATAAAATGTTTAACATTTTTGAAATGAATATTTAATCATACCGAGCTATTCAAAATGAATACAACAATGACTGTTTCATCTCAATCAAACATCATTTCGAGTTATAATGAATTACTAAGAATAAGTAATAATAAACTTTTAATTTTATTTTAATCAAATATATATTAAATTTCTAACGAGATAAATTGAAGCGTTATAATATAAACAAATCAAAATGTGTGTAAGCTACATGATAGGAGATTTGGAGTAATACAGTAATATTACTAAATCAATATGTAAAATTTTAAGTGAGATAAAAATGCATTTAAAAAATTGATTCGATGATATAAGGAGATTGAGTGTAACATTTTCAATCATTAAACTAGGTTCGAGTCAAAATTTCTCATAAAGCATGCAAATACAAAAGAAAATTAATTATTTTAAAAAATTAAAATAATATTTAAAACATGAAACTTTTTATATGAGTCAATGAGATTTGTTTGTCTTGATCAAAACTCTAGAATTACTGTGAATTAAAAAAGAAATTAAACATATGTAAAAATAAATTATTTTCTTAATACAAAAAATCATTAATTATGAAATTTGATAAATTCAAGTAATGTTATAAAACAAAAGGAGAGTGACGTAATGGTCAAAGAATGATGATTTTGAGGTGTATAGCAAGATAATGAAACTAAAGAAAAAATTTTGAAAAAAGTCCTTGAATTATTCTAGTAACACGTATTAAATTATACTAAGGAGATTACGTGTATCATCCTTAACAAATAGGTAACATCAAATTATATAAAATCCTAGAAAATAAAATATTTAAAAAATTTATAAATAATATTGAATTTGTTGAAGCACATCGATACATGACCAATGCATTTTTTTCTTTTTTATTACAACAAGTCAAGAATTACAACGAATTTACAATGTAAATAAATAATAATACAATGTTTTGAATATATATATATATTAAACTAGAATTTAGATAAACTAAAACAACATAATATAGCCAAATCAAAATGATGTAAAAGGCACATGATAGGAAATTTAGATCAATGTAGCAATATAACCAAACAAAGGAAAAAAGTTTTGAAAAATGAGATAAATTGTATCAAAAAGTAATATTCCAAACTACTAAGGAGATGAAGTTTAACATCTTCGATAATCAAATAAAACATAAATCAAAATGTCATGTAAAGCTTATAAGAATCATAAAAGTAAAAATATTTAAAAATATAAAAATGGACACTTAATTTTATAAAGGAAATCAAGAAAATTCCAATAACATCTTTGCATATAGATCAAATGTCATCTTAAATTACTATGAATTACCAAAATAATATACCATAAAAAAATAATATAGTACTATTTTAATGTTAAGTTAAAATAGATTAAAGTCTAATTGAGATAAATTGAGCTAACCATTCTAACAAAATCAAAGAGATTTACAGATCGTACTAGAGGAAATTAGAAGGGTTGTTTTAATATATCCAAATCTATGGAAAAACTTAAAATAAAAGGAGAAAAAATACATAAGAAAGTTGCATTTTAAGACATAGAGGAGATGGGGCATAATAACCTCAATCATCAAATTAGGCAAGAATTGAAATAACTCATGATGTGTGACAAAACCATAAAAAAATAAAATTGTTAGGAATAGAAGCATCAATATTTATTCGAATGGAGCTATTGATAAAAACTCTAATGTAATTTTTTCATCTTGATTTTTCCTCATTTTGAATTATTATAAATTTCAAAATTAAAAAAAATTAAATAAAGTTTTATTTTAGTATTACATAAATATATATTTAAGCTAAAATGAGATCAATTAAAATAATATAATATAGCCAAATAAATGCGATATAAAGTCCATGTAAGAGTAGATTTAAAGCTATATAGCTATGTAACTAAATTGAAGAAAAAAATTATAGAAACATAAACTATATACAGAAGTTGTATTCCAAGATACTAAAGAGTTGCAATGTAATATCCTCAATAGTTAAATTAAACACAAGTCAAAATATCTTACAAAAATTAATAATTTATTTAAAATATAAAATTGAATGTTTAATTTAAATGATCAGTCGAGAGAAGTCCAACGATATTTGCTTTGGCTAGATTGGACATCATTTGGAATTACTACAAATTAAGAAAACAAATAAGAGAAAAAAATAAATAATTATAAGTATCCATTTATTAAAACTAAAAATTGATAAATGCAATGTAATATAATAAAATCAAAGTGATGCAAAGATTTGATAAGACTTGATTTGGAGTTACATACTATTGTAAACAACTCAAATCAAATATTTTAATGAAATTAGACAAAGTGTATAAGAAAGGTGTATTCCAAGGCTGTAAGAAGATTGAGTGTAACATCCTCATTTATCAAATCAAGTATCAACCAAAATGTCTTGTAATACATGCTAAAATCTTACAAAATAAAATTTTAAATAGAGCTCATGAATATGACTTCAAAAACATTTGTTTTGATCTAACCTCGTTAGTAATTTTTATATGTTAACAAATTAATTAAATTTAAATGATAAATAATATTATTTTTGCAATAAGAAAATATAAAATAAAATTTAAATTATATAAATTAATGCATTGCAACATAAATAAATCATATAGATGTAAGGGTCACACTCGAGAAGGGTTAGAGCTTCATTGTAATATATGAAAAATAGATGAAAAAATTTGAAAAAATAACATAAATTATATATAGAAGCTACATTGAAATACACTAAAAAGAGTGAGTGCTACATTCTTGATAAAAAAAATCACATTTGAATTAGAAAGTCTCATGAAAGATTAGAAGGCCTTAGGAAAAAAATAAATTAAAATTTAAATGAAAAATTCAGTTGGATAGAGCTCATTGTGATGATGCCATTGTTATCTATTTATTTTTTATTAGAATTCAATTAGAAATACTACAACTTAAAAAACTAATTAAACATAAATAATTTATTTATATATTATGTAAATATATGTTATTTCTAAAATGAGTTTAATTAAAGATACTAAAAATAACAAAAATAAATTGATATAAACATAACATGAGAGAAGTATTAGAGTAATATAGTAATAAACCCACATAGATGTGTATAATTTGATGAAATATGATAAATTATGGATTAAAGTTGCATTGTAGGATGCATAGTAGATTGAGTGTAGCATCCTTGATCTTCAAAATAAATACAAATAAAAAAGCCTTAGAAAGAGCACCAAATCCTTAGATAATAAAATATTTTAAAAAAAATAATATAAATGAATATTTGAAAATATAGAGTTTATCTAAATAGATAAAATGGGATTGCCTTAGACTTAATCAAAACTGGTTAGAATTTCAACAATTATCACATCAAATAAGAACAAATAATAATAAATTGCTACTTTAATATTAGGTATATAAAAATTAAATATGAAATGAAATAAATTGAAGCTACTTAATATAATAGGATCAAATTACGTAAAGGTCATATAAAGGTCTTACTAGTCTAATGATTTTTTCTTCATCTTCACTAGACCAAGTTTGGAGTTACTGTACATTGGTAAAGTAAATAAGCATAAAAAATATTGATATGTTATTTCAATGTGAAGTAAATATAAATTAATTTTTAAATTATATTAATTAAAAAAAATATTATGTAAACAAATCAAAGCAGTGTGAAGGTCATAGGGGGAAGATTTGTAGTAATATAAGAATATATCCAAATATATGTAAAAAAATAGAAGAACTAGGATAAATCATATAGAAAAATTATATCCCAAGATAATAAGAAGAGCAACAAATCAGGTATGATTCAAAATGTTTCATAAAGTACATTAAAACTCTAGCAAACAAATTAAATAAAAATATTAATATTAATATTTAATTAGGTAAAGCTAGTCAAGGTGATCCAATAACTTTTAGTGTGTGAGGATGTGATGTTGCTTGAATTACTAAAACTTATAAAAGTAAGCAAGTATAAGAAATAATAAACTAGTATTGTAATTTTATGTAAATATTTAATAAAGCTAAAATGAGAAATGTTGAAGGTTTGCATTTCTTAAGTTTATCTCATTTTTACTTTAATATGTATTAACTTAAAATTTAAATAGTAATTTATTTATTTTTATGCTGATTTAATTTTTTAGTTCACAATATTTCCAAGTGATGTCTAATTGAGATGAAACAAAGATGCACCTACTAGTCTCAACAAACATCGTCTTGTTAAATATTATATTATTTTTTTTATCAAAAATTTCCTTTTAGAGATATGACGTGGTCTTTGAGACATTGCATTTTGTACTTAACTTAATGATCATGGATGTCACACTTCAGCTCCTTGGTATCATGGAAAAAGAACTTTTTTATATAATATATATCATTTCTTTAAATTTTCAATTTGAACTTGTTATATTATGAGGAAAGTCTTCTTTTCCTCTGTGACCTTTACATAGCAATCGTTTTGATATTTTATATCGAATCAAATTATCCCATTTGAGCTTAAGTATATATTTACAAAATTTTTAAATAATAATTTATTTCTCACTTTTTCATCTATATTATGTTAATTCCCAAAAATTCCAAATGAGATTTGATTGAGAAGAATGAAGCATTGTTGGATTCACCTTGATGAGCTTTATGTAATGAAATGTTGCTTTTTTTACCTTTTATAGATATTTTATGTCCAATAATTTTTACACACTTTATGCCATAGTTAACTCTAAATACCTCTCACATTGCCTTTGCGTCACATAGGTTTTGTTGTATTTTTTTAATTATTTCATTAACATTATAGTATTATCTATGTGACATTTTATTTTGCACTTAATTTAATGATCACGGATGTTACACTTTTCCTCCTTAATACATTGGAAAAGAAGTTTCTTTTTCAGTATATATGATTTTAAGAAATCTTTTCTTTGAATTTGTTATATTATAATGAAAGTCTTATTTCTCCTTTCTATTAACTTTCACATTAATTTGATTTGGTTGTGTTATAATTATACAAATTATAACATTTTAACTTTAACAAATGTTTACTAAATGTTATAAACAATTATTTTTCTTACTTTTATAATTCACTAAAATTCAAAAGGTGGTCTGATAGAGATGAATGAAATGTAATTATACTCATCTCAAAGAGCTCTATAATTTAAAATATTGGTTTTCTTACATTTCTTAGATATTTTATGATTATTGCTTTTGTATGTTTTATGAGATATTTTCACTTGCTGTTGATTTGATGATAAAAGATATTACACTCAAGCATCATAATATCATGGAATGTAATTTTTGTATACAATTTATAAAATTTCTTATATTTTTTTCTTTCATTTAGTTATAATAGAATGTTTCTCAAGACCTCCTCCTTTCCATTAGATTACTTTTGTTTGGTGGCATTGCACTGCTTCATTTTATTGCATTTTGACATTAATTTATAATTACTTAATATTAAAATTGTAATTTATAATTTTTAAGTCTTATTGATAGTTGTTATTTATAATATTTCCAAAAGAGGTATTATTATGACAAAGCAAAAACTACTAGTCTAGTCTCGATAAACTTTATCACATTAAATATTATTTTTTATTTTTTAAATATTTTTTGGGGTATTGGAGAGCATGAGAAATTTCTTTTTTACTTCATTTAATAATGAAGGATGTTACACTCAATCTTTTCACTATCTTGGGTAAGAATTTTCTTGTGCAACATAAACCATTTCATAAAAGTTTCACTTTGAATTAGTTATATTATTTTAAAATTTACATAACATTGATTAGTTTATATTATATTTAACAAAATTATCTCACTTTATCTTTATCATATATATTTACTAAATATTAAACTAAATTTTTTTTTCTTTATTTAGTAATTCACAAAAATTCCAAACATTATCAATTGGACATGAGTGAAAAAAACATTTGACCTATCTCAAAGAGAACTATCAAATTAAATATTTATTTTTTTGACATTTTATTTCCATTTAATTTTGGGCCCTTTATGACTTAATTAATTCTAAATATGTCTAACATGACTGTTACATTGATTTGATTTGGTTATATTTCAGAACTTTAATTTATGTTAGTTGTAGTTTTAATGAATATTTCTTATTTTTAAAACAATAATTTTTTAATATTTGTTTTTACTAGCTTATATAATATGTCATAAACAGTAGCAATGTTCAATTGAGAAGAAACAAATGTGGTTGGACTAGTGTAGCCATCCTCTATCCGATTAAATGTTCATTTAAATAATTTTAAATATTTTATATTTGTAGCATTTTTGTATGCTTTGAGCTATTTGATGCACACTTGAATTAAGCATCAAGGATGTTATATTCAATGTCCTTAGCATCTAGGAATGCAATCTTCCAAAAAGCTTTATCTCAATTTTGCAAATTTTTCAATTCGCTTTTTTAAAATGTTTTGTAACTTCAGATATTTTCACATGCAACCATTAGGTAGCATTAACTTTGTTAAATGAAATTTCCTTAATTTATATCAATTAAGCTTTAGCATATATTTTTTTATCATTGAAAATTAGATATTTATTTATGCTTATTTAATTTGACAATTCACAATAATTACAAACAAAATTCAATTAAGATCAAATAAAGGTCATAAGTGTCATCTCGAAGAGCTTTCTCGAATTAAATTTTCATCTTTTCTGCGACTTCAAATATTTCACTTTCTTTATTGGTGTTAGTTTTATAAGTCATTTAAAATTGTTTCATTTTTTACAATAACTGATGTTACACTTGATCTACCTAGCATTTTGTAATAGAACTTTTTAATATAATTTATATCATTTCATCAAATTCTTTGCCTAGATTTTCTTGTATTACTAAGCGACTTTAAATATTCTCTCATGAGATCTTTATAATGCTTTGATGCAGATATATTATATTACTTCAATTTAACTTATTTCAACCTTAATAAGTACATAATATTAAAATAATAATTTCTTTTTTTAATGGTTATATATTTGGTGATTTATAGTAAACCCAATTGAGATCTAATTGAGATTAAAGAAGCTACTTTTGACTTATCTCGATAAGATTTATCTTATTAAATATTTAATTTTATATTTTTAATATTTTTTATTTTTGGACATATACATGTTTTATAAGATATTTTGATTTATACCATCATTGGAAAATGAATATGTTACCCTTGATCTACTTAATATATTGGAGTGCACCTTTCTTGTATAATGTAATCACATATCATAAAATATTTCAATTTGATTTGGTATATTATCATGTAACTTTAAATCTCCATTTGTGTGACCTTATATTGCTTTGATTTAGTTATATTATATTACTTTATTTTAACTCATTTCAACTTAAGAAAATATTTACATAAAATTAATAAATTATTTTTCACTATTTACAATTATTATTTTTTGTAATTTGTAGTAATTTCTAATTAGTTATAATTTAGGGAAAACAAACATCATTAGACACATCTGAATAATTTCTATCCATTCAAATATAAATTTATGTATATATTTTTTAAAAAAGAATTTTCTTATGTTTGGGCTTCCTTTATGGATCATCATTAACTTTTATTTGGTTATCATGCTATGTGACACTAATTCTCCTCTATTTGTTCACCACATGTCTTTAACTTGGTTATATTATATTACATTAATTTATGTTATTTTAGCTTTATTATATATCTACTTAAAATTATATTAATAATTTATTTTTATTTGTTCTCATTTAGTTTTATAATTTACAATATTTTCAAAGGAGATTTGATTGAGATGAAGCAAATGTCAATGGTCTAATATCAAAACACTATATCTAAATAATAATTGTTTTTTTGTATTTTTTTAAATATTTTATTTTCTTATGTATTTATTTGTTTTATGAGATAGTTTGATTTGCACCTGATATGACTTACACTCAAGCTCCTTCTTATGTTGGAATGTACATTTCCTATACAAATAATTTAACATATTGAAAATTTTTCAATTTCAAGTTTCATATTATAATGTAACTCTAATACTATAAAATATTTTTCGCATTTCAACTTTATTATATATTTAGTTAATGTTATGGTAATAAATTATTATTTTTAATTAGTTTTTTAAGTGTCATAGAATTCTTTATGAGGCATTTTGTTTTGTACATGATTTAATGATCAAGATTTTTACATTAAATCTCCTTACTATATTGGAAAAAAATTT
The DNA here is from genome assembly GCA_023846275.1 of Vanilla planifolia. Lineage (NCBI taxonomy): Eukaryota > Viridiplantae > Streptophyta > Magnoliopsida > Asparagales > Orchidaceae > Vanilla > Vanilla planifolia. Next base: position 185,633 of record JAIUJO010000419.1, on the reverse strand, counting down.
CCTATGTAACATATATTATTACATTAAATTATCACTTTGATTTGGTTTTATTATTATGAAACTTATTTTCCTTCTACATGACCTTTAACTTAACTTTGACTTGGTTATTTTATATTCAATTAAATTATCTCATTTTAGTTGAAAATATATTTTCTAAGAATTAAAATATGAATTTATGTTTTAATTTTCTTTCCATTAGGAATTCAAAAAAATTCCAAATGATGTCTTACGGAGATGAATGAAACATCATTTGACTCATCTCAAAGATCTCTATACAATTAATTATTTATTTTCTAAATTTCTTAGATATTTTATTTCCATTAATTTTTGCACTCATTACAACATAATTAATTATAAATATCTCTCATATGGTTATTTCATTGCTTTACTTTTGTTATATTATGTTGTTATATTTTATTTCTATGGTAGTGTTAATGTATATTTGCTTATTTATAAAATAATAGTTTGTTATAGTTTATTCTTATTTACTTTTGCAATAAGTTCTATTTCAAGATGATGTCTGATTGAGAAGAAACAAATGTTTTTGATGAGACTCATAATTCTCTATCTAATAAATTTTCAATTTAATGATTTTAAATATTTTATTCTCTAGCATTTTCTCATGCTTTTTGGGGCATTTGATTCCTACCAAATTTCATGGTCAAGGATATCACGCTCAATGTCCATATTATCTTTGAAAGAAACCTTACCAAACAATTTATTTCATTTATCAAAATTTTTCATGTTAGTTCAGTCAGAGTACTATGTAACTCTAGATTTTTTTTTCTCATGTAGCCTCTAGGGCCCTTTAATTAGGTGAGATTAAATTTCTTCAATTTATGTCAAGTAAGCTTTAACACATATTTTGTTATCATTAATAAAGAAATGGATTTTATTTATGCTTATTTAATTTAATAATTCATTGTATCTTAAAATGAGGCTCAATCTATAACAAAAAAACGTCATTAGTCTTTTCATGAAGGGCTCTATCAAATTAAATATTCAACATTTTTATATTTTTAAATATTTTTTTATTTTTTAGTAGTTTTATGAGATATTTCAAATTGTAGCATATTTGACAATCGAGGATATTACACTTGGTCCATTTAGAATTTTGTAATAGAACTTCATAGTATAATTCACCATATTTCTTCAAATTGTTTTCTTTATATAGTTATACAACTATGTAAATTTAAATCTTATCTCATTTTGCCTTTACAATTCATTGATAAAGTTTGATTAAATTGCTTTTATATATCTAACTTTTACTTTAATAAATACTTACTAAATATTAAAGTAATAATTTATTTTTATTTCTACTTACTAAAGTTCATGATTTAGAGTACATTCAAATAAGATTTACTCAAGATGAAAGATCCTACTTTGTGCTCACCTCCAGGAGCTTTATCTAATTAAATTTTTATTTTATTTTTTAATATTTTTTTGGGTATATACACGATTTATGAGACCATTTTGTTCGTACAATATTTGGCAATCAAAGATGATACTATTCATCTCCTTAGTATATTAGAATGCAACCTTTATTGTAAAATTTAATCACATTTAATCAAAGATTTTGCTTTGATTTTGTTATAATACCATGTAGCTTTAAATCTCCACTTGTGTGACATTCACATCACTTTGATTTGATTAAATTATATTTTATCAATTTATCTCATTTCAACTTTAAAATATATTTACTTAATATTAATAAAATAATTTGTTATTATTTACATTAATTAAATTTTTACAATTCATAATGAATCAAAAATAGTTTTGATAAAGATGAAATAAAAATCATTTGACATATCTTGACGACGACTATCCAATTAAATGTTAATTTATGTATATTTTCTTAAACTTTAAATTTTCTTTGGTTCTTACAAGCTTTATGAAATATTTCTAAAAGCTTTTTGCTTTTATTTTACTATCATGCCATATAACACCAATTCTCCTCTCATTTGGCCATTACATGTCTTTGACTTAGGTATATTTCAATGCTTTAATTTATGTTATTTTAGCATTAAGATATGCTTACTTAAAATTAAAATAATAGTATATTATTATTATTACACATTTACTTTTAAAATTCATACTAATTGAAAAAAGCTCTAATTGGGATGAAACACTATATTGCTTTGGATTTGTAACATTATATTGCTTCAATTTATTTTATTTCAAATATAATATATATTTACTTTACATTAGAATATTAATTTATTTATTTTTATGATTGTTTACTTTTTTAATTTTTTTTTTTCAAATTATGTTTTATTGAGATAAAAAATGCAGCTTTTTAGTAGCTCAAAGTGCTTTATTGAATTAGAAATTACTTTTTATGGCATGCTCTACGAGATACTTTTTTGTGCTTGATTTAATGATCAAGAATACTACACTCAATAGTTTTAGTATCTCAGAATAGGACTTTCTTGTACATATATATATCATTTGTTATATTTTTCACTTTGATTATGTTATATTATTTTGGATCACTTATTCTCCTCTCCTTGGACCATTGCATTACATTGATTTGTTTATATTTCCAATCAAATTATCTAGATTTAGCTTTAACATATATTTACTTAATTATAAAATAATGATTTTTTTGGCACTTTATATAAAACTTTGGAATGGGGATTGTTGGAGATGAATCAAACGTCATTGGACTCATCTCGATAAGCTATACCCAATTACGTATTTATTCTATATTTTTTTAAATATTTTATTACCTTTGACTTTTGAATTCATTACTACATAATTAACTTTAAATACCTCTTAAATAACTATTACATGATTTTGATTGTGTAATATTTCATTACTTTAATTTATCTCATTTGTAGCTTTATTATATATTTGCTTATTTGTAAAAAAATAATTTATTATTATTTATTTTTTGTAATTTTTGTAACATATTTTAATTAAATATATTGTCTAGTGGAGAAGAAACAAATATTGTAGGACTACTATTTTTTATCTCTTTCTAATTAAATATTCATTTTAATTATTTTAAATATCATACAATGTTTTATGAGGCATTTGATTAATAATAGATTTATTCACATTTCTTGAAATTCTTTTCTTTAATTTTGTTATATTACCATGCAACATTAAATATCCACTTTTGTGACCTTTACATTGACTTGATTTGGTTATATTACATTTTCATAGTTTTTCTCATTTCAGTATTATAATATATTTAATGTAATATTAATAAAATAATATTTTATTATTTTCACTTTGCAATTTTTATAATTCATAGTAATTCAAAATGTGTTGTGATGGTGAGAAATAGACATCATTACACACATCTGAATAACCTCTATCAATTTAAATATTAATTTAAATATGTATATATCTTTGAATATTTTATTTTCTAGGATTTTGGTATTCTTTACTAAATATTTCTAAATTTTTTTAACTTTGATTTTGTCATCATACTATGCAACACTACCCTCCTTTCATTTGACCTTTATGTATCTTTGAATTAGTTATATCGATTTTGTAATTTGTAGTAATTGAAAACAAGTTCTGATCGAGATTATATAAATGTCGTCAAACTCATCTTAATGTGCTATATCCTAGTAATTATTATATTTTTATATTTTTTAAATATTTTATTTTTTAGTGTTCTTGCATATTTTATTTGAAATTTTGAGTTGCAGCAAATTCGACAATAGATGCTGTTATGCTATCTCTTTAGTATGTAGGAATATAATTCTCTTATATTTTATTTATGTGAGTTTGATCACTTTTTTCTTTTATTTTGTTATATTACAATGTAGTTCACAATCTCCTCTTATGCAACCTTTAGATTGCCTTGTTTTTGTAATATTTCATTGCTTTAATTTTTTTAATTTTAAATTTAATATGCATTTATTTGACATTAGAATGATAATTTATTTTTCTTACTATGCAATTGTGATTTGTATTATTTCCAAAGAAGGAACCATTGCAATGATCAATGATGTTATATTACATATCCTAAGTGGGAAAAGAACTTCCTTGTATAATTTATATCATTTCATTAAATCTTTTCTTTCATTTGGTTATGCTATTTTGAAACTCTTATTCTCCTCTCTCTTGACCATTACATCACAAATTTTTTTCTTGTAATATATTGAAAAAAGTATCTCACCTTAGTCTTAATAATTATATATTAAACATTAAATAAAAATTTACTTTGTTTTTTGTTTACTTTTTTTGGTAATTCATAGAAATTTTAAGTGAGTTTTGATGGAAATGAGTTAAACATTATTTGACTCATCTTGATGAGCCCTATAAAAAAATGTTTGGTTTCGGAGTTTTTTAGATGTTTTCTTCCCTCTTGAGTTTTGCACTTATTATGACATAGTTAATGCTAAGTCCAACTCTTAGGGACATTATGTTTGTTTGGTATTGTTATATTATAATTTTTCAAATTAACTTATTTGTAGCTTTAACATATCTTTACTTATTTCTAAAATAATAATTTATTTTTATTTCTTCTTTTTAACTTTTGGAGTTTGTTGTAATTAAAAACCATGTCAAATCAAGAAGAAACAAACAAAAATTGACTAGTGTTGTCAATCATATATCTAATTAAGTGTTCATTTTTTTATTTTAAGTTTTTTTTTAAAATTTTTTGTTTGATTCTTTACAAGGTATTCATTTTGTGCATAATTTGATTATCGAGGTTTTATAATCAATCGCCTTAGTATCTTTGAGTCTAACTTTTTCAAACAATTTATCTCATTTTCATCAATTTTTTACTTTGATTTGGTTACATTACTTTGTAACTCTAAATATTTTCTCATATGACCATTAGGTCATTTTGATTAAGTAATATTACATTGTTTCTTTTTATCTCAATTCAGGTTTACTTATTTTTATCTTTTTAAAAAACATATTAGTTTTTATTTATGTTTGCTTAACATGATAGTTCATGTTAATTCCAAATGGGCATTAACCAAGAAAACACAAACATTGTTGGTCATATATTTATTAGCTTTGTCCAATAATTTTTTTCCTTTTAATATATTTTGTTGTTTTAGTTTTAGGCAGCTTTAGAGAACATTTCAATTCCTATGATATTTAAAAATCTAGGATGTCACACTTAATATATTTTGGGTTTTGCAATAGAACTATCTAGTGCAAATTATCTCATTTCTCCAAATTCATAGTTTTGATCTAGTTATATTATTATGTAACTCTAAATCACCTCTTATGTAAACTTTACAATGCTTTGAATCAGATATACAATATTTCTTCAATTTATCTTTTTTTAACTTTTAATTATACTAAGATAATATTTAAATATTTAGTTCGTTTTATATTAGATTGTTTATTTTTTAAATTTATTTGTATAGGAAAGCTTTATGTGAGGTTTCAATTTGTGCCTTATTTGGTTATATAGTATGTTACCATGGACCTAGTTAGATCTTGGAATGCACCTTTCTTTCGTAATTTATCACAAATTTTCAAATATTTCACTTTGATTTGTTTATATTAGCATGTGAAATTAATGTCCATTTTTGTGAGCTTTATATTTCCTTAGATTGACTATATTTTATTTCTTCAATTTCACTCATTTTAGCTTTAATATGCCTTTTATGAAATTTTAAAAGAATAATTGGTTATTATTAAATCTTATTTAATTTTTTGTAGTGTTTTTAAATGAGGTGTGATCAAGACACAAGAAATATTGTTGGACATGTTTTCGTGAGCTCTATCAAATTAAATATTTATTTCTATATTTTTAAACATTTTATTTTCTTTTGTATTAGCATGCTTTGTGTGGAATTTTTATTCACACCTAATTTAAGATTTTAGAACATTGTACTTGATCTCCTTATTATCTTCAAATGTAAATTCTTAAACAAATTATCTCATTTCTTTTAATATTTCATAAATAGTTGTTTATATTGCTATCTAATTCAAATTATTCACTAACATAACCTTTAAATTGCTTTGATTTGGCTAAATTACGTTACTTTAGTTTACCTCATTTTAGCTTTATAATATATTTTCATATATTAAAAAGCTAGTTTATTATTATTTGCAATGATAATGTTTTTATTTCTCGAGGTGGTCAAATCAAGATAAAAGAAATGTTATTGGACTCATTTAAATAATCATTATCTAACTAAATAATTTTTTTTGCATTTTTAATTTCTTCTTCTTAGGTTTTGGGCACATGTTCCTATAATTTTTTATTCATACCTCATTTGATTATCAAGGTTGTTGAAATAGATCTATTTGCTATCTTAAAATGAGGCTTAACTATATGTGTCCCATTTCTCCAAATTTTTTGCTGATGTTTGATTTTATTACTATGAAACTATACTTTGCTTCTTATAAGACCTTTATGAAATTTTTAATTGGTGATATGATATTTTTCCATTTATCTTATTTTAGCTTCAAAAAATACTTACTAAAGCTTATAAACATAATGTATTACCATTTATAATTATTAAATTCTTTTAATTCGTAGTAATTTGAAATAAAATTTGGGCAAGAAAAATTTTTTACAGTTATTTTTATTTGTTTATATTTTTTAAGAAATTTATTTTTTTCATTTTTCCACACTTTATGAGATACTTTAATTTTTAGTAGATTTGACGATTGAGGGTGTTACATTAAATTTCCTTAGCATCGTGAAATGCAACTTGCATGCACAGCTTTTCTAATTTCTTAAAACTTTCACTATTATTCGGTAATATTACTACATTACTTCCGCTATTATCATTTCATCTTTAAAATTTACATAATATTTTATTAATATCTATATTTTGTTTTACTTTGGTAATTCATTGCAATTTCTATTAAGGTGTACTTTGGGAAAACAAATCAGTGATGTCCTCTTTTTTATATATTTACTCAATAACATAGCAATTTTTTAAAATGTTTTTTCTTATAGTTTTTTAATTATTGATGAGACATTGGATTTGCACATGATTTGCTTAAGTTATATTACATTTTTTTGCTTTATCTTATTTCAACTTTAATATATATAACCTAATAATGAAATAATACTTTATTATTTCAAATACTTATTTTTTTAGAATAGATAATAACTCAAAATGCAATCTCATTGAGACGTAACAAATGTTATTCAACTCTTCTCTATAAGCTCAATATTTCTAAAAATTAATTTCAATGTTTTTGAATTTTTTATTTTTAAATATTTATTCACAGGTTATGAGACATTTGATTCATCCATATTTTATTATAAATTGTTTTACACTCAATCTCTTTAATATCTTTGATTTGGTTATATTTCTAAGAAATTTAAATTCTTCTTTCCTATGAGCTTTACATTACTTATATTTGGTCATATTACATTGCATCAATTTTTTATATTATATCTTTAACATATATTTAGTAAATTTTAAAATAATATCTTATTATTATTTATGTTTTTTATTGTGATTTCAAGAGGACTAATCAAGATGAAGAAACCTCATTGGACATTTCTCAAAATGCTTTATTGAAGTAAAATTTATTTTTATTTTTATATTCTAAGTATTTTATTTTCTATCACTTTTATATGCTTTATTTGACATTTTTATTTGTATCAGATTTGATGATCAAGGATGTCAAACTAAAACACCTTAGCATCTTTGAATGCAAATTTCTTATTAATTTTTCTCCTTTTCTCAAATTCTTGATTTTTATTTGATCATTTTTCTATGAAGATCTAATTGTCCAATTGTGCAAATTTTGCATCACTTTCATTTTGTTATATTATACTATTTCAATTTATACTATTTCAACTTTAATATGTAATTTCTTATTATTAAAATGATAATTTGTTATCATTTTTCTTTATTTATTTTAGCAACTTTTTGTAATTCTAAATTAGTCCAATCAAGATTAAAAAACCATTTTTTGTGGTGGCTAAAAGTCTTCTATCCAAATTAAACTTTTGTATTTATATTTTAAAATATTTTATTTTCATGGGCTTTACCACACTTTATTTGAAATTGTGATGCATACCAATTTATCGATCTAGGATTTTGCACTCGATCTCCTTAGTGTCATGGAATTCAACTTTACAATACAATTTATCTCGTTTTTTCAAATTTTTTACTTTGATTTTCTTATAGTGCTTTGAAACTATAATTCTACACAAATGTGGCCTTAAAATTACTTCAATTATGTTATATTTTGTTGCATCAATTTATCACATTTTAGCATTAATAAAAATTACTTAGAATAAAAATAATAATTTATTAATTTTATTTATATTTTTTAAATTTTTTATAAATCCATATTAGGCCTTACAAAGACAAAAAGCAAACATGGTTGGACTCATCTTGATTTGTTCTATATAATTAAATATATGTTTTCAAAATTGCTTTATCTAATTACATATTCTTTTATATATTTTTTTTATTATTTTTTCTATGTATTTGGCTGGCTTTGCAAATCATTTTGATTTTTACCTTTTTTGAAAATCAAGGATGTTACACTCGACCAACTTAGTTAGTTGGAAAATTTATCTTACTTCTTCAAAATTCTCTCTTTAAATAATTTATATTATTATGAAACACTAATTTTCTTTTTATGTAATAGTTACATCAATTTTATTTTGTTATATTTTATTAATATCATTTTATCTTTAATATACATATTTTAATTATTAAATAATATTTTTTATTATTTGTGATCATTAACTTGGTAATTTACATTATTTTCATATAAGGATAGATTGAGGGAAAAAATTATGTTACAGTAATTTCGATAAGCTCTATCTAATTAAAAATTTATTTTTTATTATTAAATTTTTTGTTTCTTAAAATTTTAGGTTTCTTTATGATACATTTTGCTTCACACCTTATTTATTTTCCAAGGAAGTTGCACTGAATTTCTTTAGTTTCTTACAATGCAGCTCTCAAGTACAATTTCTTTGATTTCCTAAAATTTTTACTTTTAACTTGGGTATGAAACACTAAATCGAGTCTCCTGTGAATTTAACGTTGATTTGATGTTGTTACATTACCTTGCATCAATTTATCTCATCTTAGCTTTAATATGAACATAGCTAATATTAAAAAAATAATTTACTTTTCTTTATGACTAATTCCAAATGACGTCTAATCAAAAGGAATGGAATACATTGTACTAGTATTGACAATCTCTATCTAATTAAATATTTATTTTTTATTTTCAATTATCTTAATTTATTATTACATGCTCTATGAGGCATTCTATTTGATACTAGCTTCAATGATTAAGGATGTTACAATGAATCACCTTAGCATCATTAAAAAAATTTACTATGTAACATCGCATTGGCATTACTATGTGACGTTGAAGAAAATTATGTGATTTTAAGTTTAACATATTTACAAAATATTAAAATAACAATTTATTTATTTATTCTTTTGTTTAATCTATTAATCCATAGAAATTCCAAACCATGTTCATTGGAGACGAATTAAATATTAGTGGACTCATCTTAATGAGCTCTAGCTTATTAAATATTTAGCTTTAATTTTTATATACTTTATTTCCATTGACTTTTATAGTCATTACCAACCAACTATCTCTAAATCCCTCTTGAAAGGCCATTGCATCATTTTAAATTGGTTAAATTATATTGCTTCAATTTTTTTAATTTTCAACTTTAATATGTATTAAATTATTTAAAAGACAGATTATTATTTTATATTCTTATTTACTTTTGTAATATGTGTAATTCTAAAACATGTTAGACCTTGAAGAAATAAATGTCATTGGGCTTGTGTCATCAATCTCTATCTGACAAAATGCCTATTTTAATAATTTTAAATATTTTAAATTTCTTGTATTTGGTTAATCTTTGATTCATAAATGATTTGGTGATCAGCAATGTTACAATCAATCTCTTGAGTACGTGGGAACTCAACTTTACAAAATTACTTATCTCATTTTCTTAAATTTCTTACTTTAATTTTATTGTATTACTATGTAATTCTAAATCTTTTTGAATGTCACCATTAGGTTGCTATGATTTAGATATGTTACATTTCTTCAATTTATTTTAAATAACCTTTAAAATATAGTTTTTTATTATTAAGAATTAATTGATTTTTTTAAATATTACTCACTTTGTTAAATGATGGAAATTCCAGATGAGGTTTGATTTAGATTAAAGAAGTGCAATTGGTCTTGTCTTAACAAGCTATCTCTAATTAAAAATTAATTTTCCCCTTATAAAAATTTTATTTTTTAATTTTTTGGTTGCATTATAAGACATTTCAATTAACACCATATTTGATAATAAAGGATATTGCACTAGATATACTTAAGATTTTGTAACTGAGCATTCTAGTAAAAATTATCACATTTCTTCAAATTTGTTGGTTTGATTTAGTTGTATTACTTTGTAACTCTAAATCCCCATTCATATGACTAATAGAATTTACCTTATTTCAACCTTAATTTCAATTTACTTAATATACAAATAGTAATTTGTTTTTATTTATGATTATTTATTTTTGTTATTTACATTAAATCCAAATAAAGTCCAATCAACGAGCTTCAACTAATTAAGTATTGATTTTATTTTTTCTGAAAATTCTATTTTTTAGGCATATTTTATTAGACATTTTGATTTGTAACTTGTTTTGCTATCGAGTATTCTATCATTCATCTTTTGAGTATCTTGGAAAGCACATTTCTTGTATTATTTATCACATTTGTTCAAATATTTTACTTTGATATGGTTATATTTTATATAACTTTAAGTTTTCACTCGTGTGACCTTCACATTGCTTTGGTTTGGTTTTATTGCATTTCATTAATTTATCTCATTTTAGTTTTAATGTATTTCTATTGGATATTAAAATAATAATTTATTATTTATTATAACTTAATTTTAGTTTTAATATTAATTTTGTGTGGGGTCATTAAGCCTATTCTTATGACATCTTGCTAATTAGATATTTATTTCTATATTTTTAAATTTTTTATTTTCTTGAATTCTACTAGGCTTTATGAACCATTTTTGTACCTAAATTAATAAAAGAAAATAGTATGCTCGTTTTCTTTAGCATCGTAAAATGCAATTTGTTGTATAATTTATCTCATCTATTCAATTATTTGCAATGATTTATTTATATTACTATGTAATTTTAACTTTTTTGTGACCTTTACATTGCTTTGATTGGCAACCATATATTGATTGAAATATCAAATTTTTGCATTTTTTGTGAGAAATTTGATTTGTTCCTAAATTTGCAATTGTGGATGTTTCACTATATCAACATAGTACTTGGAATGCTCTTTTCTAGTACAATTTATTTATTTCTTTGATATTTTCACTTTTTTAATTTTAAAATTAGGCAACTGAAGTTCACATCTTTTGTGGCTTTTACATCATGTTGATTAAGCATATTACATTTTCTCAACTTATCCTAGTTAAGGTCTAATATATATTTGCATTATATTAAAATTAAAGTTCATTGTTATTTACTTTTTTACTTTGGAATTTCGTAGAAATTCCGAATGAGATTTGAATGACACAAAAGAGTTTTCGTTGGACTCATCTTGAAGAGTTTTTTTCAATAAAATGTTTTTTAAATTTCCTTAAATATTTTATATAACAAGTTTTGGTATGTTTTACGAGACATTAAAACTAGTACTAGATTTCGTCATGAAGAATATTAGAAAGGAACTTTTTTAATTACTATGTAATTCAAAATCTTTTCTAATGTCATTTTTACATCACTTTGATTTTGATATATTTTATTGCATTAGTTTATCTCATCTTTGTAATAAAATATAATTACTAAATACTAAAGTTACAATTTATTATGTTTTCCTTATTTATTTTGATAGTTTTTACAAGGAATTTTGATTCATGTCTAGTTTTATCGTTAAGGATGCTACTGTGGATCTCCTTTGTACTTTGGAATGCAACATCCTCACACAATTCATTTCTTTTCTTCAAATCTTTCTATTTTATTTGATCATATTACTATGCATGTACAAATTTTTCACTTGTCTAACTTTACATCACTTCAATTTTGTTATATTACATTAGTGAAATTCATGTAACTTTAGCATTAATTTATATTTACTTAAAATTTAAATAATATTTTATTAATATTTCTACTTATTTACTTTGGTAATTCATAATAATTTTAATTTAGTTCTAATCAAGATGTAACAACTACTCTTGGATTCATTTATACTAGCTCTATCTAATTAAATATGCATTTTAAATAATTTTAAATATTTTTTACTTTATTGGCATGTTTTGTAATTCATTTTGATTTATTGTAATGTTCATTATCAATGATGCTAAACTTGATCCACTTAGCATTTTCAAATGCAACATTCTGAACAATTTGTCCCTTTCTTGAACCTGTTTTAATTTATTTCATTAAATTTCTAGGAAACTCTAATTCTTCTACCATCTCAAATTTAAAAGACTTTTATTTGGTTATGTAATATTGATTTAATTTTTCTAAATTTAGCTTTAAAATGTTTTCTTAATATTAAACTTATAATTTATTACTATTTATGTTTTTTAAGTTTTGTTAAATCAAAATAATTCAAAATAAGAACTAATAAAGATGAAAGAAAAGATATTGAATTTTTTCAACGAGCTATATCTAATTAAATATTCATCTCTATATATTCAAATATTTGATTTTTTACAATTTTGATATATTTTATGAGATATTTCAATTTGTATCACATAATGGATTAGGATATTCCATTGAATCTTCTTTTTATCTTCAATTTTAACATTCCTATATGATTGACCTTATTTTTTCAAATTTCTCAATTTTATTTTTCTATATTGCTATGCAACTCTACATCTCCTCTAGTGTGAATTTTACATCACTTTAACTTTTAATCTATAACTTCAATCTATTGCATTACAGATTTAATATTTATTGAATACATATTATTATAGTTTTTTTCTTATTTACTTTATCATTAAAAGTAATACTAATAGAGATATAATTAAGAGAAGACAAATATCGTTGGACATGTCTCAACAAACCTTATCAAATTAAGTATGCATTTTAATATCTTTAAATATATTATTTTTTAAGATTTGGGTTGCTTCATGATTCATTTTGATTCAAATTGAATGTGGTGATTTAGGATATTATAATATATCTCCCTATGTCTTGGAATGCATCTTTCATGTATCATTTATGTTATTTCTAAAGAAGTTTATTTTCTTATATTATTATGTAACTCAAGTTCTCTTATTGTGTGAATTTCATGTTATTTTAGTTTTATCATAATGCATTGACTCAATTAATCAAATAGTAACCTTAATTTATATTTACATAATATTAAAATAATAATTTTTTAAAAAAATTAAATTTTGTAATAAATAGCAATTCCAAAGAGGTCTGAATGAGATAAATTAAATGTTGTTGGACACATCTCAATAAACTCTAACAAATTAAATGTTCTTTTCTAATGATATTTAATTTTGTTAATTCTAGGTAATTCATAACGATGTCTAATCGATATAAAGAAAGCACTATTTGACTTGCCTGGAGTGTCTCTATCTTTTTAAATAGTTATCTTTATATTTTGAAATATTACATTTTTATGGTTTTAACATAATTTTCAAGTTATTCTCACTTGTATTATTTAGTAATTAAGAATGTCACACACAATCAACTTAGTATCTTGGAATGAACATTTCACATGAATGAAATCTAGTTTATTAAACTTTTTTCTTTTAGTTAGTTATATTGTTAAAAAGCGCAAAATCTTTTCTTGTGCAACTTTTACATTGCTTCAACTTTCATATTTTACGTACATTTTTAATTTATGTTATTTTAGATTTAACATGTATTTACTAAACATTTAAAAAATAATTTATTATTATTTATGTTTAGTTGATTTGATAATTCATAATACTCTACATGAGGTCTAATTAATACGAAACAAACATCATAATACTCATCTTGGCCTATTCTTTACGAGTTGTTTTTATTCATAAAATATTTAATTATCATGAGTGTCACACTTTGATTATCTTAATATCATTTAATCTAACTTTCACATGATATTAATCTCACAACTAGAAAAGTTTTTACTTGATTGTATTATTATGAAGACTAATTCTCCTCTCGTTTAACATTTACATTACTTCAATATATTTATATTATATTACTTCAATTTACCTCACGTTAGCATTAATATATTTTTACTATTTATTAAAACAATATTTATTGTTATTTATACTTATTTATTATTATAATTTGCCATAATTCTAAGTCTGTTCAATTAGGATGAAACAAATCTTATTAAACATTTTAATGAGACCATTGAATTAAATATCTATTTTTAAATTTAAAATTTTTTTTCATGTGTTTAAACATATTTATGAGAAATTTTAATATGTGTTAGATTTACCAAACAAGGATTTCACACAAGATCTTATTATCTTGGAACACAACCTTTCCCAATAATTTACGTAATTTTCTCAAATGTTTCATTTTGATTAGGTTATATAACTATAAAATTATAGTTCTTCTCTTATGTGACCTTTAATTTATTTATATTTTATTTCTTCAATGTCTCTCATTACGCTTTGGATAAATATTTACCTAAAATTAAAATGATAATTTATTTTTATTATTTTTATTTTGGTAAATCATTGTATTTTCAAAAGAGGCCTCATATAGCTGAAGGAAATGTTTTTGGAGTCATGTCAACTAGCTTTATCAAATTAAATGTTTATTTATTTATTTTTTAAATATTTTTTATTTTATTTTTTTTAACTCTTTACAAGAATGTTTGATTTGGATCTAATTTAATGATCATAGGTGTTACATTAAAGCTCTTTAATAACTTGGATTACTATTTTCCAACAAAATTTATATAGTTTGTGCAAAAGTTTTTGTTTGATTTGGTTATGTTGTTATGTGACTACAAATATCTAATCACATTGTGTTTACATTTCTTTGATTTTCTTATTTTACTTTTCTTCCATTTAATTAATTTTAACATTAATATATATTTTCGAAATTTTAAAAGAATAATTTCTTATGATATAGGCCTATGTATTTTTTGTAATTCATAGTAATTCCAAATTTTGTAATATCGAGAAAAAACAAACATTATTTAAATGTCTTGAAGGACTTCATCTGGTAAAATATTCATTTTTTTATTTTTCTAATATTTTATTTTCTTATTTTTTTGCATGTATTGGTGATTTTTCGATTCGTACAAAATTTTATAAACTATGGTGTCACACCCAATCTTCTTAGTATCTTAGAATATAACATTATTGTAAATGTTTACTCTTTTTTTAAAACATTTTTGATTTACTTGATTATATTTATTTGAAATTATAAAATGTCCAATTTGTGGCCATTATATCACCATGATTTGGTTATATGACATTGATTCAATTTATCTTATCTTACCTTTATTTTATATTTACTGAATATTAAAATAATTATTTATTATCATTTATGCATATTTACTTTGATAATTAGTGGTATTCAAAATGAGATTTGAACGAGATGAAAGAAGCATCACTGACTCATCTTCATGAGCACTATCCAATTTAATATTAGTTTTAAATTTTTTTTAAAAAATATCATATATTATATTATTTTTGCACACTTTATGAGCCATTTTAAAAGCAACTTTTCCATAGAGTTTTTCTCTTTTTTTCTAAATTTTTCGATTTGATTAGGTTTTGTACTTTGCAATTTCGAATAGCATTTTGTGTGACATCTACATCACTTTGATTTTTTTATTACATTGCAAAAATTTATCTGATTTATATTTACTTTATTTGAAAATAATAATTTGTGATTATTTGTTCTTAATTATATTTTAAATTTTTAGTAATTAGAAACAAGCCCTAATTAAGAGGAATCAAATATCATTTAACTTATCTCGTAAAGCCTTGCCTAATTAGAAGTTATTTATATTTTTATTTAATCTAATTTACATGATTTTTTTGAATTCTTTAAGATGCATTACATATTTTGACATATTTGATGATCGAGGATGCTACTCTTGTTCATCTTAGTATCTTAGAAACCAATTTTCTCAAACATTTGAACTCATTTGTCCTAATATTTCACATTCATTTTTTTCATATAACCATGGATGTCTAATTCCACTATCTCTCAACTTCATTTGGATATATTAAAATGAAATTCTAACTTTCTTCGTTTGTGTCCTTTACATCAGTTTTATTTGGTTCTATTTAATTCATTCAATTTAAGTAATTTTTAGTTTAAATATTATATTTTTTTAAAAAGGTCTGGTATAGTTAGAAGAAATGTTTGTTGACTCATCTAGAGGAATATCGAATTACATATTCGTTTTAATTTTTTTAAATGGTTGTAGCATATTACAAGATATTTATATCTCTTACTAGATTGATGGTTGACAATATTGCTATCAATTTCCTTAAAATAATCAAATAAAAGTTTTCCATATAGTTATCCCATTTCCTTAAAGCTTTCAATTTGATATGGTGATATTTTTTAGAAGCACTAATTTATTCTCATGTGACCTTTACATGAACTTGATTTGGTTATATAACTTTACTTCAATAAATATCATTTGAACTCCATTATATGTTTTCCTATTATAAAAATAATATTTTTTTACTATGTATGCATATTTATTCGATAATTTGTTGTAATTCCAAATAATGTTTGATTAAAATGACGAAGATGTGTTTGTAATTTGTGATTATTCTTTATGAATTTGGTTGTTTTTTTGAGATATTTGTTTACCTAATTTTTGATCATGGATTTAACTCTATATATCATTAATATCTTGCAATGCAACTTTCCCATGTAATGTTTCTTATTTTTTAATTTTGTTTTGCATTGATTTGCATAAATTGAATTGTTACTCTAATCTCTTTTCAAGTGGCATTTTTGTAACTTTATATCAATTATATTTCACTAACATTTTTTCATTTCAACTTTAGTATATAATTGATTAATATTAAGTTAATAATTTTTTATCATTTATGCTTATTTAAGTTTGTAATTCATCAAAACTCAAACATTGTCAAAACAAAATAAAATAAACATCTTTAGACTCGTCTGAATGACTTTTATCCAATAAAAGATTCTTTTCTAGTTTTGTTTTTTAAAGATGTTATATATGCTCTATTTAATATCTTGGAATGCTCTTTTCTTGTACAGTTCATCTCATTTCGTCAAATTGTTTTCTTTGGATTGGTTATATTATTATTTCACTCTTTTTTTACTCTCATGTAGCCTTCTAGTACCCTTGATTTAGTTTTATTATATTACTACAATTTATCTCATCTTAACTTTAATAAATATTTTCTTAATATTAAGAAAATAATTTGTTGCATTTTATGCTTATTATTTTTATAATTAACATTCATTCCAAATAAGATTCAATTAAAACAACACAAAAAAACATTACACTCATCTTAATGACCTCTATCCAGTTAGATATATTTTTTTTCATTTTTTTAAAATATTTTATTTCTTTATGACTTTTACATATTGTAGAAGATATTTTGATTTGATTTTTTACTATCAAGGATGACACACTGCATCACTTTAATATGTTAGAATGAAACGTTCTCATAAAACTTATCTCTACTATTCAAATTTCTTGTTTTGTATTAGTTGTTTTAATACAACTCTTAAGCTATTCTTTATTATTATTACAATTATTTGATTTGGACACATTATATTATTTTATTTTGTATCACCTTAGTTATGATATATATATATATATATATATATATATATATATATATATATATATATATATATATATATATATATATATATATATATATATACATAATATTATTAAAAAATTATTTTTTGTGCCCCTTTAATTTTGTAATTTGCATTTATTCTAAGAGACGACTAATCAAGACAAAACAAACGTCATTGGACTTATTTTAATTTGCTCTGTCAAATTAAATATTTACTTTTTATATTTTAAATTACCTTATATTATATTATTTTGGTAGAATTTATAAATTATTTTAATTTGTACCTTATTTGACCATCAAGGATTTTACACTCGATCTCTTTAGCTTCTTGATTTACAATTTTTCCAAACAATTTGCCTCATTTATTAAAATGTTTCTCTAAATATTAGTCATTCCACTTTGAAACACTACTTGTCCACTAATGTAACTTTTGCATGACTTTAATTTTGTTAATCTCATTTAACCTTTAACATATACTTTGATATTATTTAAATAATAATATATTATTATTAATGTTTATTAAATCTAAAAATTCATAGTAATTCAAACGAGCTCTAAATAATGAAAACAAATGTTTTTAGATTTGTCTCAACGAGCCCTACTTTTGAAATGCTTTACATGTCACTTCAAGTCATTCCAAGTTTTATGATCAAGAATGCCATTATCGATCTCTTAAGTGCCTTGCAAAGCAACTTTTTGGTATTGTTTATCTCATTTCTTCAATTTTTTTAGTTTACTCATTTGGTCTTTTCATTGTTTTGATTTTTTATGTTATATTTTTTAAAGTTATCACATTTTAGCTTTAGTACATTTTATTTCATATTAAAATAATAATTCATTAATATTTATGAAAATTTATTTTTGTAATTCATAGTGATTAGAAACAATGTCTAATTGGGACATAATTTACAATATTGCACTTACCTTGACAAGCAACATCCATTTAAATATCCATTTGTATGTTTTAAGATATTTTATTTTTTATAAATTTTAAATTCTTTAATAAATGTTTATCTATATATCTGATTTAATAATCAAATATATTACACTAGATCTCTTTAGTACATTGGAATGCAACTTTCTTATATAAAAAAGATCATTGGTCACATCTTGACAAACTCTATGTAATTAAATATTTATTTTAAATTTTTAAATATTTTATTTTAAAATTTTCTAGCATCTTTGACAATTCATTTTGATTCTTATCTAATTTTATGGTCAAGGATGCTACTATTGATCTTATTATTATCGTAGAATGTATCGTTTTCACTTAAATTAACATATTTCTTCGAATTATTTGATTTCATTTTGTTTATTACTACGAAATTATAACATTCCTTTTACATGTTCCTTATATTAGTTTGATATTTTTATATTATATTGCTTCAATGTAACTTTTACTATATTTTTTTTAAATTACATAATTTCAATTTATAACATTTTAGTTCTAATGTATATTTCATTATTATTCAAGTAGTTTTTTAATTTATGTTTATTATAATTCATAATTAGTAGTAATATTGAGGTGGGGTCAAGAGGACACAAAAATTGATTGACTCATCCATATGAGCTCTAACAAATTAAATGTTCATTTATATAATTATATTGTTTTTTATTGTTTTGGCATTCTTTTTGAGAGAGTTTCATTTGATAATCGAGGATATTATGCGTAATCTCTTTAGTACATTAAAATGTAATTTTCCAACAAAATTTATCTAATTTTTTGAAATATAACATGAGAAGACATCATGTGTGACCTCTGCATTGCTCACACTTAACTATATTTCATTATTATATTTTATCAAAATTTGACTTTAATAAATATTAATTTTAAAAAATTTTTAAAATAATTTATTTTAATTTTTTATTATTTTTTTGTAATTTATAATAATTTCAAATGTAATCTCATTGAGATGAAAAAAAGTCCATTGTCTTATCTCAATTAAGTCTATCCAAGAAGATAGTCATTTTAATAATTTTAAATACTATTCTATCATATTTACTTGTTTTATGAGTAGCTTTATTTTATACATTTTCCAAAGATCTAGGATATCACACTTGATCTCCTTGTAATTTTGGAATTCTACGCTCTCTTGAAATATGACTCATTTGTTGAACATTTCACTATAATTCTGTTATATTGCTAAGTAAATAGAAATCTCTTGCAATGTGACCTTTAAGTTACTTTGGTTTGGTAACATTATATTACTTGAATTTGTCTAACTTCAACTTTAATATATATATCTTAATATTAAAATAATATTTCTATTTCTGCTTATTTACTTTGGTAATTCTAAAATGTTTAAAATGAGTTCTCACCATGATGATCAGAATGGCATTTGTCTCAACTTAAGATGACCTATATCCAATTAAATTTTAATTTTAATTTTTATTGAATTTTTTCTTTCTCTTAGGCGGCATCATGAGACATTTATATTTGTTTCAAATTTGTTGATCAAGGACCTTATCCCTAATCTCCTTAATTTCTTGGATTATAACTTTCTTATACTATTTATTTTATTTTATTTTTTCAAATTTTTCTCTTTCATTTTGTTATTAGTAGTTAACTCTAAATATTTACTTATGTGAACTCAACATGGCTTTTAGTTATATTACTTTGCTTAAATTTATCTTATTTTAGCAGTATTATATATTTATATATTTTTAAAAGATAATTGAATATTAGTTTTGCTTAAATATTTTATTTTGTATGATTGGGCACACTTTTGTTGACTTTTTCAATCGTACTTGTTTTGATGATCGAGCATGTTACACTCAATGTCTTTGGTATCCTCCAAGCAACTTAAAAGAAAATATTATCTCATTTCACCAAAAGTTTTCTAATTAATATTTAAAATTGTCATTAGAATCACCATCACATGTTCTATCCAACTAAAGCATCACTTCAATATTTTTTAATATTTTTTTTCTGTTTAAGCATTCTTTATAAACAAATTTGACTCATACATGATGTAATGATAAAAGATTTTATACTCGATCTCCTCAGTATGTTCTAATGGAATTTACTCATACAAATTATCTGTTTCTCTTAAAATCTTCGATTTTTTTATTATAGTATTATGCTAAAAAAGTGTTCCCATTGACATGTATATCTTGTATTTGACATTTCTTTAATTTATATTTTTTCAACTTCAATATATATTTTCTTAATTCAAAATGTATCGTTTGTAATTAATTAATATTATTTATTTATTTATTTATTCATAGTAGCTCTAACTAAGGTGTATCTGAGACAAAAAGAACTTCAATGGAGTCATCTTAAGAAGCACTATATATTTACATATTTATTTTCATATTATAAAAGATATTATTTTGGAAGACTTTACCATGCTACACTTAATGCCTTTAAAATGTTGGAATACAAATTTCGTTTACAATTTAACTCATTTGTCTAATTTTTTCTCTTTTATTTGGTTATGTTATGATAAAACTCTAATTCTCCTCTCATTTGACCCTTTAATTATTTTGATTTTTTTCATACTACATCAATTGAATTTACCTTATTTTAGGGTTAATATATGTATACTTAATATTAAAATAATATTTTATTTTTATTTATTGTTAATTAATCTTTCTATTTCGTAGAAACTTCAAAGGGGTGTTTAATCAAGATGAAACGAATGTTATTGGACTTGTCTAGATGGCCTCATTCTAGTTAAGTATTATTTTTTATAATTTTAGATGTTTTATTTTTTAAATGGTTTGATATAATTTACGAGAATATTCTATATTCTTCACATTTTTTACTTTGATTTTATCTTATTACTAGGAAACTTTATTTCTCCTCCCTTGTAAGAAATGTAAATATGTACCAAATTTGATAATCGAGGATATTGCTCTCAGTCTCCTCAACATCATGGAATGCAACTTTCTCATATAATGTACCTCATTTATCTAAAATATTTTCTTTGATTTTTCTATGTTACTATAAATGTCTAATTCTCCTCTTGCGTAACCTTTACATCTTTTTGATTTGGTTATAATATATTATATTTTTTTATATTATTTCAATAACATATATATATATATACTTAATATTAAAAACAATTTTTTATTATTTAATCTAATTTAATTTTT
Source organism: Vanilla planifolia (assembly GCA_023846275.1). Taxonomy (NCBI): domain Eukaryota; kingdom Viridiplantae; phylum Streptophyta; class Magnoliopsida; order Asparagales; family Orchidaceae; genus Vanilla; species Vanilla planifolia. The sequence continues at coordinate 163,849 of JAIUJO010000419.1, read as the reverse complement.
TTCTAATTTGTAGTAATTTCAAATGAGGTGTGATCATAATGAAAATTTTTTTTTGAACATCTTTTCTTGGGATCTTTGCAATTAAGCATTCATTTGTGTATGTTTTTCAAATATTTTTGTTTTCATGGTTTTAATTTGCCAAAGAGACAATTCTAATGACACCTAATTTTATGATCGATGATGTTACATTTAATCCTCTTAGTATATTACAATGTAACTATTTGAATGAATATAATTATTTTCAATGTTTGCACTACTTTTGATTTGAAAATGGTAGCCACGAATTTTACACTTGATCTTCTTTGTATCATAAAATATAACTTTCTCAAATAATTTATCTATTTTGTTTAAATTTTGTTGTTAAGATTTTGTTAATTTCTATGTAACTTAAAACATTCTTTCTTCTCACTTCTACATAGCTTTAATTTAATCATAGTAAATTACTTCAAATTATTTTATTTCAAATTTATTATATATTTTCATAATACAAAAAAGTAATTTAGTTATCATTAATCTTTATTTTTCTTGGTTATTCATAGTGATTCAAAATAAGGACAAACCAGCATCAAAAGAACATCATTAGACTCATCTAGACAACATCTATCCTATTAAATATTGTTTTTTATTTTTAAATATTTAATTTTATTTTATTTGGGTATTTTTTATGATGTATTTCAACTCATGCCTAATTTGATGATCGTGAATGTTACACTCAAACTGCTTAGTATCTTAGAAAGCAACTTTCCATCATAATTTATCTCATTTCTCTAAAGTTTTTTTCTAATTTGGTTATATTAATATAAACTCTATTGTCTTCTTGTGTGAGCAGTACATTTCTTGGATTTGGTCATAATACATCACATCAATTTATTACATTTTAGGTTTAATATATATCTACTTAATATAGAAATAATATTTTGTTTTCATTTATTCTTATTTAAATAGTGTCATTCATAATACTTGCAAAATATTCTTTTTAAGCTCTTCACAATAAATTTTTTTTTATATTTTTAAATTTTTTATTTTTTAGGTGTTTCAAATACTTTAAGAGAATTGTATTTGCAACTTATTTCATCATCATGGATTCTACACTAGTTTCTCTTTCTACCTTGGATGCACCTTTCCTAGTGAATTTAACTAATTTTTTTAATTTTTTTCTTTGGTTTTGTTATATTACTAAGAAACATTACTTTTCCTTTTTTATCACCATTACATCACTTTAATTTGGTGATCCTAAATTTTTTAAATATATCTCACTTTAATATTAGTATAACTTATAATTATGTATTCTTATTTACATTGGTGATCATAATAATTTCGAATGAGGTTTGATTGAGATAAAATAATGGTCATTAGACTTATCTTGAGGTGCTTTATCTAATTAATTTTTATATTTTTTATATTTTTTGATTTATTTAATTTTTTTAGGATTTATCATAATTTATAAGATATTTCAATTTGTACCTTGTTTGACTAATGACTTTGTTGCACTAGATTTTCATAGTATGAAAGAATTTAGTTTTTATATGGAATTTATCTCATTTTTTAAAAGTTGTTGCTTTCAATTGGCTATTATCTATGTTACTCTAAATCTCATCGAGTCACCATTAAATAACTTTTTGTTGTTACATTATATCATTTTAATTATTCTCATTTCAACTTTAATATGTATTTACTTAATATTAAAATTTTATCTTATAATTCGTTATGTTTATTTACATTCGTAATTCATTGTAATTCCTAAAGAGTATGATCAAGATGAAAAAGAAGTTATTTAATTTTCAACTTTTATTTTAAAATATTTCCTTTTCAATAATTTAGGCATGCATCACGAGACATCGAATTTGTTGATGGTCAAATGATCATGGATTTTATAATTCATCCTCTTAATAGCCTGTAATCCAAATTTTTTTTGCATAATTTACATCATTTTTTTAAATTTGTTGCTTTGATTTGATTTTATTTCTATGAAACTATTATTCTCTTCTTATTTTATGGTTACATGTTTGGACTTATCTTTTTTATATAAATGTTTTTCTTTTTAGCTTCAATATATATAGTTATTTTTAAAAATAATTTTTTTTTGAATTGGTAATTTAAAAAATTCCATACAAGGTTCTATTAAGACCAAACAACTTTCATTAGTCTTGTCTTTACAAACCTCATTCAACAAAATAATCATTTTTATATTTTTAAATATTTTATTTTCTATGATTTTGGTATGCTATGAAAGACATTTTATTTCATACCAAATTTGATGATTAGTGCATTATACTTAAACATCTTAGTATCTTTCAATGCCACTTCCCTATATAGTTTATATCATTTTTCCATATTTTTAGCTTTAATTTAGTAATATTACTATGAAACCTTATAATTATTCTATAATTTGACCATTACACTACTTTGATTTTGTTATGCCACATTGCTTCAATTTATCTCACTCTAGCTTTAATATATATTTACTTATTCTTAAAATTTAAAATTTTTTGCTAAATATGATTATTTACTTTGGCAATTCATTGTAATTCAAAAAGAGTTCAATTAATTTAAATAATTATCATTAGAAACTTCCTATGATCCTTTATCTATTAAATATTCCTTTTAATATTTTTAAATTTTTTTCTTTTTTTTTGTGATGCCTTACGAGATAGTTTGACTTGTACTAGATTTGTTGATCAAGGATTTCATACACAAAACACTTTAGTATTATCTCCTTTTTGCTAGATTATATATCCATTTAACATTAACATAATAATTTAACTATTATTTATATACATTTGCTTCGGTAATTTGTAGTAATGCTACATGTGGTCTAATTGAGATGAATTAAATGATGTTACACTCATATCAATGATGTCTTATCCAATTAAAAATTTTATCTTTAAACTTTATAATATTTTTAAAGGTTTTGGCACACTTTATGAACCTTTGTGATTTGTACATGATTTGCAAATAGTTGACATTGCACTAAATCTCCATAGTATCTTAGAATACAAGTTTCTTATATAATTTAGCACATTTAGTTAAATGCTTTTCTTTGATTTGGTTAAATTATGATGAAACTCTAATCCCCTTCCTATGAAACTCTCACATTACCTTGATTTTGTCATATCACATTACTTTAATTTATCCCATTTGAATTTATTTATTTAGTTAATACTGAAATAATAATTTATTATTATTTATGCTTATTTATATCAATAATTTGTAGTAATTATAAATAAGGACTAATCAAGAAAAAATAAATATCATTGGACATCTTTGGCTGATATTTATACTATTAAAATTCAATTTTTAATATTCTAAATATTTTATTACCTGATGGTTGAGGAAGTTAACCTAGATCTCCTTAAAATCCTTGAATACATCTTTTCTCTTCCATGTTATCTCATTTTCTTCAAATTTTTTAAATTGATTTTGTTATATTACAGTTTAATTATAATCCTTCTCTTGTGTGACCTTTGCATCGATTTGGTTTGGTTATATTATAGTGATCCAATTAATCATAGTTATATTATTTTTTAATATTTTAATGAAGTAGTTTTATCTACTTTGTAAGCCAACTTGACTCAAAAATCGTTTGATAATTAAGGATGTCAACCTCATTTTTCTTAGTGTGTTTGAATGCAAATTTTCCGTCCAATTTATATCATTACTCAAAATGTTTCACATTAATTCTTCCATGTTGCTATGAAACTTTATTTTTATTCTCATGCAAGCTTTACAAAATTTTTATTTTGTTATGTTTAATTGCTTTAACTTATCTTATTTAAGTTTTGATATGTATTTATAAAATAATAAAATTACAATTTAATATTTAAGATTATTTATTTTTGTTATAAATAGTAGTTCTAAACAAGGTATGATTGAGACAAACATTCAATATTTGACAAGACATGATGTCCTCTCTGCTATTATGTCATCAATTTTAAAGATTTAAATATTTTAATTTTTATAAATTTCTCATGCTTTACTAGTTGTTTTGGTGCATACCTAATTTGATTATTAGGGATGTTAGTATGAATCTCCCTAATATTTTGGAATGCTACTTTATCAAAGAATTTCTCATTTATCCAAAGGTTTCACTTTGATTTGTTTTTTTTAAAATGTGACGATGAATCTCATGTCATAGAAACTTTACATCACTTCTATTTGCTTGTATTATGGTTCTTCAATTTGGATCATTTTACCTTTAATATATATTTGCATAATATTAAAATATTTTTTTCATTTATGCTTATTTATTTTGATAAGTCATAATAATTAAAAATAAAGTCTATTTGAGATGAAAAACTTGCTATCAAACTCATCTCAAATAGCTCAATCAAATTAAATGTTTTTTATATAATCATAGATATTTTATTTTTATATTTTTTCATGCTTTACAAGGCATTACAATTTACGCTTGCTTTGATATCAAGAATTTTACACTCGATCTCCTTAGCATCTTGGAATACAACCTCTTTTTATAATTTAACATTTTTCTTTAAAGTTTTCACTTTGAATTTTTTATATCATTATGTAACTCTCCATCTACTCTCATGTGACCTATACATTGATTTTAAGTTTTTGTTATATTACTTCAATTTATAGAATTTCAACTTTCATATATATTTACTTAATATTAAAATGATAATTTTGTATTATTTGTGCTATTTATTTTATTGATTTGTGGTAATTCTGAACTTGCTCTGATCGAGATAGAAAATTTCACTAGGCTAGTCTTGATGAGCACAATCAAATTAAATATTCATATTTAATTTCTTTTAAAAATTTTATATTATATGGATTTAGCCTGCCTTAGGAGTCATTTTGATTCTTACTTTATGTCATGATCAAGCATACTGCACTCTATCATCATAGTATCTTAGGCTACAACTTTCTATACAATTTATCTTATTTCTTCAAATTTTTCATTTTAATTTTTGTTATATTACATTAAAACTATAACAATTTACTTTTGTGACCTTTGTATTACTTTCATTTGGTTGCATTGCATTCATTCCATTTATGACATTTTAGCTTTAACATATATATATATATATACACATAAAATTATAATAATAATTTGCTATTATCTAAGCTTATTTATTTAGATAGTTTGAAATAGTCTTAAATGAGGTCCAATTGTGTTGAAATAGACATCATTGGACCCAAAACAATGAGTGATATAAAATTAAATATTAATTTTAGATTTTTAAATATTTTATTTGAATTTTTTTTGAATTATTTATGAGATATTTTAACTTATAGCTGATTTGAAGATCAAGGATACTACTATCAACCTCATTTTTATCTTAAAATGTTACTTCGCAAAACAATTTCTTATTTCTTCAAAAGTTTCACCTAGATTTCACTTCTTTACCAATAAAGCCAAATTCTCCTTTTATCTGTCCACTACATCACTTTAATTTCTTCACATTACATTCTTTAATTTATGTTATTTTAGAGCTATTTTTTATTTACTTTACACAAAAATAATAAATTATTATTATTTATTATTATTTATTTTTCTAATTCATAATAATTCCAAATTAGGTCCAACTAACACTTAACAAATATCATTGGAGCTATCTCGACAGGAAATGAAAAATTAAATATTTTTTATAGCTTTAAATATTTTATTTTCTCTTGTTTTTCTATTCTTTACAAGACAATTGAATTTCTTACCTTCTTTGATGATCTAGGATTTTACACTTGATTTTCTTATTATCTTTACATATAATTCTCCTTCAAAATTTCACCTCATGCTATTATATTTTAATTTTGTCATATTATTATTTGATCGCAAATCTCATCTCTTGTGACCTTAACATTAATTTGGTTTGGTAGTATTATATTACTTTAATTTATCTAAATACTTCTTTAACAAAATGATTACTTGATACTAAAATTAGAATTTATTATTAGTTATATTTATTTATTTTTGATAATTTGTAAAAATTCCAAATTACGACTCATCATGTAAAAACAAATATTGTTGGACTTATCTCAATAAGTTTATCCATCTAAAACTTTATTTTTATATTTTTTTAATATTTTAATTTCAAGGACATTTACATGCTTTAATAGTGATTTTACTTGATATATGATTTCACTATCAAGGGTGTTACACTTCATCTACTTAGTATAATAGAATGCAACAGTCTTACACAATTTATCTTAATTTTTTAAATTTTCTCCTTTGATTTTGTTATATTTATTTTCTAACAATAAATCACACCTCTTTACATCACTTTTATTTTTTTATATTACATGGTTTCAACTTATCTCATTTATGTTCTAATATATACTTACCAAATATTATTATTTTTGCTTATTTACTTCTATAATTCATGATAATTCCAAATGAGGTAATATTATACAACCAAATGAAGGCAATGTAAAGCATACACATGAGGTGATTTAGAGTCACATAAAAATATAACCAAATCAAAGAGAAAATTTTCAAGAAATTAGGTAAATTAAAATAAAAAGTTGTGCACTATAGATAATAAGGTGATTAATGGAAATATTCTCGGTTATTGTATCATCTACAAATCAAAATGATTTAGAAAGTAGGAAAAAATTTTAAAAAAATTAAATATATTTAAAAAATTAAATATTGAGTTGGATAGAGCATGTTGAGATGAGTATAGTGATGACACTCTATCAGATCTCATTTAGAATAACTACAAATTACAAAAGTAAAAATGTATAATAATTATTATTTTAGTATTAAGTAAATATATATATATTAAACCTAAAATATCATAAATCGAAGCAATATTTATAAGCAAATACAAGCTATGTAAAGGTTGCATTATAGGAGATTAAGAGTTACATAGCAACAAAACAAAACAAAATGATAACTTTGACAAGATGAGATAAATTAGACATGAATACTTAATTCCAAAACACTAAAGAGATCAAGTATAATATCATTGGTCATTAAATAATTTAAGATTTGAATGCCTTGTAAAGCATGTTAGAACTCTTAAACTTAAAATATTTAAAAAAAAATTAAATGAATATTTAAAGTATAAAGCATGTTAAGAAGAATTCACTAACACTTATTTCAACCCATCTAACTTTGTTTAGAATTTATAAAATTTAAAAAATATAAATGGAAATAAATAATAATAAAATATTATTTTAATGTAAATTAAATATATATTATTGTTGAAATATGACTAATTTGAATAATGTAATATAATAAAATCAAAGCATTATCATGGCACCTGATAATTGATTAAGTGTTATAGAAGAATAAAACCAATTGAAAGCAAAAACTTTTGTGAAATAAGTTGAATTGTACGGGAAAGATGTATTCCAAGATACTAAGGAGATTTAATGTAACATCCTTGATTTTAAAATTATGTATAAATCAAAATGTCTTGTAAACACTATGTATTTCTACAAAATAAAATATTCAAAAAATATAAAGTTGAATATTTATTTGGTTATAGTTAATTGAAAGAAGTACAATGATACTTATTTTATTTTGATATGACCTTATTTTGATTCACTATCTATTAACAAATTAAATCAAAATAAATAATAATAAATTATTATTATCATTAGATGTAACACATATTAAAGTTGAAATGAGATAAACTAAATCAATACATTATAATTAAATGAAGGGAACACAAATGTCATATGATAAGATATTAGAGTTTCATAGTAATATAAACATGTCAATAAAAAAAATTTGAGAAGTAAGAAATTTTTTTAAAAATGTTCTTTTTTAATATACTAAGATGATTGAGTGTAATATTAACAGACATTAAATCACATACAAATAAAGAATCCTCTAAATCCATGCCAAAATAAAAGAAAACAAAACATATAAAAACATAAAAATAAATATTTAATTTGGTAGAGCTCATCCATATTACACCAATAAAGGTTTATTCATTTCAATTGACCATTATTAAAATTGCAAGTAATAACAATTTGAACAATTATTTTAATATTTTGTAAATATATAATAAAGCTAAAAAAAAGATAAATTGAAATAATGTAATATCACTAAATCAAAACACAATAGAGGCCACAAGATAAAAGCATAGGAGTCTATTGGCAATATTACAAAATCAAGTTGACACATTTGAAGAAAAGAAATAAAGCGTATGAAAAAATTGCATTAGAAGTAAATAAGAAGATTTAGTTTAACATGCTCTATCATCAAATCAAGTAGGAATGAAAATATCTCATAAAGCATGCCAAGACTTTTAAAAATAAAAGGTTTATAAAAATAGTAATAACTATTTAATTGGAAAGAGCTTCTTCAAATGACTCCATCTCATTCCTTTCATTCTGATAGCACCTCATTTGGAATTATTACGAATAACCAAAGTTGATTGATATAAATAAACAATTCTTATTATTTTAATATTATGGTAACTTATATTGTAGATAAAATAAGATAAATTTCATCAATATATCTTAGCTTATTTACAACAACATAATTATCAAATGAGAATAGATATGAAAATAAGATTACATTCCATGACAATATGGATGTATATTGTATAGTCTTTAACCATCAAGTCAAGTACAAATAAACATTTATCATAAATCATGTCAAAACACTATATTTAAAAATATTAAAAATATAAAAAATAAAAATATAAAAACAAATGTTTAATTATATAGAGCTCACTATGATGAGTCTAGGAAGAATTGCTTTGTCTTGATGAGACCTCACATGGAAATACTTTAAATTAAAAAATAAAATTAGAAAAAATAATAGAAAATTATTATTTTAATATTTTACAAGTATACTTTAATGCTAAAATAGGATAAAGCCAAGTAATGTAATTTAACTAAATCAAACAAGTAGAAATGTTACATGAGAAGATATTTAGAGTTAAATTATTAAATCACAAAATCAAACTAAAACTTTTCAAAAACAAGCAACCCTAGGAGAAAATTACATTCCAATATTCTAATGGGAACAAATATAGCATCCTTATTCATCATATTAGGTATAAATCTATCTCATAAATCATGAAAAAAATCTTACAAAATAAAATATTTAAAATATATAAATTAATTTTTGTTTGAATGTAGCATGTCGAGACGACTTGAATGATATTGTTTCATCTCGATCACATGGTGTCAGGAACTTCTGTGAAATACTAATTTTAATAGCAAAAAATTATTATTTTAATGTTTAGCAAACTAACATTATGGTTATAATATGAAATATTTAGCGATTATAATATAATCAAATAAAAAAATGCAATCCTCACACGATAATGGGAACAGAGCTAAGTTATATTCCAAGATACTAATGAGGTTGCGTATAGTATCATTGATCATCAAATTAAGCATAAACAAAAATTCCTTCTAAATCATGCAAAAACATTAGAAAATAAAATATTTAAAAAAAAAGAAATGAATCTTTAATTATATAGAGCTCATCAAGAAGGCTCATATAATGTTTGTATTATCTTGATAAGACCACATTTCGAACGACATTGAATTGCAAAAATAAACAAGAATAAATAAAAATAAATTATCATTTTAATATTTAGTAAATTTATTTTGGGGTTGAAATATGATAAATTGATGCATTGCTTATAACCTAATAATTGTTATATAAATGTTTTAAGATGGGAGATTTTGAGTAGCATATATAAAAAAATCAAACAAAAACTTCATAGAAATAAGATAAAAATAACAAATTGAAATATTACTTGCAATGAGATGGTATGGGCGAGTACAATATTGGTTCTTCATCTCTAGCAAACCTCACTTAAAATTACCTCTAATTACATAATAAAAAAGCATAATTTAGGATAAATTATTATTTTAATATTAAATATATATATGTATTAAAGATAAAATAGAGCAAACTAAAGCAATATAATATAAGAAACGAGAATAAATATAAATGCAACATAATAAGAGATGTAGAGTAACATAATAATATAATAAATTCAAAGAAAAACATTTGAAAAAATGAGATAAGGTATGCGAGAAAAAAGTTGTTTTACAAGACGCTAAGAAAATCAAGTGTAACAACCTTGCTCTTTAAATCATAATCTAAATATATCATAAAGCATACCAAAACCATAAAATAAAAAATAATTTTAAAAGTTAAAGAATAAAAATTTATTCGATAAAGTTCATCAAAACATCCAATGACATTTTTCTCATTTTCATTTGGCATCCTTTTGATTTACTATAAATTAAAAAAATCAATAAGCATAGATAGCTATTTCAATGTTATTTAAATATGTATCAAAGCTATAAGTAAATAAATTGAAGTAATGTTATATACAAAATCGAATCGATGTAAAGGTCAGATAAGGGGAGATAATGATCTATATAGTAATAGTACTAAATAAAAGTTTAAAATTTGGAGAAAATGAGATAAGTTATATTGGAAAGTTTTAGCATCATCAATCATCAAATAATTCATGTAATTAAAATATTTTATAAAATTTGACAAAGCCAAATGAAATAAAATATTTAAAATATAAAAAGTTGGAATTTTATTGGAAAAAGATGGTCGAGCCAGAAATTGTTTGTTGCATCTCAATTGGACATTATTTTTAATTACTATGAGTTGCTTAATTAAATGATAAAAAAATTTAAAAATTATTATTTTGATGTTAAACACATAGTTTAGAAATGAGATAAATTAAGATAGTCATATATTGAAATCAAAATGGTTTAAACATCAAATGAGAAAAGAATTAGATGATTCATAATAATATAATTAAATAAAAAAAATTCAAAAAGTCAAATAGGAAGAGAGGTATGGTTTTACTATAATATATCTAAATCAAAATATTTTTTTTTTAAAAATGTCAAAACTTGTTTATGAAAGTTGTATTCTAAGATACTAAGGAGTTCAAGCATGCTATCCACGACCATCAAATCAGGATGAAACAAAAGCTAACGTAATGTTCCAAAACCATGGAAAGTAAAACTTCTAAAAATAGAGATATTAATAATAACATTGATTGTGCTCTTTAAATCAAGTCCAACAACATTGGTTTCATCTCGTTTATAATTTCTATAACTTGCAAGAATAAATATTTATATTTAATAAGAAATTATTATTTAAATATGAAGTAATATATACAGAAGCTTAAATGAGATAAACTAAAGCAATGTAGTATAATCAAGTAAAAATGATATAAAAGTTAAATGAGAGAAGAATCAAATTAAAATTTGAATAAATAATATAAATTATACTAAATTATTGCATGTCAAGATTCTCATTTCATCAACTATAATATCGTCAATTATCAAATTAGGTCAAAAATGCAATGTCATTGTAATACTACTACTGCAACCTCTCTTGCCTTTTCTCTTTATTATGCTCATAAGTCCCTTCTTAATATCTCATCTTCAATCTCTTTCCTCTCTTCACCTTCTTTCTTCTCCATCTCTCTCTCAATCTCTTTCTTATTATATCTTCTCCTTCCATTCTTTATCCTTTCTCTCCACAATCTTCTTTAATCTTTTTCATTATCATTTACTCTTTTCACATAATTTTCTCTCTTTATTTCTCTTTAACTTTATCAATCTTTCATTAAATGCTTCACTTTAATATATATTTAACTCTTACATTTTGTCTCCCTCATTTTAACTAAATGTCAACCTCCTCATTATTCTATCTCCTGCTTACTATATCTTATTTCACTTCCCTTCCTTTCTTTTTTTCTCTTTTACTCATATATCTCCCTCATCATGTATCTATTTCTTTCATTACCTTTTCTCTCTCTTTTTGTCCTTTTTCACTTCTTACTCTTCATTATTTTTCTTAATCCATTAATCTTATCTTCCTATTCATTCCCTATCTTTTTTATCTTTTTTCCATTTTACTCTAATCCTTACCTACTCTCTTTGATCTCTTTATTTCTCTCTATATCTAATTTATTCTTCTTTTATATCATTTCAACTCTTGCTCTCTCTCAAGAATTTTGTCTATTTACATCTTAATTAATAAATGTCTCTATCTCTTTCCTTTTTTACTCCTCTTTTGCTTCTTCTACTTTCCATTTGTATGTGTTCTCCATCTCTCTTAATTTCATCTCTATATTTAAATGTGTATGTGCCCCTTAATCACTTTTCTATCTCTTGTCGTTTCTCAATCAATTGATTAGTCTTTTTTCTATCCTTATCAGTTTAATTCTTTTTTATGTTTCTCTTTTTCACTCACATTTTTACTTTATTATCTATCTATCAAAATATGCACTGTCTTCTCTTTATTCATTTTGTTGCTAAACCTCTTTGAGCTCTTTTATTGCATTTCTAATATTTTCCTAATCCAACATTTTCTTCATTCAATTTCTTTACCCCTTCCTTCATCTCTCTATATCTCTTTACCATCTATGTCTTGGAAACCCTCTTTTTCTCCATATCATTCTCACTTGAACTCTCTCCTTCTCGTTTTAATTATTACTTGCTCTTCTATTCTATCGCTCTTGTTGCCTTTATTATCTATTTATTCTTAACATTTTCTTCTATTTATCTCTCTTCCTTTCTTGTCTCTCTCTTATATCTATAAGTAATTCTCATCTTTCCCATCGTTAGCTATCTTTATCTCCATTCCATTCTTACTTTTCTCCCCTAGTTCATACATTTTCCTCTAAATCTATTACCCTTATTAATTTTATTTTTATTTCTATTTTTTATAGTTTACATATTATCTCTCTCACCCTTTATATCTCATTGTATCCCTTCCTTAATATTCTTTATCTCTCTCATTCTTTCTCTTCTTTGTCTTTTTTCTCCTTATCTCTTCTTTTTTTCTCTTTGTTTTCCTTCCATTTGGAATATTCTTTGAATATCAATCTCTACTCTTCCCGTTAGTTTCTTTCCTTTTCACTTTCTATCTTTATCATGCCTCTCTATCAGTTTAATTATCTCTCTTACCTCTTTTATCTATCAATAGACCTCTTCTCTCCCTTCAAATCCATCATCAACCTATCATTCTTTTTTTATTTACATTTTACTTTCTATTTAAGAGTCTCATCTCTATTGTGGTCCCTCTCTGTATCATTCTTTGCATTTATCAAGCTCACTTCTTATTATTCCTTAGGTCTTCTTACTTCATGTTCATTTATTTCTTCTTTATCACACTTTTTTTCATTATTGTTTCCTCCACTTTCTACCATCCCTTTTTCTTCTTTAATTATTTCAATATTTCTCTTTTATAATCTCTCACCTTTATGTCTTCTTTTTATATCATTCATTCCATCCCTTATCCTTCGTTCCCTCACCTCTTTCTCTTCCTCCTTTTTTCCACCATTCTCATTATTTCATCCTTTTCATTTAAATGTATCCATCTTTCTCATTGCCAATTGCAATCACTCTACTTTCTATTTCTTTCACCTATTCATCTTGCTTATTTCTCTCTTTTATGTTTTTATTTCATTCTTTATAATCCATTCACTATTTTTTGACAGCCATCTATATTTTTTGAAATTCACTCATTATTTGTATAATTCACTTAATTATGATTATGCTAAAATTCAAAAAATACCAATTAGAAGAACAACAATGTAAATGTATTAATATAAGGTGGTAATAATTACTAATTATTATGCTTTAAAATATTTTAAAAATTACTAAAACTTATACTTATTATATATAGATTGCCATGTTGAATTATTAATGTTTATTCCAAGAAACATCTTAATCAAGATAAGTAATTTAGTTGTTTATGTTATTTATTATGATAATATGTATTAATGTTAATATGAAGTAAAAAATTTAAATTAAATGGAAGTAAAATAATTAAATTATGTTAATAAGAATTGTTAGTGTTTTTTCTAATGATCAATAATTATAATTATTATAAATAACAATTGCTAAATAATTTACTATAAACTATTATGGTAAAATATTTAATATAGAAGATAAATTTCAATATTGATCACTATATAATTAATTTACTATTTATAATAACAATAACATTACAAAATTAGTATTTCTTCTAACAATAATTGGTATAAATCTATTTAATGTTTAACAAATTAAACATCAATGAAATGTAATTAAAACTTTTTACAGTAATCATAATGCATATAACAATGCAATATATGTAATCATGCCAAATATTAAATAATAATTCGATTTATAAAATTAATAAATGGTATTTTTCTTAATAATGTAGTTAAATTTTGATAATATAATTTATTAATTAAAAATATAAACATGTTACTCATATTCTTATTTTTTAATATTTTATTTTTCCTATTACATCTCTTAAAGGATTTATAATTCTTTTCTTTTTTTTTTTTAAATTCTTTCTTACCTTCTTCATGTTTTTCTTCCTAATGTTATCTTTATGATTGATCCATATTTGTGATTAGTTTCTGTTAATTACAATATTTAGGGAATAATACTTCTAAATTTAAGAATATTCTTTCTTTAGGATTATTAATCATTATACAATTTATTAGTTAATAATATTGATTTTAGAACATTTTGCTTAAAAACTTTTAATAGTAAGATAATGTTAAAAAGTTTAATATCTTTTTAACCTCATTTCATGTTGATAATTAGCATTAATTCTTCAAATCATAGTAATAGTTATTAGGAAATGTATTAGTGACAAAAAATAATTATGTAATATTTAAAATTAACAGATTAGAAGAAATTTATTAACAATTTATAGTTATTAATAAATTCGAACTATTACCTAATAAAAAAAGTTAATTATAATTTTAATAAAAACAATATCACAAAATTACGTCACATAATTATTTTAATAAAAAATGAAAATATTAAGAATTATAGTATGAAAACTGATTTGTTGTCATTATTAGTATTACTTCAAGAACAACTAATTATCAAAATTATAAGAATCAATTATTATAATTTTAATGCAAAGAATATTCATCATTATACTCAAAGCCACAATTATTTTTCTAATAATCAAATTGTCTTGCAATAATATAAAAATTAATAATAATAGTAATATTAATAATAGCTTTTTGTTAATAGTTTTTTCTTTACCTTTTATTATGATTAGAATAAGATTGAATAATTTTTATTTTACATTTCATTAGTAATGAAATTATAGGTAGAACAATTATTGATAATTTTTATCAAAAATATCACAAAGTGGAATTTATTCTCTCTTATATTTAAAATTTTTTTTAATAATTAATCATTTTTTTCATTTTCATATAAATTAATAATATGTAAGCACTTATGATCAAAAGCAAGAATTATTTCCTAGTATTAACTATTAAAATAGATACTCTATTATAAATTTTTAATAAAAATTAAATTATTGAATTTATTACTCATTAAAAATAATTAATTTTGTTTATTCTAGGTATAATTTATTTGAATTCCCTAAGGGATTTTTAAAAGAAAATAAAAGTAATTTTTATACATAATTAACAAAAATTACTTCATAAATATCAATAATTCATAAATGTTTCACTCTCTAGGCCTCTTAATGTTAAAGAGGTTGTCTCTCTATCAATTTTGTTGTTTCTTATGTTATATCTTGCACGTTGTCCATCTTTCTCCATTTTTGTCTTCCTTTCTCTCCAAGACTCTTCACTCTCTTTCTTACCTCCTCATTTAATCTTGCCATTTTAAAGCATCCTCTCATTAAATATATCATTCCTTCTCTATGATACCTCATTCTGTTCTATGTCACTTTTTTCTTACTCTTCTCACCTCAAAATTATATCAAGGCCTTTCTTAATGTCTCTCACTTTTTACCTTCATCTATTTTCTCTTTGTATAATATTTTTAAATTTTATGACATCATCTCCAACTTCTTATTAGTCTTTTCTATTTCTCTCCCCTTCTCCCACCCTTACCTTTCACTATTGTTCAATTTCCCACTTTCTTTATATCTCTCATGTCATCTCTTTCTTCTTATATGTCTCTTCTCAATCCCAATCACACTTTTTGCACACTACTTACTCATTTTCCTATACATCTTTCTTCCCCCTAATCTATCTCTCATCTTCATCACTTTTCTTCTCTCCTTTGTCCTACCCTTACTCTATTTATTTCTCTCCATTTTCCCTTTATATTGCTTACCTATACTTTCAACATCTCTTGATCTATCTTAATCTTTTAATGCCTTCTCTCCAATAATGAATCTTTCATCACCTCATCTTTCATTATCTTTATCACTTGGCCTATTTCTTATTCTATTTTTTCCACATTACTCTTCCAACATTTTTTTATCCTTTCTCCATCTATTTTTCTTATTTCCTTCCTTCATTGAAACTATTCTTGCTCATTTCTTTTTTCACTCTCTATCCTACTTTCCTATCTCTTTTTTTCTTTTTTATTCTCACATCTCTTCGCAACTTTCTTTATATCATTTACTTCTCTCTTTTTCTTCACTATCACTCTCACTCTTTCTCTCTCTTAACTTTTAAACAAATCTCTTAATGTTTTATATTATTTGACCATCATTCTTCTTATTTCTCTATCACTTTATATTTTTCTCTATCCCTTTCTCACTCTTTTATCATACGCACTTTTTCGATCATCTCTTTACTCCCTTCACCCTAAAACTTATATATTTGTGACTATTTTCTCTCTTATCTTTTCTTGATCTCTCATTTTCTCTATTTTCCCTCTCGCCCTCTCGACGAAGTATATCCTATCTCTTTCATTTTGCAGCACTAACTTTCTCTTCTTTTTATATCTCTTTACTTTTCAATAATCTCTGACTTAGTCTCCTTCTCCTTATTCTCTCCTTCCCTTCTTTTTATCATTTATCTCTTTATAAAAAATAAATAATAAAAAAACTCATGCATTCGAATTATTTTAAAATAAATTAATAATTTATTTTTTTTAATATTTGTAATGTTTTTCTTAATTCATTAATATTATTATTCAAATAATAGAAGTAATATTCATCACTTAGAATTATTAAAATTTTAATATTAAAAAATAAAATAAAATTAATTTCTAAATTAGTTAATAATAATAGAATAATTACATAATAATTAGTTATGAATAAAAAAATTTCTAATTTTTATAATAAAATATATTATTACAATTTTAAATTTATGAATAAAATTTGATATTGGTTATTAAATTTTAACAACATTAACGTTCATATTGTGTTATTATATATATTTTTAATAATTTTTTTATGCATGTTCTTATTTTAAGTTTCTTAATGTTTACTTTTAAAAGTCAACAACATCAACCTCTGTAACATTGTTTTATAGTAGTAATTATTAATAGCTAAATAATATTTAATTTCAATAATTATTCATAAATTTTAAAATAGGTTTTTAATATTTTGGAAATATGTTATTAATATGTGTAAAAACTTATGTAATAGTTATCGATAGAAAATTAAAACGTCAAATTTTTTAGAATGCATAATTATTAATACATTATAACTTTTTATGAAAAATTTCTAGTATAATTATTATTATAAAATGTAATATTTTAAAAATAATGCATTTTTTCATAAATATTAATTTAAACTAAAAAAAATAACGTTTTGGTTTAATTAAGATGAGCTAGTTGTAATAATTATTTTAGAATTTATATAATTAGTATGAGTGTTTGTAAGGATAATTATTAATAATTTTATTATAATAGATATGGAAAAAAGTTTGATCATGAATTAAATAATTATTAATATATTCAATTTTTTTATTTTTGTACTTATAATTGTTTTTTAAGGAACAAGAAACAAAACAAAAATAACAATGGTTTATCTAGGTTAATACAAATTGATCTTATAATAGGATTATAATATAACTAGTTGATTAATAAGTTTTTTAGTTTAAATTATGCAATAAATAATTCATAATAACTATAATAAGAAATTATTAATAGCTATATTTTTTTTCACACAAATAAAAAGAATTAATAAAAATTAATTAATATTTTTAATAATATAAAAGATTGTTATTATTAAGGAAGTAAGACTAAAAGATAATAGATAATATTAATAACACTACTCATTGATACATATTATTAATTGGATTCTATAATTAAAAAATAATATTTAATAAATAAAAATTATTTTACATTTATATATTTTAAAAAATAATAAATATTTATCTAATTAATGATAGTCAAATTAGATGAAATTTTGTTTCTCTAGATTTAATAATTTGAAATACTTCTGAAAATTTAGAATTCTTTTGTTATTTATAATCAAATAATAGTTACTTGTTATGATTATTATAAACAATATGTAGCATTAATTATTATAATAATTATAATTAATTAAATAACTATAATTTTAGTTAATTTATTAAATTATTATTATGAAATATGTCATATAAAGATTATCAATTTTTTAAAATAATGAAGTGCAATACAGAGATCATAAAGAATGATAAAAAAATAATAAGAATGATAAGAACAATAGAAAAATGATGAACAATTAAGCTCTAAATGTATTATAACATTTTTATTGTAAGAGTAATTATTAGGTTATGAGATAAATATTATAAATTAAATATGAATTTAGGAAGTATACTATAATAATAATAATAATCATGACAATAACAACTATATTTTTTTTACTACAATAGCATAATTAACAACAATATGCATTTACTACTAATAACTAAATTTATATTAATTATTTAATATGATTACTCTAATAATAAAAACTATTAACATTTTAAAACCATAATATAATGTGCATTAAAAAGAACTTATAATAACTAATATAGTAGTAATTCAAGGGACTATGAATTAAATAATTATAGATTGTGCTAAATAACAATTGTTTTATAAACATAATCACTATTTTTTTTATTCAAAAAATTTTAATAATACAAAGTCAATTTTTATTTCTTTATATTAATGTAACGATTAAAAAAAGAAAAAAAATAGAATTTATAAACATAATCACTATTTTTTTTATTCAAAAAATTTTAATAATACAAAGTCAATTTTTATTTCTTTATATTAATGTAACGATTAAAAAAAGAAAAAAATAGAATATTTAATGGCTTTGATAAAAATTTAATTGAACTAAAATAACTAAAGTATTTTTGTTTAATTATCATAAATATCTTTAAAAACTTTATTTAACAGTAAATTCGACTAGTGAGAAGTGTAACAAGAACAATTCTTAATAATTATTTTTAAATTTGTTTTTCTAAAGAAATGATTATGGTAGATAAAAGAGATAATGAAAGGGTTAACATGAATACAAAAAATATAGTTATAATTCTCATTATCATCGATGCTTCATTTTATAACGATTCTTATTATAATAGTTTTAAAAATTATTTATGTAATTGAATGTTAAATGTCCTTGTTATTAGAATATAATTATCATTCTTATGAGAAAATATTAGTTATAATGATTTGGAATTAACGATTATAATTTATTTAATTTATTACTAAAAAGAAAAAATATGATATTTTTTATAACATTGTTATAATTTTTCAATGGAATTTGAAAATACGAGAATAACAATTATAGGAATTACAATAATAATTCGTTCGTTAAAAAGAAAAAACATTCAAATGAATTGCAATTATAATAAGTAAAAAATATAATTATTAATTAATATTATTACTATTATAATGTTCAATTAAAATAAATATTTTTAATACTATAAAAATAAATAATTACAAAACCTATGAATAAATATCGTAACAAAATATTTTTCTTAATTTTCATTCTTATAATTATATTATCATATGAGTTTGTTTATTTATTTTTTTATTTTATTACTTATTCTTTCACTGGCTTTTCAATCACTCCTAAGCTTTCCATCATCTCACTTTCTCAGTGTCCCATACATTATGTTTGTTTTTCATTCTCTTCCTCTTTCTCTCTCATTAGAAGTTCTTTTTCTTTTCTTTTGTGTTCTTGCACTCTTTTATGGCTCTTTATCTATATGTATGTGCAAGTGTCTTCCCATTTACCACTAGTTTAGTCTCTCACTCTTTTTTTGCGTTTTGCCTCTTTCTCTATTTTTCTAATTCCCTCCCTTTTCTTAATAAGATATTCGACCTCTCTCATTGTCATTCTCTAGTATGTTCTCCCTTTCATTATCAAAGCCTTCACTTTTTGTGATTCCTTTGCCTATATCTCCATCTTATCTTTGTCCATTTATTTTTTCTATTTTCATCTCGCATTTTTTATTTTACTTATTCTTGTTATCTTTTGCTATCTATTGACTCTTATCTTCTGTGACAAGCTTTCATCAATCTGTATTACTCATTTGCTCACTTTGTCCATTTTTTAAGTCTACTCTCCTCTCTAAAACTCTTCTTTTGTAGGGCATACCATTCCAATTGCCCATTATAAACCTTTTATCTTTCATTCCCCCCATTCATACATTTCATTATGCTCTTTAACTTTGTCACATTCTCTTTGTTTACCTCAACACAATATTATATTT
Organism: Vanilla planifolia; assembly: GCA_023846275.1. Taxonomy (NCBI): domain Eukaryota; kingdom Viridiplantae; phylum Streptophyta; class Magnoliopsida; order Asparagales; family Orchidaceae; genus Vanilla; species Vanilla planifolia. Next base: position 143,513 of record JAIUJO010000419.1, on the reverse strand, counting down.
CATAACATAACTAGAAATCCATAAAATAAGTTTTATTATCATAAAAATTATTTTTTTCTTTATAATTCATTTATTTTTAAAAATGTTTATTAATCAAAAAGATTTTTTATCCTTGTTATTATTCTTCTTCTGATTCCTTTTTTTATTTCTTATTAATTATTTTCCTTAATTTTTTTTACTGTTGATTCTTTTTAGTTCAAAAATTTTTGCCCTACTTTTTTTTAAGCTTATACGTGTAATTTTCTCTCCTTCACATCTTTTACTTATTCTATTTTTACTCTTATGTTATTTTCTTCTTCTTCTATAAATGTTTCTTCTAATAGATTGTTCCTTTATGCTTATTTAAGTTTGTAATTAAAAGTAATTATAAATAAGGCTAATCTAGACGAAATAAATGTTGTTATTATTAACATAATGAGCTCCATCAAATATGTTGTTCCGATATATAGTTTTAGATAATTTTCTCTAGAGTTTTGGAAAAGATTTCAAATGACTTTGATTGATACATAATTTGAAAATTAATGATGGTATAGTAGATCTTCTCAGTGCCTTAGTGTGCATCTTTCTTATGTAATTTATATCATTTCCTTATATTTTTTTCCTTTGATTTGGTTATATTATATTATTTTAATTTATCTTGTTTCAATTATAATATATATTTATTAAACATTCAAACAGTAATTTATTTTTTTATTTATAACATTTGTTATTTTTGGTAATTATGAAGGACAACATTAAAGTCATTTTAATGGCCTCTAGATAGTTCATTATGCCATTTTATATTTTTTTGATATTTTATATTCCAATCTTTTTTAACATTTTATGAGGCACTTTGACTTTCAGCAAACTTAAAGATCATGGATATAGCATAGCATGTAACTTTCTTACAAAATTTATCTCATTTCTAAAATTTTTGTTTTTTGTTAAGTTACTATTTATTCTATATATCCTGTCATATGACTTGAAATTACTTTTATGTGGTTATATTACATTATTTAATTTGTCTCATTCCAATTGTAATCTATACTTCATAATAATAAAATAACAATTTATTATTATTTAAATTCATTTAATTATGAAATGCAAAATAATTTCAAAGTAGGTTTGATCAGGATTAAACAAATGTTATTGGCCCATCTCGATGAGCTCTATCTAATAAAATAATTTTTAATTTTCAAATACTTAGTTTTTTTGTGTTCTTCAAAGCATTACGAGACATTTCAATTCATTTCAGATTTAATGATGGAGGATATTAGACTCTGTCTCCTTAATACCTTCAAAAGAAAATTTCTAGTAATATTTTCCTCACATCTTCAAAGTTTTAGCTTTGATTTGGTAGTTTTACATTGCTTCAATTTATTTTATTTTAGGTTTAATATAAACTTACTTAATATTCAAAACACAATTGTTTATAACTTTTTAATGACTTCTTTTATTCATAATAATTCTAAATAAGACCCAACTAAGATGAAACAAATGTTGTTTGAGGCATCTCATATGATCTATAAACAAACTAAATATGCTAATATTTTTAAATATTTAGTTTTCCAATGTTGTGTCATAATTTATTAAATATTTTTATTTTTAGTTGATTCAAATGATATTGCATTAAACTTTCATAGTATCTTGCAATGGAACTTCTTTATATAATTTATAATTTTTCCAAATTTTTTTGTTATTTAGTTTATATTAATTTCATAACTCTAAATCTCTTCTCATGTTATTTTAAATTATTTTTATTTTACTATTTTATATTGCCTTAATTTTTTAATTTTTAGTTTAATATATATTTACTTAATATAAGAATAACAATTTATCTTTATTTATCCTTATGGTATTTGGTTATCAATAGTAAATCTAAACTAGGTTTGATCAAGGCAAAATAGGAGTCACTAAATTGTCATGATAAACGCTATTGAACTAACTACTTATTTGCTGTATTTTTAACTACTTTATTTTCTATAATCTTACATAATTTGTGAGACATTTCAATTTGTTCTTGATTTATTGATTAATGATAACAAACATGATGTTTGAATTACTTGAAAAGTAATTTTTTTATACAATTTATCTCTTTTCTTCATATTTTTCATTCCAATTCAGTTATATTACTAAACATGAAACCCTCTCTAAAGTGACCATCATGGTGCTTTCATCTAGTTATATTGTATTACTTTAATTTACAAAAATTATCATATATATATTGATAATTTATTGTAATTCTAAACGATATACGATTGGTACAAAATAATCATCATTGGACACATCTTTGTGAGCAATAACAAAATAAGCACTCAATTTATATATTTGAATATTTTTTTATTATTTTAATGATTAAGAGTGTTACACCAAATCATTTTAGTATTATAAAATTCCACTTTTTTTTGTAAATTTCTTCACATTTCATTTTTTTTGTTCTCCAATTTGGTTGGATTACTGTATAATTCTAGATATACTATCACATGACCTCAATATTGTATTGATTTGGTTATGTTACATTTTTTATTTTATTAACTTTCATTTTTAATATATGTTTACTTAATATTAAATAATAATTTTTTCTTTATTTATGATTATTTAATTTTGTGACTCATAGTAACTGAAAAAAGGTTTAATTGAGACAAAGTAAGCTTTAAGGACAATTAAGGATCATATATTTGATCTCCTAACTATCTCGCAATCCAACTTTCTCACATAATTTATCTTATTTCTTCAAATTTTGCTTCAATTTGGTTATGTTACATTAGATGAATTTTTCTTGTTTTAGTTATAAAATTTATTAACATAATATTAATTTAATTATTTATTGTTATATGTTTTTTATCATTTTGTCAATTAATTAGAATTCAATGTTAGGCATGATCGAGATGAAGCAAATGTCATTAGACACTTCTCAATGAGCTATATCTAATTAAATATTCATTTTTAATTTTTTTAATATCTTATTTTCTAGGATTTGTTCTTGATTTGCATGGGAAATAAATTTATAACTAATGTAACCAATGAGAATATAACACTCGAACTCATTATTATCTTTAAAAGCAAGTTTTTTATATATCATATCTCATTTCTTCAAATTTTTTTTCCTTAAGTTTTTTTTAAATAACTCTAAATCACTTGATCTATGATGTTTACATACCTTAGATTTGGTTATATTGCATAGCTTAAAGTGATCTAATTTGGGTTAAATATATATGTTTATAATATTAAAGTATTACTTTGTTTGAAATTTTGGCCTTTTTTGGAGATAATTTTGCTTAATTTAAACGAGATCCAACTTAGATGAAACAAATGCTATTTGACTAATCTTAAAAGAATTTTCCCAATTAAGTTTCTTTTTGACATTTTTATATAGTTTATTTTCTATTTGACTCATCTCGATATCATTAGTAATTTGTAACGTGGCATTCTTTTATAATGTGCCACAGTTCTTCAAATAATTTTTTAATTTGTTACCATTATATAACTCTAAATTTCCTCTCTTGTGACCTTTGCATTGCTCTAATTTTGTTATATTATATTTCTTCAATTTATTTTATTTTAACTTCAACATATATTTAATATAAAATTAATATTTTAATATTATGTATTCTTTTTAAATTTCATAATTCATAGCAATTGCAAAAGTATTTTCATCGAGATGAAACCTACATTATTTGACTACTGACAATGCATTACATAAACTAAATATTTATTTTTATACTTTAAAAAAATTATTTTAAAACAAATTTCTCACTTAATGAACCAATAATTTTTTCTTCACTTTTGTTATCTTTTTTTATGACTTCGATTTTGTTATGCTTCATTTTATCTAATTTTAGTTTTTGCATATTCACTTAATTCTAAAATAATAATTAATTTTTTTATGGTTATTTAATTTATTAATCATAACAACTCAAAAAATGATCTGATTGAGATGAAATAGTGTCATTCGACTTTTTTCAACAGGCTCTACAAAATTATGTATTCCTTTTTATAACTAAATATTTTAGTTTTTAAGTATTTTGGCACACTTTATGAGTCATTTTGATTCTCACATGATATGATGATCTTGGTTGTTGCACTTAGTCTCCTTATTATCTTCGAATGCAAATTTCTTATATAATTTATCCCATTTCCAATGTAATGCTAAATATTCTCTTGTGTGAACTTTACATCAAATTGTTTTAACTAAATTATATAGCTTTTAAACATTTCTTTTAAGGTTATATTTATAAAATTACATAGCATAACAATAATAATTTATTTATATTTATGCTTATTTACTTTTGTAATTTGTAGTAATTCAAAATGAGATATGGTCGAGACAAAACAAATGTCGTTGACTCCTCCACACATGCTTTGTCCAATTACATAATTATTTTTACAAGTTTTAATATATTTTTTAAGGTTTTTGTATTTTTATTTGAGATTTTATTATTTATGCTTGATATGGTAATCGATCATCTTACATTTGATCAACTTGTCATCCTAAATTGCATCTATCACATATAATTTATCCCATTTCTTCAAATGTTTTGCTTGAATTTTTTTTTAAAAAAATATAATTTTAAATACCCTAATATTTGGTTATATTAATGCATCAATATGACTCATTAAGGCAATCTCAAGTCAATTAAATATTTATTTTTTAATTAGTTTTTTTGGTAATATTCATAGGTCATTTCTGTTCTTGTTTAATTGGAAGAACGAAGATGCTACAATCAATCTCATTAGTATATTGTAATGCAACTTTCCCATATAACTTATCAAAGTTTTTAAAATTTTCCATTTTCATTATGTAATAATACTATATAATTGTTATACTCTTATCACATGAACTTTATATTACCTTTAGTCTATATCTAATTAAATATTTATTTTTATATTTTTTGACATTATATTTTTTAGGTCATTTTCGTGCCTTTTGAGATATCTCAATTAGTACTTAACTTGATAGTAGAGGATATTATACTCAGTCTTCTTATTATGTTTTATTGAAACATCCTAGCACAATCTCTCTTTTTTGAAAAAAATTGTTGTTTTGATTACATTATATCACTTCGATTTGGATATATTACGTTGCCTCTATTATCTCACTTGACCTATGATAAATCTTTTCTTAATTTTTAATTAACTATTTATAATTATCTATGCTTGCTTAAATTATTAATTTGCACTATTTGCATGCAAGGACTAATTAATACAAAACAAATGTCATTCGAATTGTATTGATAATCTTTATCCAACTTAGTATTCATTTTCATATTTTTAAGTATTTATTTACTAGGGTTTTAAAATATTTTACTTGATATTTTAATTCATGCATGATTTAATGATTAAAGATGCTATGCTCAATCTCTTTGGTACCTTGGAATACAATTTTCTCTTATAATTTCACTGTTTTCTTCAAATTATTCTCTTTTATTTTGGTATAATACTTACAAACACTAATTCTTCACTATAACCTTTGTAACACTTTAATTTTGCTTGATCACATTATTTTAATTTATCTCATTTAAAATTTAGTACATATTTATTTAATATCATAATTAAAATTACTAATTATTGATGCTTATTTACTTTGAGATTTCATAATAATTCTAAATGATGTTCCATTGAGATAATAATTGTCATTGGACTCAAACCATCGAGCCCCATCAAATTAAGTTTTCAGTATAATACTTTTAAATATCTTTTTTGTTTGCTTTGGTACATTGTTGTAGACATTTTGATTCATTTATGACTTCATTGATTAAAATTTAGCTTTCCTTTATTATTTATTTCATTTATTAAATTTTTTTTCTATAATACTTTTATATTACAATACTTCAATTAATCTCATTTCAACATCTATTATATATTAACATATAATTACAACTAAAATTTATTATTATTTTTATTATTTACTTTAGTAATTAATATTAACTTCGAATGGGGTGTAATAGAGATGAAACTATTATGGTTATAGTACTATCGATGAGCTTTATATATTTAAATAACATCTTTTATTTTCAAATTTTAAAATATTTTGTTATGGAATATTTTGCCATGTTTTGTTAGCTATTCTCATTTGCAGCTTATTTGATGATGAAGATGTTATACTCAATATCTTTTTCGTATAACTCATCTAACTTTTAATATTTTTCATTTTATTTCATTATTTTAATATAAAACACTATATATCTCCTACCATGTGAGTTTTACATTGTTTAAATTTGTTGCACTCATCACCTCAATTTTTCATATTTGAAAATTATTATATATTTGTTGAATATTAAAAAATTAATTTTTTATTTTTTTTGCATTTTTAATTTGGCAATTCACTATAAGTACAAACACAGTTTGATCGAGGTGAAAATTTTGTGTTTAAACACATCTCACTGAACTCTATCGAATTAAATATTCATTTTACTATTTTTTAATATTTTATTTTCTAAGGTTTTAGCTTATTTTATGAGGCATTGTAATTCTTATAGAATTTAACTATTAAGGATATTACACTCAACGTCATAAGTATAATAGAATACCACTTTCTTAGATAATTTCTCAAATTTCTTTAACTTTTTTTCAAATATTTTGTTATATTACTATTAAATTTTTTTCTCCTTTCATGAAACATTTACATCTCTTTCATATAGTTGGATGATATTTTCTTTTCAAATTCTCAAATATCTAGTTTATATATATATATATATATATATATATATATATATATATATATATATATATATATATATATATATATATATAATTTTTAATTCTAATTTACTTGGTAATTTGTAGTAATTCAAATCAAGATCTAATTAAGAAAAAACAAACATTATTGTGGTCATCGTCACAAGCTCTGCCATATTACATATTTTTTTATATTATTTAAATGTTTTATTTTCATTGTTTTGATATCTTTTATGGGATATTTTGAATTATTCCTCATTTATCAATAAATAATGTTACACTTATTTACTTAGAAAATGGAAATAACACTATCATATATAATTTATCACATTTCTCATAATTTTTGGTTTTATTTATTTATATTATTATGTTACTCTAAATCTCTGCTCATGTCACTTTTGCATCTCTTTGTTTTGATTACGTTAAATTGCTTCAAATTATCTCATTTTTTAACTTTAATATATACTTATGTAACATTAAAATAATAAATTATTCTTTTTTATGCCTAATTACTCATGTATTGTTTTAGCATGCTCTTGGAGATTGGTTAGTTTCACCACATTTAACGCTAGAGGTCGCTACCATTAGTCTACTTAGTATCATTAAGGGAAACCTTTCTTTACTATTTATCTCCTTTCTTCAAAATTTTTCTCTTTGACTTGTTGCTTTTCTTATGATACTATAACTCTGCTCTTCCAACCTTAATAATTCTTTCATTTTTTACATTACATTATTTTAATTTATTTTATTTTAGAACTAAAATTTATATTCTTAGTATTAAAATAATAATTTATAATTATTTGTTTATAATTACTTTTGCAATTTTTAGTAGTTCTAAAAGAGGTCAGATTAACATAAAAGAAACAACATTGCTCTCATTATGATAAGTTGTACCCAATTAAATGTTTATTTCTATGTTATCAATATTTTTTTAGAGTTTTCTAATCTTTATATTAAATTAATTTTAAAATAATAATTTTTTTAATACTCATTCTTATTTACTTTTTTAATTGAAAATAATTACAAACGATGTCTAATTGATGAGAAACAAGCCACTTTTACTCCTCCCTACAGGCTCTGAAAAGTAAAATTTTTATATTTGTATTATAAGATTTTTTTTTACTTTTTAGATACTTTATAAGATATATTGATTTATACCTAATTTGATTATGGAAAATTTTGTCTTCAATTTTCTTTGCATTTTGGAATGTTTCTTTTCTATACAATTTATCTCATTTCTTCTTTTATTTTGTTATATTATTATGAAACTCTAGTTGCACTCTCATGTGACCATCATATTACTTTAATTTAGTTGTATTACATTGCCTAAATTTATCTCATCTCAACTATATTATACAATTACATATATTAAAATAAATATTTATTGTTATTTTATTTTGTTGAAGTCTATATTTTGTTGTAATTCCAAAGAAGATCCGATCGAAAGGAAATAAACATCATTCAATTAGTTTTGATGACGTCTACCATATCAAAGATGAATTTTTATAATTTAAATTTGTTATTTTTTAGACTTTTTGTATGCTTTGACAATTATAGACTTTAGTTTAGATTTTTTTAATATCCTAGAGTGGAACATTCCCAAACTATTACTTCAAACTTCTCATTTTAGTATTTCAAAATGTTCACCAATTGAGACTTAATAATTATCTTCACACTCATCTTGATGAGCACAATCCAATTAAATGTTAATTTTAATATTTTAAAATATTTTTTACAATGTGTTTTAGCACACATTATGATTTATTTTAATTTTTTTCTTATTTGATTTTTAGTATAATTTTACTCATTCCTTCAAATTTTACATTTTGAATAAGTTCAATAACTATGTAAATCTAAATCTCCTCTCATGTGACCTTTGTCTCATATTGATTTTGATAGGTTACATTCTCTCAATTTATCTTATTTCAATTTTGATCTATATTTATTTTAATCTAAAATAATAATTTATTAATATTTATACTTTTTTGCTCAATCTCTTTGTAGTAATTTCAAAAAAATTTGGTGAGGATAAAAAAGCTGGTTAACCTAGACGTGATAAATTTTAACTAAATATTAATTTCAATATTTAAAAATGTTTTATTTTTTAGGATTTTGGTATTTTATAATAGAGTTTGTTGTAAAAAGGTGATCAAGATCATTATTCAATCATTTTAGTATCTTTGAATATAGATTTCCTATATAATTTTTCTACATTTTAAAAAAAATTTCATTTATTTGATTATGCTACTAGGCAACTCAAAATCCTCTCAAAAGTGACATTAACATTACTCTAATTTGGTTATTTTACATTAAATCCATTTATTTGATTTCATCTTTATTTGATATTTTCTCAGTAATAAATGATAATTTGGCATTATTTGTGCTCATCTGCTTAGGTACTTTATAACGTCTCATGGCAATGGTAGATTGGGATCGAACAAACATCACTGAACTCATCTAGAAAAGCGCTATCGAATGAAATATTTATTTTTATTTACTTCAATAATTTATTTTCTTAAATTTTTATATGTTTTATGAGACATTTTGATTTGCACATGATTTTGGGATCGTTGATATTACACTTGAGCTTCTTAGTATCTTGATAAGCAACGTTCTCATAATATTTTTCTTGTTTTTTGAAATTCTCTTGTCATGTTTGTTACATACTTTTTTGTCATTATATTGCATTGCTTAGATTAATCTCATTTTAGATTTATTATACAATTATCTAATAATATAAAGATAATAATAAATTATTTTTATTATGCATGTTTAATTTGATATTTCCTAACAATTCTAAATAAGATTGGATTAAGTCGAAACAAATATCATTGGACTCATGTTAATGAGCTTTGAACAATTAAATTTTTTGTATTTTTAAGTATTTTATTTTGTAGGTTATTATTATGCATCATATGGGAATTTTATTTGGACCTCATTTGATTAAAAATGAAGTTAATGCTAAATTTTTTTAGGATTTTTGAACGTGGTAACTTCTTCATTTTTTCTCAATCTTTTTAATTTTTCACTCTTTTTTGGTTTGGTTACATTACTTCAATTTATCTTATTTTAGCATTAATATACACTTAGTTAATAATAAACCAATATATTTTTGTTTGAGCTTCTTTACTTTTGTCATTCTTAGTAGTTCCAAACGACATCTAGTACATACATTGCTAGACTTGTCTCAATGAGCTCTATTCAAATAAATATTTAATTTATATTTTTAATTTCCTTATTTTCAATAATTTTTGTATGATTTGGGATTAAGTATAATTTATATCTCATTTGATGATCAAAGATGTCACACTTTATCTACTCTGATCTTGCAATACATCTTTTCCATATAATTTATCTCATTTCTTAAAATATTTTACTTTGAATTCGTTATAATATAATTTAACTCTAAATCACCTTTCCTATGAGCTTTACATTATGTTAATTTTAGCATGTTACATTATTATTTATGTTTATTTACTTAGCTAATTTTTTATTTTTCTTAACAAGGTATAATCAAGATGAAACAAGCATCATTGGACCATTACTAGAAAACTCTACAAAATAAAATATTAAATTTTTTATATTTTTTAATATTTATCTTTCAAGTATTTTTGCATGTTTTGGGGCACTTATTTATTTGTTCCTAATTTGAATATAAATGATGCTACAGACAATATCCTTGGATCTCCGTATGCAACCTTCCATTGCATGTCATTTCTTAAAACGTTTTGCTTTAATTTTGGTGATATTACTCTGACACTATAATACTTCTGCCATGTGACCATCAAAATGTTTTATTTGTTATATTATATTACGCCAAATAATCTAAATTGCTCTTTAAATTATATTAGATAATATAAAAATGATTTATTATCATTATTTTAAATTATTTAATTTGGAAATCTATAGTAAATCAAAATGAGCTCTGAATTATTTGAAACAAATGTCATTTGACACGTATTGCCTAGTTCAACAAATTGAAATGTCAATATTTATTTTTATAAATATTTTTTTTTTCTAGAGCTTTGAAACATTTTACTAGACATTTTAATTTATATATGACTTGAAAATTAATGTTATTACACTCCATAGCAATAGTATCTTGGAATGCCAACTTTTTTGGAAACTTTATGCCACTTATCAAAATTTTTACTTTGATTTAGAAATACAACAATCTAACACTTAGTCTCATCTTGTGTAATCTGTAAAACACATGCATAGATATATCACACTATCATTTAAATTTAATTATTTTAGTCATTCATAGTAATTTTGAATCTTCTCTAGTGTGATAATTATAATGAGCTATATCAAATTAAATATTCATTCTTAACTTAAATAATTTTTTCTAGGATTTTTTTGGCTTACAAGTTGTTTTTAATCATACCAGATTTGAGAATCCAACATATCACACTTGATATACTTGCTATCTTGGTATGTAACTTAACAATATAATTTATTTTAATTTCATTATGTTGTAATCTAACAAAATTTTTCTTTGGATATGTTATATTATATTATTTTAATTTATCTTTTTTCAGCTTTAGTATCAGTTTACACATCACTAAAATAATTTTTTTTATTATTTATGCTTACTTGTTTTGTTAGTTGATAGTAATTTTGAATGAAGTCTAATCGAGATGAAATTAACAATGTTGAACTCCTCCCAATCGATTGAATCAAATTTAATATTTTATTATATAATTCTAAATATATTACTTTCCATTATCTTTACATGTTTAACTTCGATGTTACACTTGATCTACTTAGTATTTTAGAATACAACATTTCCAAGAAATATATCAAATTTTCTTAAATTTTGTTCTTTGTTCTAATTATATCATTTCACAATTTTTAGTCTCTTCAATGTGACATTTTTATTGCCTTGATTTTGTTATATTACAATACATCATTTTAGGTCAATTAAGCTTCAATATTTTTTATTTTAAAATAAAATAAATAACATGAATTATTCATTCTTATTTGCATTATTAATGAGAACTAACTCCAATAATTGTTATATGAAGACAAAATAAACATGATCAAATTTTTTTCATCAAGCTCTATCTAGTAAAATATTAATTTTATGTTTTCAAATATTTTACTATCTAGGATTTATGTATAGGTTTTTAGTCATTTTGATTTATATCGAAGATGTTGAATATAATCTCCTTAGTATTATGGAGCACAAAATTTTGTGTAATTTTTCTCATTTTTTCAACTTTTTCACTTTCATTTGATTATATCACTACGACACTATAATTCTACTCTCATGTGATCTTTGCATTGCACTAATTTTATTAAATTACATTTAAAATTTTCTCATTTCAAAGTTATTATATTTTTTATTTACATTAAAATGATAATTTATTATTTTTATGCATTTTTAATTTTATAATTCATAGTAATTCAATAAGAGATAAGATGAAAATTAAATAAGCATCATTGAAATCATCTAGATAAGCTATATTTAATTGAATATTTATTTTAGTATTTAAAATATTATTGCGGGTTTTCGACATGGTTTGCCAAATTTTTCGATTGCGACCTAATTTAACGATCAAGGATTGTACCCCTGATCTCTGCAATAGCTTGGAATATAACTCTCTCATATAATTTCTTATTTTTTTTAACTTTTTCTCTTTGATTTAGATATATTACTATAAAATTCTAGCACTCATTTGTAATTTTTACAAATCTTTGATTTGGTTATATTTTATTATTTCAATTTTTCACATTTTAATTTATTATATATTTACATGGTATTAAAATAATAATATTTTTTTGTGATTGTTTACATGAAAATTTTATGGTATTTCTCATGTGTTTTGATTGAGATAAAAGAAAAGTTTTAGGACTCATCTCGATGAACTCTATCTAAATAAATATTTACTTTCTATTTATAAATAATTTAAATTCTAAGGTTTTAATTTTTTAAAAGGCATTTTGACTAGCACTTTATTATGAAGATTGAGGACTTTTTGCTTGTTCTCCTTTGTACCATTGGGTGCAACTTTCCCAAACTATTTATCTCATTTTTTAAATTATTCACTTTGATGTTTTTATTATAACGAAATTCTAATTCTTATTTTGTTTAAAATTTACAATGTTTACCTAATATTAAATAATAATTAATTATTATTTATGCTAATTTACTTTGATAACTCAAACTAATTGTTAACGAGTTTACTTAATATTAAATATAATTTCATTACTTCAAATATTTCACATTAAATTGTCTAAATTAAGTTACATCAACTTGCATTTGAACCTTAATATGAAATTACTTAAAGTTAAATATAATTATTTAATTATTATTTATGCATATCTTTTTTGATAATTCACTATAATTTCAAATGATGTGTGATGGAGGCAAAACAATCATCATTGGACACCTACTGATAAGCTCTACATAGTTATATATTATTTATTTTTTCAAAAATTATATTTTTCATAGAATTTTCTCTTATTTTTATTAGAAAGTTTGATTTGTATGTGATACAATGAATGATGATGTTATACACAATCATGTCAGCATCTTGAAATGTAACTTTCTAGTATAATTTTCTTTACTTGTCCTAATGTTTTATTTTGATTTAGTGATATTACGATATAACACCAAATCTTTTCTTGTTTGACCATTATGTTCCTTTTATTAAATTTTATTGTTGTACTTCAATTTATCCAATTCTAATTTTTTAAAACATTTACGTAATATTGAATTGAGCATTAATTATTATATAATGTTATTTACTTTTGTAATAGCAAAAACTTCCGAACAACTTCAATTAGAATGAAAAAACATCATTGAACTTATCTTGACATGCTCTATTCTATTAAATATTTATATTCCTATTTACAAATACTTTATTTTTAATATTCTTGCATATTTTAGGAAGTGTTTTGATCGGTATAGAAAATGATGATAGAGGATGTTACGCTCAATCTCTTTAGTATATTGAAAAACAAATTTCCTATACAACTTTTCTCATTCTTAAAATTTTTTGTCTTCGATTTCTTTATATAATAATTTAAATCTAAATCTCCTCTTGTGTAACCTTTTACAACTCCTTCATTTCGTTATGTTATATTGCTCAAATTTTTTGCAATTAATCTTTATTATATAAATAATATTAAAAGAAAAATTAATTTATATTTATATTTATTTACTTTGCTAATTTGTGGTAGTTCTAAACGAGATTAAAAAAAACAAAATGTCATAGGACTCCTCTCAATAACCCCCATCTAATTAAATATTCATTTTTATATTGTCAAATTTTTAACTTTGAAGCTTTTTGCAAGCTCTGTGACATATTTTGATTCTTATAGAATGTGATGATTGATGATATTACCCTTGATATTCCTAAATTTTGTTATATTGATATATAAAAGTAAATCTCCTTTCGTGTGACAATTACATCTATTTAAATTAATGATATTGCATTTATTAAATTTTGTAATTATAACTTTAATTTATATTTACATAATATTAAAGAAATAATTTATAATTATTTATTCTTACCTTATGGAAATTCAGAGCAATTCAAAATGAGGTCTAACCGGGATGAAAAAATGGTGTTGGGCTTCTCTCGATGAGCTCCATAAATCGTAGTATGAATTTTTATATTTTTGATTTTTTATTGTCAAGAATTTTGGCATATTTTATGTGATATTTTGATTCACTTTTCATTAAATAGTTGAGGATGTTATAGTAGACTACCTTAGCATCGTGAAATGAAACTTTCATATACAAATATTTTTATTCCTTCAAAGTTTCTTTGTTAATTTAGATAAATTAATATGTAACAATAAATATCCTTTACCCTAAAATTTACATAGCTTTTATTTTATTTTATTAAATTATTAAAACTTATCTCTATTCAACTTTAATATAATTTCACTAAATTTTAAAACATTAAATTTTCATTATTTATGTTTATTTACTTTGGTAAATTACAATAATTAAAAATAAGGTCTAATGTAGACAAAAGAACAATAGATTTGTCTCCACAAACTTTTTCCATTTAAGTAATAATTTTTATATTCATAAATATTTTTTAATTGAGTTTTGGCATGGTTTATAAAATATTTATATTCACATATTAAATAACAATTGGGGATGCTGCACTTAATCTCCTTTATATCTTGGAATGCTAATTTCATATCCAATCATGTAATTTGTACAAATGTTTTGCTTTGTTTTGATTATATTCCTATGTAACTCTAAATTTCTTATCATGTGACCATTAGATTACTTATATTTTATTTTCTTGCATTGCTTCAACTTATCACATTTCAATTTTAATGAATATTTTCAAAATATTAAAATATTAACTTTTTGTTCTTTATGTTTATTTAATTTTTTATTTAGTATTTCTAAACAAGTTCTAGTTAACTTGGAGTAAACATTATTTGAGTTATCTGAATTATCATCATTTAATTAAATATCTATTTCTTATTTTAATATTTTTATAGAGATTTTAGCACACATTTAGGGATATTTCAATTCATCCTTGATATGAAGATAAAGAATATTATGCAACATACACTTAGTTTCTAAGAATGCAACTTTCTCCTAAAACGTATCTCATTTTTTAAATGTCTTATTTTTATTTGGTTATATGTAAATCTAAATCTTATCTTGTTTCACGTTTGCATCACTATGATTTTTTGGATTATATTCATTCAATTTATCTCATTTCAATTTTAATATGCTTTTACATAGTATTGAAATAATAATTAATTAATATTGATTATTATATTACTTTTAATTCTCAAAAATTCCAATTGAGACTTAACTAAAATTATGAAAGTGTCACTAGACTTGTCGTGATGAGCTATATCTAATTAAATATTCATTTTTTTGAACATTTTATTTTCTTTGATTTTGACACTACTTGTGAAACAATTTAATTTCTATGTGATTTGATGATAGAGGATCTTATGATTGAACTCTTTATTATTTTAGAATGCAACTTTCTAATGTAACTTATCTCATTTTTTAAATTTTTTTACCTTTGATTTGGTTCTATTACATTGTTGCAACTTCTCTATTTTATTACTAATAAATATTAGCATAAAATTAAAGTAGTAATTAATTTATATGTATTTTTAATTTTTTTATTAGTTAACATTAATTGAAAACAAGTTTTGATCGAGACGAAACAATCTTCATTGAACAAATCTCGGCTAACTCGATCACATGTGGACCTTATAATGCAACTTTGTTTAATAATTTACTCGTTTTTCAAATTAATTTCTTTTGTTTGGTTATATTACAATGTAGCTCTAAATGTCCACTTTTATGATCTTTTCATTTCTTTGACTTGGTTATATTAATATTATTAAATTATCTCATTTTCAACCATAATATCTATTAATGTAATATTAAAATAATTATTTGTTATTCTTTGTGCATATTTAGTTTGGTAATTTATAGTAATTCTAAAGAATGTCCAAGAAAGACAAAAAAAACATTGTTAAACTCATCTTAATGAGCTATTTGTAACTAAATACTCAAACTTTTGTTTTCTAGATTTTTTAATAAAGCTATCTTTTTATACAAGACATTTGTATTTGTATTTTATTTTATGATCAAGGATGCTACACTAGATCTCCATATTAATTTGGAATGCAATTTTTTTCTATAATTTATCATATTTATATAAATATTTTACAATGATTTAACTCAACAAAATAAAATTTTTAATTTTAATATTTTTAAATAATTATTTTTTAAATTTTTGAACACTTTATGGGTCATTTTGACTCATAGCATAGTACAAATATTTCATAATTAGTGGTATTAATTTGATTTTCTTGGTATCTTAATATGCAACTTACCAGTATAATTTTACTCATTTTTTCATACATTTTGCTACAATTTGACTTTATAGCAATGTAATTCTAAATCTTCTTAGTGTAACGTTTACATCTCTTTGATTTAATTACATTATAACATATTTTATGTTCTATCGTTTTCACATGCTTTACATTGCATTTTGACTCATACCTTCTTTGACAAATGTGTATGTTGCACACGATTCTTTAGTATTTTGGAATACAATTTTTCCTTATACTTTATCTCATTTCTTTAAAGTATTTGCTTCTATCTGATTATATTATTTTGTAACCAAAAAAACTGTTCTGAACCATTACCACAGTTGGACTTAGTTGTATTACATTACTTTAATTTATCTCATTTCAGCTTTAATATATTTTTACTTAACATTAAATAATTACTTATTATTATTTATTCTTATTTACATCTTTAATTCTATAAAATTCTAAACATGATTCAACAAAGAGAAAACAAACATCATTAGGCTTGTCTCATTGAGCTTTATCCAACTTAATATTCATCTTATATTTTTTTAATAATTTATTTTCTATTATTTAAGCATGCCTCAACTTGCACCAAATTTTTTCATCAAGGATATTATGTTTCATGTTCTTATTATCTTTGAATGCATTTTTTTATATGATTTATCCAATTGTTCTAATTTTTTTCACTTCAATATGATGATATTTTCTATGTAGTAACATTAAATTATTATTTATTATTATTTTTTAGTAATTCATGCTAATTACAAATGTGGTTCGATCAAGATAGTACAAACATTGCCAAACTCACATCAACAAACTCTACCCAATAATATACTTTTTTTTATATTACTAAATAATTTATTTTCTAGGGTTTTCATACTTTGTGTCATTTGAATTATAATTTATTTGTTGATTTGGGATCCTACACCCAATCTTGTTAGTAACTTGAAATGCAATTTTCTCATAATTTAGCTCTTTTCTTCAAATTTTGCATATTGATTTGGTTATATTATCATGAAACACAATTTTGCTTCCAATGTGACCTTTATGCCACATTAATTTATGTTATCATAGATTTATTATAAATTTACTTTTTATTAAAATGATAATTTATTATTATTATGTCCATTTATTTTTTAAATCCATAACTATTCTAAACATGGTTTGATCAAGATTAAATATGCATAGTTAGGCTAATCTTTATGAGTTCTATCCAATTAAACATTCTATGTTTTTAAATATTTTATTTTTGAAGGTTTTAGCACATCTTATGTGACTTTCTAAATCATTTCTAATGAAGTAGTTAGAGTTGTGACACTCAATCTTCTTAATGTCTCTTAATGGAGCTTTCATTTAATTTTTTTTTAATTTTTCCAAATTTTTCACTTTGATTTCATGGTATTTCTATGAAACTTTTATTTGGTTATATTTCACTTCTATCAAATGACCTTTATATCTCATAGATTTTGTTAGATAACATTGCTTAAATTTATCATCTTTTAATATTAAAATATATGTTCTTCATTTTATAATAATAACTTTTAATATTTAATCTTCTTTAATATTATTATTCATAGTAATTTGAAATGTGGTCCAACTGAGATGAAATAATTGTTGTTCGACTAGTATTATCAATCCCAAAAAACTTAAATATATTTTTTTAAATATTTTTAAATATTTTATTTTTTAATATTTTCAAAATCTTTATGAAACTTTTGATTCATGCCCTAAAAACATCCTTGAACTTCCAATGAAATTTAAATAAAAAATCTCATAAATTATGTAACAAATTGAGAAATAAAATATTTAAAACCAAAAAGTGAATATTTTATTGCTTAAAGTTCGTGGATGAGTAAATTGATATTTGTTTCATCATAATCAAAGCTTGCCTTAGAATTATAAGAAATAAAGAAAGTAGTTAAATATCAATAATAATAAGTTATTATTTGAATAATATGTAAATATATATTAAAGATTAAATAAGATTGATTGAATCAATATAATTAAAACAAACCAATGTAATGTAAAGGGCATGAATAGGCAGTGTTAGAGTTACATAATAATGTAAGCAAATTGAATAAAAAATTTAGAAAAAATGAGATACATTTTATGGCAAATTAATATTCCTTAATAATAAGAAGATCTAGTGTTACATCCTCGATCATGTAAATATGTGCAAATGAAAAGTCTTGTAATGTATGTTAAAACTAAAGTAATTAATAGATTTAAAAAAAATATGAAAATGTAAATTTAATTTGATAGAACTCGTTTGAATTAGACTAATAATATTTGTTTCTTCTTGATTGGACCTCATTTGTTTTACTATGAATTACCAAAGTAATTAAAATATAATAATAATAAACCATTTTTCGTATTAAGTTAAATGTCATGAAGTAATTATAAGGTAATTAAGGCAATGCAACATATCAAAAACCATAGATATAATGGTAACACCAAAGAAGATTTAGGGTTACAATGTAATATAACAAAATAAAAGCAAAAACTTCTAAGAGATGAGGTAAATTATACTTAAATGTAGCATTCCAAGATAATAAGGAGATCAAGTTTAACATCCAAGATTAATAAATAACATAAATGAAAACAATATATCTTAAAAGATAATTAGAAATTACATAAAAGAACCAAATTAAAGTACTATGAAGGTCATAAGGGAGGTGACTTAAAATTGTATAATAATATTACCAAATCAACATAAAAATTTTGAAGAAATGAGAAAAACTTTATAAGAAAATTTCATTATGAGATATTAAGGAGGTCCAAAGGAACATTTGAAATGAATAAAAAAATTTCCTAATCTGTGCCAAAAAAATTATTTTTTTAAAATTATAAAAAAGAATATTTAATTAAGTTGAGATCGCCAAGATCGATCTAATGACTTTTGTTTAATCTTATCGAATCTTATTTGGAATTACTATGAATTACAAAAATAATTTAAAATAATAATAATAAATAATTATATATATTTTTAATTAAATATATTATTAAAATTAAATTGATATAAAAAAATGTAATATAACAAAAAAATTTTCGTAAATGTTACACGAGAGATTATTTAGAGTAACATAGCAAAAAAATAAAATAAAATGAAAATTTTAAAAAATCAGATATACTATAAGCAAAAGTTGCATTCTCTAGTAATAAGAAGGTAGAATTCAACAACCTTAATCAAAATTTTAAGTACGAATCAAATTCATATAGCACATCAAAATCTTAAAAAATTAAATTCCTTAAAACATAAACCAATATATTAAATTGGATATAGCTCTTCAAGATTAGTGCAATGTTTGTTTTGTAGCCATCACACCTTATTTAGAATTCTTATGAATTATTGAAACAAATAAGTATAAATAACAATATATTTTTATTTTAATATTAAGCAATTATATATTATAGAAAGATTAAGATAAATTGATAGAATATGAAAAACTCAAATCAAAGTCATGCAAATGTTACAAGAGATAACATTTAGAGTTCCATTATTACTTTACCAAATAAAAGAAAAGACATTAAAGAAATGAGATAAATTATAAAAGAATGTTGCTTTCTAAGATAATAAGGTGATCAACTATAACATTATCAATCATTCAATCAAATATGAATCAAAATATCTCATAAAGCATTACAAAGTCCTTGAAAATAAAATATTTAAAAATACAAATATAAAGAATAAATTTGATAGAAATAATCAAGACAAGTTTGACGACATTCATTTCACTTACGTCACACAAGTTTATAATTACTATGAATTACAAAATTAAATAAGCATAAATAATAATAAAATATTTTTAGTTTTAAATAAATTTATATTAAATTTAAAATGAGTTAAATTAAATCAATATAACAAAAAATATTAAAGCATTGTAAATGACACATGCGATGACATTTTGATTGCATAGTAACATTACAAGTTAATAGTAAAACATTTTGTGAAATGAGATAAATTATATAAGAAAATTATAATTCAAGATACTAAGGAGATCGAGTGTGACATCCTCGATCGTCAAATTAGTTATGATTTGAAATGATTTTAGAACCATTCCAAAAACCTATAAAATAGAATAATTAAAAATATAAATATCAAATTTAATTGGATAAATCTCATTGATGTGAGTACAATGAAAATTATTTAGTTATGACTAGATCCCCTTTGTAATTACCATAAATTACAAAATTAAATAATCATAAATAATGCTAAATTTATATTACAATATTAATAAATATATATTTTAAAGTTAAATAAGATAAATTAAATTATTATAATGTAACCAAATAAAAACGTTGTACGTGCCACGTTAGATGAAATTCAGAGTAACATAATCATATCATCAAATAAAAGTAACAAATTTGAAGAAATAAGAATTTCAAAGTAATATAACAAAAACTAAAAAGAACATTTCAGAAATTAGCACAACTTATATAGAAAATTACATTCCAATGTGCAAAGTAATTCTAGTGTATCATCTTCAATTGTCAAATTAAGTATAAATTAACCAATCTTAGAAAATGTTCAAAGATTGTCATAAAGAGCATTCAAAAATAAAGAGTAGATAATTTACTAGATAAAGCTTGATTGGATTTTAATATAAGTAATATAATTAATCAAATAAAAAAGATGTAAAAGTGATAAGATATGATAATTAGTGTTTCACAATAATATAAGAAGATAACAAACAAAAGTTAAAAAAATGGGATATATTGTTTAGTCAATTTAATTCGAAGAAATTATTCTGATCAAATGTAATAACCTTGATTATAAAATCAAATATTAATTCAATATTTTGTAAGGCATGTAAAACTTATACAAAATAAATTATATAAAAATATAAAAATGAATATTTAATTTGTTATAGCTAATGAGATGAGTCGAATGATGCTTCTTTTTCTTGATGAAACATTGATTAAATTATTACGAATTGTCAAACTAAAAAAGAATAAATAATAATAACATATTTTTTTAATATAAAAGAATATATATATTAAAGCTGAATTGAAAAAGATTGAACTAATCTAATTAACTAGATCAATGTGATGTATAGGCCATAAAAAGTATATTATATTTTTAGATATTAAAAATATAAAAAAAATCTTCTAAAAGAAAAGATAAATTATATGGGAAAGTTTATTTCATGATACTGAGGAGGTCAACTATAACATCATCGATTAGCAAATCAGCAATGAATAAAAATGTCCCACAATAATGCTATGACCATAGATAAAATTATTTATAATTTAAAATCAGAAAAAAAAATAGCAAAAACCAATTAAAAATGCTAATACAAATTTAAATATTGACCATAGAAATGTCTAATAATGTTTTTTTCATCTTAATAAATCATTATTTAGAATTACTATGAATTAACAAATTAAATAAGAATAAATAATTATTAATTAATATTTTAATATTAAGTAAATAAATATTACAGTTAAAATAAGAAAACTTGTAGGAATATAATAAAACTAAACCATTGCATTATGAAGGTCACATAACGAGTGATTTTGAGTTACATACAAGCATAACAAAATTAAAATAAAAAATTTTATAAAATAAGATAAATTGTATACGAATGTTGCATTTTGAGATGCGTAGGGGATCAAGTCTAACATTGTCATTCATCAAAAAAGCTACATATTGAAATGTCATGTGAACTTGTTAAAATGCTAGAAAATAAAGAACTTCCAAAAACATAAATGAACATGTAATGAGATAGGGCATGTCAACTGGATTACCAAGACTCCTATTTAATTTTGAGCCTCATTCAACAAACTAAATAAGCTTAGATAATGGTAAATTGTTATATTATTTTTAAGTAAATATATTTTGAAGTAGAAACAACATAACAAATTCAAAGCTATAAAATTTTTAGATTAGAAGAGTTTTTGGTGCCTAGTAATGTGATCAAATAAAAGAAAAAATTTGAACAGAAGAGATAAAATATATTAGAAAGTTCATTCCAATAAATAGATCGAGTCCAAAAAGGAAATATCATAAAAAATAAAATGTTTAAAAAAGCAAAATTTAGTATTTAAATGAATGGAGAACATTTAGAAGAGTCCTTTTACATTTTGTTATCCTAGTCATGCATTATTTTATAGAATAACAAATTAAAAAAATAATCAACAAATAATAATAAATTGATATATTAAATTTATGCAAATATTTATTAAGCCCAAAAAGAAATAAATCTTAGTATTTTGAAATTAGGTTACATAGCAGTATAACCATATCAAGAAAAAATTGACAAAAAAGATAATTTGTACAAGAATGTCGCATTCAATAATAGTAAGGAGATCGATTATGACATCATGAATCATTAAATTAGGAAACAAAATAAATGCCTCATAAAGCACTATGAAATGTAATGAAAATATATCTTAAAATATAGAAATAAATATAAAGCTCATCATGATGAGTCCAACAATAATTATTTCATGTCAAAAGGACCTTGTTTTGAATTGTTATGAATTACAAAATTAAATATGGAAAAATAATTATAAAAAAGAGTTTTGAAATTAAGTAAACATTTATTAATAATTAAATTAGATAAATTAATGTTATAAAAATTAACAAACTCATAGTAATAGAAAGGCTACTCAATAAAAGATATAGGATAAGATAGTAATATAACAAAATAAGAATAAAATTGTTCCAAAATAATCTATTAATCAAAATTATCTCATAAAAATAATAAAATTTCAAGATAATTAAAAACTTATAAAAATATATAAAAAATATTTAACTGAATAGAGCTCTCAATGTTGAGACCAGTGATGTCTTTTTTGCCTCGATTAGACATCATTTGGAATTTTTGCAAATTACCAATCATTAAAGTCAAAGATAACTAAAAAATATTATTTTAAACCTAAATTTAGATAAATTGAAGCAATATAATCTAACCAAATAAAGGTGATACAATAACAATACAAGACAGATTTAGTGTTGCACAATGACATTGTCAAATCAAAGAAATTACTTTGAAGAAGTAAGATAAATTTTATAGGAGAATTGCCTTTCAACTAACAAATTGATTTAATTTGAAGCACAAGAAAATTAAAAATAATTTAAAAATACAATTGTTTGCAAAATTAAAAACATAAGTATAATAAATTATTATCAAATATTAAGTAAATATATATTAAATTTGATGTAAGATAAATTGAAACATTATGATCTACCCAAACCAAAATGTTGTAAATGTCAAATGATCAAAAAATTAGAGTTACGTCCTAATATAACCTATTGAAATGAAAACTTTTGAATAAATAAGTTAAATTGAACAATAATGTTGCACTCCAAAATTATAAGGAGATTGGATGCAACATCCCTAGTGACAAATTAGTTTCAAGTCAAAGTACCACATAAAGCAAACAAAAATCCATGAAATTTTATTAAAAATTAAAAAAATAAATATTTAATTTAAATGAAATTCTTGAGATGAAGCTAAGGACTTTTTTTCTTCGTCGCACCACATTTGGAAGTACTGAAAATATAAAAGTAAATATGCATTAGTAATTTATTATTTTAACATTTAATAAATGTTAATTAAATCTAGATTGATTGAAATTGAAATAATGCAATATAACAAAACCATAGTCAAAAATTTGTAGTGATGTAAATTGCATGGAAAGTTGGCATTCCAAGACACAATAGAGTTGGATTGTAGCAATTTTGAAAGTTTAATCATTAATGAATCAAAATTTCTTTAGAAATCATACAAACACTAAAAAGATAAAATATTTTGTAAAATAAAACTGAATTTTTTATTTTATAGAGTTCATCAAGATGAGTCCAATAACTTTTGTTCTATCTCTATTAGACTTCTACAATTACTCAAACATAAATAATAAAAAATTATTATTTTAGTTTTTAGTAAATAAATATCAAAAGTGTAATTAGACACCTTGAGGCAATGTAATGTAATGAAATCATAATGATATAATTTTTGCACGGGAGGAATTTATTGTAACATGGTAGCATAGGAAAATCAAAGTGATAAATTTGAATAAATTTGATACATTATATTGGAATGTTTCATTCAAAAGAACAACAATTGTCTCATTTCATTTGGCTTTTCCAGAAATTTATATGAATTACTAAAAAAGGCATAAAAATTGTTATTCTAAGATATGGCAAATATATGTTAAAGTTTAAATAAAACAAACAGAAGCAATGTAATATAAACAAATCATTGCAATACAAGTAAATCTTGATGAGATTTAGACTTAGCAATATAAGAATTTATTGAAAAAATGTTCAAGAAATTAGATAAATTTTACGATAAAGTTCCATCTAAGATGCCAAACTGACTTTGTATAACATCAATAATTGTCAAATCATATGAGAATCCAAATATCTAATAAAGTTTGCAAGAATACTATAAAATAAATATCTAATTTGATATGCCTCATTTGGATCTCATGTCAAATTAATTTGAATTACAATGATAAAAAAGAATACAAGAGAATAAAATATTATAAAACATTAAATAATTATGTGAGATGGTTACATTCAAAGATACATAAATGACCATGTGCAACATCTATGACAATGAAAATAGGTTAGAATAAAAAATCTCATAAAATGAGGTGAAACACATGAAGATATGATATTTAAAAATATAGAATTGATTATGTAAGTTTATAGGACTTGTCGACAAAGGTCCAAAACCCTTTGTTTCGTCATCGTTACACTTTATTAGGATTTACTTCTAACTGAAACATAAATAAGTAAAAATAATGCTAAATAACTATTATATTAAAATGAAAATATAAATTAAGGTTGATATAAGATAAATTAAAGAATCCTCAAAATTCAAATCAATGTTCTTGCAAGGTCACATGGGAAAAGAATTAGTATTTCATTGTAATATAACGAAATCAAAGAAAAAGATTAGAGAAAATATATAAAAATTTGCTCAAATGTTGCTTTAGATGATACCAACATGATCAAGGGTAACATCCTCAATCATCAAAATTGGGTATGAATTGAAATGTCTTACAATGCAAACTAAAAAATTAGTAAATAAAATATTTAAATATATAAAAGTAAAAATTTAATTGCATAAAGCTCATCAAGATAAGTCCAAAAATATGATTTTATTTCAATTCAACCTCATCATTAATTACTATTTATTGCAAATGAAAATAAGAATAAAAAATAATAATTTATTACATTAATATTATGTAAACATATTTTAAAACTAAAATAAAATTATTTAAATTAATGTAAAAATATAAATTAAACAGATGTAGCTATGATATGATAGAAGAATTTGATTTCCAAAATAACATAACAAAATCAAAGTAAAAAAAATGAAGCAGTTAGATAATTTATTTTTTAAAATATATATATATTTTTATATAGTTGGGAGATTGAGTGTAACATCATTGATCATGAAATTATGCATGAAAACCATCACAAAGCATTAAAAAAATTCAAAAATTTTAAAATGAATATTAAATTAGATAGAAGTTGTTGAGACCTGTTCAACAAACTTTGTTTCACCAAAATCAAAGTGCATTTCAAATTACTACAAATTACTTCAGGAAAAAAATCATAAATAATAACAAATTTCTATTTTAATATTAAGTAAATAAATATTAAAGCTAAAATGAGTTAAATTAAAGCATTATAATATAGCTAGCATAGGGCAATATTAAGAACTCATCAAGATGAGTTCAATAATGTTTAGTCTCAATTGGGCCTCACTTGAAATTATATTAA
This sequence comes from Vanilla planifolia, assembly GCA_023846275.1. Classification (NCBI taxonomy): domain Eukaryota; kingdom Viridiplantae; phylum Streptophyta; class Magnoliopsida; order Asparagales; family Orchidaceae; genus Vanilla; species Vanilla planifolia. The sequence goes on along the minus strand of JAIUJO010000419.1, from coordinate 117,289 downwards.
TTTTCTAAAATAAATAAACATAAGTAATAATACATTACGTTTTTAACATAAATTTAAAATATATTATAAGTAAAAATGAGATAAATTAAAGTTCTATAATAAAATCTATTTGGCGCAATTTAAAAGTCACATGATAAAAGTATAATTTTTCATACTACTATAACACAATCAAGTCAAAAACTTTGAGAAGGTTAGTTAAAAAGCATGGGAATGTATTATTTCAGGATACTAAGTGGAGTGAGTGTAACAATATCAACCATCAAATTAGGTAAGCACTGTAATTCATCATTAGACATGCCAAAAAATAGATGATAAAATACATAGAAATATAAAAATGAAATTTAATTTGCTAGAGCACTTCAATATTAGTCAAAAAAAAAATTTCATCTCAATGAAAAATTATTTTTAATTAGTATGAATTAGTAAAATAAATAAACATAATTAATAATATATTAAAGTTAATATATTTTCAAACTAAATTAAAATAATGTAAAATTGTATGGTAAAATTAAATAAGAGCAATGAAATGTCAAGGGAAGAAAAGAATTAGAGTTTTGTAATAATATAGCAAAATCAAAGAAAACATTTTGAAGAAATCAAATAATGTTTAAGAGAAAGTTCCATTCCAAAATATGATGCAGATGGAGTGTAGAATAAATGATCAACAAATCATGTAAGAACTAATAAGCTTTACAAAACCTTTAAAAACCTAAAAAAATATATAAAAATATAAAAACGAATATTTAATTGGAAAGAACTCATTGAGATTATGTGCAACAGTGTTGGTTTCATCTCGATCAGACCTTGTTCGATATTGCAATAGATTAATAAAGTAAATTAGCATAAACATGAATAAATTACTATTTAATGCTAAATAAATTTATATTAACGATGAAGTAAATGAAATTAAAGAAATTTAATATATCCAAATTGAAGTGATGTTAATATAGCACAACATGAGATCCAAAGTTGCAGAGTATTACAACCTAATCAAAGCAAATAATTTCAAGAAATGAAATAAATTTAATTAATGACATTACATTCCATGATACTCAAAAGCTCGAGTATAGCATTCTCAATCATCGAATTATTTACAAAACAAACTATCTCATTAGGTTTGTTAAAGCTATAAAAATTAAAATACTTTAAAAACATAAAAATGTTAAAATTTAATTAGGTATAGCTTGTCAAGATGAGATCAATGAAATTATTTTTGTGTTGATAAAACATATTTTGCAATTAGTATAAACCAACGTAAATAAAAATAATTAATAATTAATGTTAATTTAATTTTAAGTGAAAATATATTAAAGCTAAGAAGAGATAAATTTAGGCATTGTAATATAACTAAGTCAAAATGATATAAAGGTCTCGTGAAATAAGAATAAGTGTTTCATAGGAATATAATCTTATAAAAGAGAAAGTGAGATAAAGTGAGTAAAACTATGTGGCCTATTACATTTTTAGATATTATGGAGAACAAGTGTTGCATTCTTGATTGTCAAATTATATACAAGCCTATATGCAACATAAAATATTTTTATTTAATTTTAAAATAAATGCCTAATAAAGTTGAAATAAAAAAATTAATGTAATATAACAAAATCAAAGTGAAATAAAGGTAACATAAAAAAATTAGAGTTTTATAATAATATTGGGAAATTAAGGAAAACATTTAAAAAAGGAGATAAATCACACAAGAAAATATTATTTCAAGATACTAAGTAGATCTAGTAAACATTCCCAATTATAAAATTTGGTACAAATCTAAATGTATCTTAAATTATTATTATAATATTAGTTAAATATCTATTAAATTAAAAATTAAATAGATTTAAGAAATTTAATAATAAAACAAAATGAAAGGTTTGTAGTTATCATAATATACAAGATTTAGAGGTACATGATAATATAACCAAATAAAAGTAAAGAAATTTGAATAAATTAGATACATTATAACATAAAGTTAAAGTCCAATATATAAAGGAGATCAAATTTAACATCCTTGATCATCAAATTGTATACAGTTTGAAATATTTCATTTAAATTGAAGTTCGTTTCGAATTACTAATACTTGCTAAAGCAAATTTGTCTAAATAATAAAAAAATTACTTTTATTTTTAAGTAAATATTTAATAAATATTAAATAATGTAATTGAGTCAATGTAATATTATCAATTCAATGCAATATAAATGCCACAAGAGAGGAGATTTAATGTCACGTAAAAATATAACAAAGTCAAAGAAGAAAATTTAAAGAAATGGGATAAAGTATTGGACAAAGTTGGACTCTAGGATTAATAAAAGGTCAAATACAATACCTTTTATCCTCAATTATGGTATTGCATCAAATGACATTATAGGAAAATTGCATTGGAAGATACTAAGGAGATCATATGAACATCCTTGATCATAAAATCTATCATGAGTCAAAATGTCAAGTAAAATTTCTAAAAATATAAGAGAAAGAAATAATTGAAATTATAAAAAAATTTCTAATTGGATAAACCACATTGAGACAAGTCAAATGACATTTATTTCGTCTTAATCAAGTCGGCTTAGTATTTAATAAGTCTAATATAAGTAAAAAAATTATTATTTTATAATAAGATAAAATATATTAAAAGCTAAAATAAGATAAATTGAAGTATTGTAATATAATGACCTCAAATATGATAAATTGGTGGAATCTTCTTGATGAGCTTTATCGTATTAATCATGGACAGAGTGTTTAAATTCAAAACATTTTGGTTATTTCCAATTTTATGTTCGATGTTGTTGCTGTCAATCATCTTAATGCATCGGAATGCAAGTTTCTTGTACAATTTGAATTGGTCATATTACTTTGTAACTATAAATCTCCTCTTGTTTGTCCTTGACATTGCTTGTTTTTGTTAAATTTTACTACTTAAATTTACCTTATTTTTATTTTAAATATATTTATTTAAAACTAGAAAATTTATTTATTATTATTTTTATATATATTTATTTTTTTTAAAATCATAAAAACTCTATATGGAGTTTAATCAAGAAGGAAACATTTTTTTAACAGATTTCAATAAGCTCTACCTAATTAACAATTATTTATTATATTAATAAAAATTTTATTTTCTAAGATATTATTATGTATTGGAAGATATTTAGATTCATACCTCTATTGATTGGAGAGGATCTTATATTTCTCTTTAGTAACTTGGAATACAACTTTCTTGCATAGTTTATCTCATTTATTCAAAAGTTTATCTTTGATTTCGTTATATCACTGTATAACTATAATTTTCCTCTTGCATGATTGTGATCTCAATAATTTTGTTATGTTGTAATCCTTACTTTGTCTCACCACATCTTTAAAAAATATTTTTTTATAAATTAAAAAGAAATTTCAATTTTTTGTACTTATTTTCTTTTGTAATTTTCTAAAATTTCAAATGATTTTAAATCAATATGTAACAAATGTTGTTAGACTCATCCTAACAACCACTACTAATTTAAATATTCATTTTATTATTTTTAAAGACACGAGTCTTCAAAGGTTTTTGCATGCTTCATGAGACATATGACATGCATGTTATTTGATGATTAAGGATGTCACACTGGATCTACTTAGTGTCATATAATGCTACTGATCGATACAATTTATCTCATATGTGATGTAACATTTATATCATATTGATTTGGTTATATTAAATTATTTCAATTTATCTCATTTCAACTTCTAATACATATTTGCATAATAAAAAATAATAAATTAATGTTGTTTATGCTGATTTTTTTAATAATTCAACATAACTCCAAACATAGTCTACTGAGATAAAATAAATATTATTGGACTTATCTTGATCTGCTTTATGTAGTTAAATATTTATTTTTATAAACATAAGTATTTTATTTTCAAAGGTTTTTGTGTGTTTTAAAAAAAAATTTAGATTTGTACCTAATTTCATAATCGAGGTTGTTACACTCAATCTACTTAGTGTCTTGAAATACATGTTTCTTATATAATTTAACTCATTTTTTAGATGCTTTCTTCAATTTCCCTACATTGTTATAAAACTCTAATTCAATTCTTCTGTGACCTTTACATTGATTTTTTTGATATATTATATTGCTTTAATTAATTTATTTCAACTATATTATATATTCATTTTAAATTTAAAAATAAATTTATTATATTTTCTAGTCATTTAATTTGATAATCCTCTATAATTTCAAGCAATGTCCAATCAAAAAGAAATAATGGAGATTAGAATTACCATCATGAGGTTTATACATTTAAACATTTATTATTAATTTTTATTTATTTTATTTTGGAAACCTTTGGCATGTTTTACAAGTCATTTTTAATCATTTTGGATTTGATGACGGTGGATGATAGACTCAGTCTCTTTTATATCTTGGAATGTAATTTTGTTATATAATTTGTTTCATTTCACCGAAGGTTTAGCTTTGATTTTCCTATATTACTAAGTAACTCTAGGTTTTCTTTCGTGTCACCATTACATGTCCTTGATTTTGAGATATTTTGTTTTTAAAATTTATCTTATTTTAGTATTAGTATATATTAGCATAACACTAACAAAATTATTATTATTTAGGGTTCTTTTTTTGTAGTTTCTTATAATTCAAAATGAGGTCTAATCAAAGTGCATCATGTTAATCATCTTAACAAACCTTATCAAAATATATCATATTTTTTATTTTCTTAAATATGTTTTTCTAAGGTTATTGCATTCATTATGAGACATTATGATTAGTACAAGATTTTTTGATTGAGTAAGTAACAATCAATCATATATATGTTTTAGATTGTAATTTCATTTTAAATTTATCTCATTTTTTTAAAATTTTTTTACTATTGTTTTGTTATATTACTACACTCAAAATTTCCTCTCATACAACCTTTAGATCATTTTGATTTGAAAATATTTCATTATTTTAAAACATCTCATGCAACTTTTCATACATATATTTACTTAAAATTAAAATAATAGTTTTTCTTATTTGAGGTTATTTAATTAATAATTAACAATAATTACAACCAAGGTCCAATGGAGTTATAACAAATGTAGTGTGACTCACCTCAAACGAACTTTATCAAATTAAGTTTTATATTAATATCTTTAAATATTTTATATTCTATGTTTTGTCAAATTTTAGGAGATAATTTTTCATACCTAATTTTATTATAGATTATGTTATACTCGATCTCTATAGTGACTTCAAATGAAAAATTCTAGTCTAACTAAACATATTTCTTTATATTTTTTGCTTTAATTTGGTCATATCATTACGTCATTCTAATCCTATTCATGTGCGACATTTTTGAGAATGTTGACCTTGATCTCCTTCATATTTTGGATGCATTACTATTGGACTCTAATTCTCGTATCATGCGATCTTTGCATTGCCTTCATTTTATTATATTATATTATAATTTTTTTAGTTTATCTTATGTTATCTTTAATATCTATGTACATAATATAAAAATAATAATTTATAATTATTTTTATTTTTTCTTTTTGTAATTTAGGATAATTTTAAGTGAGATTAAGATATAATAAATGTCATTTAACTATCTCAATGAGTTCTATCTGATTCAATATTTATTTTTATATTTTTAAATATTTTATTGTCTTTTTTAGGCATGCATTATGAAACATTTGATTTAAATTAAATTTCATTATTGAGCATGTTGCATATGATTTTTGTCATTTTAGAAAGCAAATTTCCTATAATTTATTTAGTTTCTTTAATGGTTTTTCTTTAATTTAGTTATACTACCATACAACTCTAAAGTTTTCCTCATGTGACCGATTACATTGCCTTGATATATTTTTATATTACATTGCTTAAATTCATATCATTTGAGCTTTATTAAATATTTACATAATATTAAAGTGATAAGTTCTTATTATTTTTGCTTATTTATCTTAGTAATTTCTAAACAACATAAATGCAATATGATTGGCAAGAATCAAATGCTGTAGCACTTGTCTCCATGAGATCTATTAAATTAAATTTTAATCTTTACGTTTTTAAAGTATTCTATTTTTTAGTTTTTTTGTAAGCTTTGCAAGGCAATTTGAGTAATATCTAATCTAATGATCAGTGACCTTACATTAATTCTCTTTAATGTCTTGGAATGCAACATTCCCATGTAATTAATCTTATTTATTTAACTCCTTTTCTTTGATTTGCTTATAATACATGGTAACTCTAAATCTCCTTTTTTGTGACATTTGTATGTCTTCAATTTTGTTATTGTGTTACATCAATTTATCTCATTTTAGCTTTACTGTGTATTTCCTTAATGCATGAAAAATACAAAATTAATTGTAAATCAGGTTTGTTCAAGATTAAAGTAAAGCCATTGGAGTCCTGTCAACAAGCTCTATCTAGTTAATTATGTATTTTTATATTTTTTTAATACATGTTTTCTAAAAGTTTATAATTTTTATGAGTTATTTTTATTTGTATAAAATTTTATCATTGATAACATTACACTAAATCAACTTAGTATTTGGGTATGTAATTTATCTATACAATTTATATAATTTCTTCAAATTTTAACTTCAATTTTACTAGATAACTATGACACACTAACTCTGGTGTCATGAAACATTTAGATTGTTTTAAATTTTTATATTGTCTTGACTTAATTTATCTCAATTAAACTTTAATATATAATTAATTTTTCTTTATCTTTATTTCTTTTGATAATTCAAAGAAATTTCAAATGATGTTTTGAGAAAGTTGAAGAAAATGTTATTAAACTTGACTCAATGAGCTCTATCCAATTCAATTTTTGTTTTTTATATGTTTAAATATTTTAGTTATTAGAGCTTTGGTATGTTTTATAAGGCATTTTGATTCGTACCTAGTGTGATGACTGATGATCTTATGATTTGCTTATTATCTCTAAATCAAACTTTCTAATATAGTTTACTTAATTTCTAAAAATTGTTTGCTTCTATTTGGGTTATTTACTATGTAACTCTAAATATTTCATTTTCTAAGAGTTTTGCATACTTTATGAGATATTTTAATTCATACTTGGTATGACGATTAAGGATCTTACATTCCTTACTAATTGAAAGGAAAATTTCCTACAAAATTTATCACATTTTCTCAATTGTTTCACTTTTACTATTATATTACATTGTAACTCTAACTTTACTCTCATGCAACCTATACATCACTTTGATTTGGATATAATTCATTGCTTCAACTTATCTCAAATTAGCTTCAACATTTATTTACTAAATCTTAAAATAACATGTTATTGTTATTTTCTTTGGTAATATGTAATAATTCTAAAGGCAATTTGATAAAGACAAAACAAACACTATTACACTCATAATGATTGTCTCAGAATATAAAATTCTCATATAATTTAACAAAAGTTTTCAAATTTTTTTTATTTGGTTATATCACTATGAACCACTAAATCTCCTATTGTATATGCCTTATGTAGCTTTAATTTTGATATTTTACATTACTTAATTTAATCTTCATTTACTTCTAATGCAATTTACTTTATATTAAATGAATTATTTATTGCAATCAATGCTAATGTATTTTTGTAATTAATAGTAATTTCAAATGAGGCTAGATCCAGTTGAAACAAAACATCTTTGACCTCATCTCAAAGATTTCCATATATATTAATATTCATTTTTATGTTTCTCAATATTACATTTTCTAAGGTTTTAGAAAGTTTTATGAGATATTTCAAAACCTTATTTAATTGTCAAGGATAATTCATTCGATCATCTTAGTACCTTAGAATATAACCCACTTTCATATTTTATTTAATTTCCTCAAATGGTTTTCATTAATTTAGATATATTATTTTGCAACCTTAATTATTCTCTTATGCTCATTTGTGTTACTTTGATTTGATTATATTGCATTATTTTAATTTAAATTATTTTAAGTTTGTTACAAACATAATATTAAATTAATAATCTAATATCATTTATACTTATTTGACATGTTAAAGTGCAATAATTACAATTAAGTTCTAATAAATGTGAATTTGTACTAATTTTGTTGATTAGATTGTTGAACGAGGTCTCTTTACTTTACAAAAATATGATTATGACTTATAATTTATCGTATTTCTTTAAATTTTTGGCCTTTATTGGCTGTATTACAAGGAAACTCTAACTCACCTCTTGTGTCACCTTTATAATTTGAATATCTTACATAACTTCAGTTTATGTCATTTGAGCTTTAATATATAAGTACTTTATTTTAAAATAATACCTCATTATTATGTTTTCTTGTTTTCTTTAGTTATTCACAATAATTGTAAATGTAACATGATCTAGACTGGTGTCATTAACTAGTCTAGTTGTACCTTATCATCCAATAAAATAATTTTTTAAAATTTTTTAAATATTTTATTTCTATTTATTTTTGCATTGTTTATTACATATATTGTTCCACTCATAATTTGATAATCATGGATAATGTACTGAATCTTTTTATAACTTGGAATGCAATTTTCTTATTCAACTTATGACATTTCTTCAAAATATTTGCTTTGAATTGGCTATAATACTACGAAACTCTAATTCTTCTCTCTTGTGAAATTTACATCACTTTAATTTAGGTATAAAACAATCATTCAATTTATTTTATTTCATCTTTAACATAATGCTAAAAAAATTTATTATCACTTATATTTTTTATTTTTTTATTACATAATAACTTTAAAGGTTGTCTGATCAAGATCAAGCAAATGTCATTGGACTTATTGGGATATGCTCTATCCAATTAAAGAAATCATTTTGGCAATTTTTGAATTTTTTATTATTTTGGTAAGTTTTATAAGATTTGATACAAACCTAATTCTACGATCAAGAATGTATAATGAATCTCCATAGTATCTTACAATACAAATGTTCACATACAATTTATCTCAATTCTTTAAACATTTTTATTTCATTTGGTTATATGACTATGAAACTCTCATTCTATTATCCTATGGCCTTAACATAGTGTTTATTTATTTATAATACAATAGATACATTCATTTTATTTCATAATTTTTACATATTTAAAAAATATTTACTTAATAATTTATTATTATTTATTATATTTTAATTTGATAATTGAAAGAAATTCAAAACTATGCCTGATCAAGACATAACAAATACTGTTGGAGTCATTGGGGCAATTGTTCCAAATTAAATATTCATTTTTTCATTTTTTAAATATGTTACATTTTGATGTTATTGCATGCTTTATGTGTTGTTTTAACAAGTAATCAAATTTGCTAATCAAGAATGTTATAATCTATCTCTTTAATATCTTATACTCATAGAGCTTATCTCAATTCTTCTTTTTTTGTTTGATTTAGCTATATTATTATAGTTCAATTTATCTCATTTCATCTTTAATAATAATTTACTCAATATTAATAACATAATCTATTACTCTTTATTCTTTTTTCTTTTAGCAATTTGTAGTAATTCTAAATTAGGCCTGATGGAAATGAAAAACATATCATTGCACTTGTGTCAATCAGCTAAAGTAAATTAAATATTCATTTTAATATTTTAAGTTTTTTATTTTTTCAAATTTTGGTAATTTTGTGATTGAGCATATTACACCATTTTGCCTTAGGATCTTTAAAAGAGACTTTCACGCACAATTTATCACATTAATTTGAATATTTTCCTTTCACTTAGTTTTATTGTGATATAACTAAATGTTCTCTCATGTGACATTTACATCATTTTGATTTGATTGTATTTCATTGCTTTGATGTATGTTATTTTCGTTCAATATATTTCCTTAATTTTAAAAAATTATTTTTTAATTTAATTAGTTTATTTACTTTGCCAACCCTTAGTAATTTCAAATATAATTCTAAGTAGGTGACAAAAAAGTGTTGGGGTCATCTTGATGAGCTCTATCTAATTAAATATTAATTTTTATTTTTTTTAATGTTTTACATTCTAAGATTTACATGTTTTTTATGATAAATGTTACGGTACATCTCCTTAATTTAATGGAATAGAACATTTTAAAAAATTAATATTTCATTTACTACAATTTTAATTTGTTTTATTATATTAGTAACTCAAATTGTCCTCTAATGTGACTTTACATCAATTTATTTTTGTTCTATTACTCTGCCTCAATTTATCTGATTTCATCTTTAACATATATAAATGATATAAAAATAAGAGATTATTATTATTTATAGTTACTTACTTTGGTAATTTGTAGTAATTCCAAATATGGTATGATATACATGAGACAAACATTTTAGGGCTAGTCTCGACTAGCTTTACCAGTGAAATTATTCATTTTTTATATTTTTAAATAATTTTATTTCTAGGAAATTTTCATATTTTGTGGGATATTTTAAGTTGCACATGATTTTATGATCATTAATATTATACTCAATCTCCTTAGTTTCTTGGAATAAAAATTTCCTATGCAATGTTTCTCAATTCTTTTACTTTTTAGTTTTGAGTTTTTTTGGTTACAATGAAATCCTAATTCTACTTTAATGCACTCTTGCCATTATTTTGATTTTATTATATCACTCTACTTAAATATTTCTCATTTAAGCTTTAATATGTATATTATAAAAATTAAAATAACAATTTATTAAGATTTGTACTTGTTTACTTTGTAAATTCTTAATAATACCAATCAAGGTCCTATTGAGACAAAACAAAATGACATTGCACTCTTCTTGATGTCATCTATCCAATTGGATATACATTTTCATATTTTATATATTTTATTTTTACTAATTTTGACATGTTTTAGGAAATATTTTGATTCATAAAGGATCTAGTGTTTGATGCTATTAAACTTGATATCCTAAGTAAAATGTAATGCAAATTTCCCAGACACTTTGTTTCATTTTTTTCAAATCTTTTGCAATGACTTGGTTATATTACTACAAAACATTAACTCTCCTCTCCTGTTACTTTTAAACTGCTTTCATTTGACTACGTTATATTACTTCAATATATCTCATTTAAGGTGTAATATTTCTTTACTTAATTTTAAAATATAATTTATTGTTACATATGTATATTTATGATGGTAATTTATATTAATTCAAATAGTGGTCGTATTGGGTTGAAATATAATTTGGAGTCATCTTGATGAGCTTTAAGTAAATATTGATTTTTATAATTTAGTTTTGGTTATTTTATAGGCCTTTACCAAGCTTTACAAGGTAATTTGTATCATAACATCATTGACCAATGAGGTTGCTATGCTCAATCTCCTTAACATCTTGGAATGTGAATATATAAAAATTTTTATCAAAGTTTTTCAAATTTTTTACTTTTATTTTTGTTATATTGCTATGTAACTTTTAATCTTCACTCATGTGTCCTTCAGTTTCTCACATTTTGATTTTAACATAAATTAAATTTATTTTAAAAAAATAATAATATATTATTATTTTTTATTTACATTATCAACTCATAGTAATTACAAATGATGTCCAATTTAAACAACTATAACATCATTATCAACATCTAGACAAGTTATGTCGAATTACATTTTTTATTTTTTATTCTTTGAAATAATATTTTTCTTAAGATTTTGCAAATTTTACTATGCTTTTTATATGACACCCGATTTAACGATCAAGATTGTTACACACAATCTCCTTAGTACCTTGGAATGGAACTCTCCCATACAAATATCTCATTTTTTTAAATGCATCACTTTGATTTAGTTATTATATTGTTTATATCTGATCCTCCTCTCATGTGACCCTAACCTTGCTTTGCTTTGGTTTTATTATATTACTTTAATTATCTTATTTTAACTTTTATTTAAATTTCCTTAATATTAAAAAAAGGTATTGTTATTTATGGGTCTTTACTTTCGTAATTCATTGTAATGCCAAACAATGCCTGATAATGGTGAAACAAATATCATTGCACTTTCCTTCAAAAAAATAATAATATATTATTATTTTTTTGAAGGCCTTTAAAAAAATAATAATATATTATTATTATTTATTTACATTATCAACTCATAGTAATTACAAATGATGTCTAATTTAAACAACTATAACATCATTATGAACATCTAGACAAGTTATGTCAAATTACATTTTTAATTTTTTATTCTTTGAAATAATATTTTTCTTAAGATTTTGCAAATTTTACTATGCTTTTTATATGACACCCGATTTAACGATCAAGATTGTTCCACACGATCTCCTTAGTACCTCGGAATGGAACTCTCCCATACAAATATCTCATTTTTTTAAATGCATCACTTTGATTTAGTTATTATATTGTTTATATCTAATCCTCCTCTCATGTGACCCTAACCTTGCTTTGCTTTGGTTTTATTATATTACTTTAATTATCTTATTTAACCTTTTATTTAAATTTCCTTAATATTAAAAAAAGTTATTGTTATTTATGGGTCTTTACTTTCGTAATTCATTGTATTGCCAAACAATGCCCGATAATGGTGAAACAAATATCATTGCACTTGTCTCAACCGTTTGGGACATGATAGAGTTCATTTCTATCTTAAGTTTTCCTCTCAACCCCAAATAAACCATGTAATGTACCAAAATCGAATTAAAAAACAATATATAGTTAATACTTTATGATTATTCAAGATGCTTCACATTATTTCATTCCAAATCTAAGCTATCCATTGAGTTTTTTTTTGCTCCAAATCTTTTGACTTTAAATTTAGGCACAATATTGAAGTTTTTATTACATGAAACAAGTATAGGATCATAAGAGTTTTACAAGTAATGAACAAATCTCACAGGTAAGTTTGAGCCATTGCACTTTTTTTGAAGGACTTTATTAGTCCAAACACATTTCCAAAGTCACCATCTACGGTTTCAACCCAAGAGCCTAATCTTTCTCACTCATGATCTTACCTAATAAATAAAGCCAAACTATTAGTTTGGCCAATATTTCAAACATATTAAGGTCCTTAATGAAGCCTTGTGTATTTATAAGCCCTAACATAAGCCATGCAAACTTCATCAAAGGTACTTATCAAGCCTTTCATAATAAAAAGGCCTTATCTTTTGCAAAAATAAAAGGCTCACCAAGTGCTATAACATTAGTCTAATCGTAGGACCTTGTATAAGGGACAACTTCTATATAGACCAATTTATAGCTCTCACCCAGAGAAAGTTCCATCTTCCACAAGCTTAAGACAAACTCTTAACTATTAATATACCTTCTTTCGTATACTAACTAAGCCTTTCAGTATAGAGGTCATCATCTTATAAGATTACCTAAGAACCTCAAGTCTCTTATAACTCCAACTACTAGTTAACCATGTGATAATAACAATGTTTATTGATCTAATTCCATTGATACCATTAAGAACTCCGAGAAAAAACCTAGTCCTCTTACGAATAAACTATGTCCATAACTAACCTTGCCATATTTTGCAGATTAAAAATAAGCCCTTCACATAAAGGCATAAAGTCATGTCTCATATTACTTAACAATGACATGACGAATGATTTCAATGAATATCTAATCAAAGGAAGAACTTGGCTGCAATAATACTCAAGGTTTGGCTATCTTTTCTCATGTTAACATAATGCTTATAGCCTAGTTTAAGTTCAATTGAGCAAAAGAACTCTTCTAGTAATTTTTCAATCAAGGTATCATGATTAGTAATTAATGTCCACATTGTGTCATGGTTCTTTTGTTTCAAACATAAAACACTTCAAGCTTAATCCTTATATGACATAGTATTTATGTAGTAAAGCTAAGCTAAATCAACATGTAAGAATGTAAATAAATTTCCATATAGCTTGAAGATTTAGCAAGTAAAATTTATTAAACATATTTTTTAGTACTTTCGATTTAAATATTTCCATAGCATAATTTTTATAAGAACATGGCATTCACTTCCACATGGATTGTTCTTTTTGTATCTTCATTCTCTACAAGCCTAATCATCAAGCTCGTGTGCTTAAAGTTTAGACTGAATTTCCAATATCTATGGTTAAAGAAGCATGGAAAAAAATTATACAAGAATTCTAAAGTTACTCATGAAATCATAAGATTATTAAGGAATTCAATTCTAGCAAGCCATTAATAATAAATCCATACTTTTATGTCAAAGACAAGGACCAAAATTATAAGTTCACTTTTTTAATTCAATTCATAAGTGAAAAATACATCATTACATGACATACACATATTATAAAAGTAACATTTATCTCTAACTTAAATGTGTTAGGTATCCCTTATGTTTGATTTGTCATGCCATGAATGTTTAGCATTTAATTCTAGTGGGCTTGTTTACTGTGAATTAGGCTTTGTTTTTAACAACATAAGGTGCACAATGTTAGATAGTGAGTTAGTTGTCTTCATAGCACCTTTGAGTGTCCAAGAAACCTCAAAGAATAGGAAAACACATTACAAATTTGAAAATTTTTTCTTTTTTATGAAATAAATAGTTAGCATGTTAATTATTAATGATAAGACAAATTTTTGACTAGTATCACTTTTAAATCTTACTTAAGAATCAAAATTATTGAATCATTTTTGTGATAAGTAAATATCTAAGAATCTATTTTTCAATTAGTTAATGATTTCCTTTACTTAACTTCACTTATGATTTTTTTATTTAATTTAGGTTAAATTTGAGAAACAAAATTTTAAAAAGAAAATTTATAAATAATATAGTAATATATATCAATGTTTATTAATCCTAACACTAAAGTAGGTCCCAAATGCAAAGAATTCAAGCCAACAAAGCTTTAGTGGGCTTGGAAAGCCTCTAGTCTAGAGACCATTATAACAAAGTTGAGCCCCATCATGCTGTAAGTTTAATCATGAAGCCATGTGTGGTAAGATGAAGGACTGTGCTAGGAAAAATTTCAACAATTTTATAACATGTGAGGGTTGTCTCACAAATGTAAACCTGTAAGAAATAAGTGCCCCAGGAGATAAAATCCCATGCCCACAATCACATTATATTTTTCCAAAATGTAGAAACACATTTAATATCTTGCCATGTAGTAATAAGTTGTTCTTTAAAGTCAAATGATGATGTGCCTCAGCATGCTTGAACATCGAACAATCCAATCATAGATCAGATGACAAAGTATTACTTGTTTGTGAGTATTGCTTCAAAGCTCAAATCGAATGTGCAAAACATCATTTGATTTTTCCTGACAACTATGTTCATTATAACATACCAACAAACCTTTTAGTGAATTGGCTATATTAGATACCATCAATTTGAATTCTATATCTAAGATATTTTTTCATGTTATTATTGATAAATCAAATGATCCAAATCTTATTCGATGTGATGTGATGGCCCAAATTTAATCCTCTACAATCAAATCATCCATAATTCTTTTTGTCAACTATTCGTTGATCTGAAGGACTAGATCATCTTTAATTAGATTTTTTGGCTGTAGTTGATTCCATCAAATGGCTAATTCACTAGACGTTAGCTATGTTATTGCAAAATTCATTTGGAAAATTTTTGCAAGCTATTTGGTAGTAGCTTATAAAATAACATTTCTTGAATTTCTAGCTATTGTGATCAATTGTTTTCTATAGAACTTCAACCACTGAGAAGGAAATAGCTAATGAACATGAACAAAGATGTTAGTGGTGTAATACAATATTTTCTACAATTCTAAAATCTTCTAACATTCAACTTAGCCCTATTTGAAATTCCCAATGCTTCCAATGAGACCTAACATCTAGATTTTTGCTCCGTTCTCTTCAAAAAAATCATAGGAAATTATATGTTTTTTAGAAATTTTTTATATTACTATAATTTTCTTTTTCCTTTAGAATGTCTGGCTAGACATTTATGAAAGTCCTTTTCTAGTTTTATCTTGTTAAAGAACTGAGTTATGCTCTAGCTCACAAAATCTAGAGTTATGGTTAAAGCCACATAAGCTTATAAGTTGGACGACAACTATAAAGAGAAATGTCAAATTGTAATTTTTTGAAAAAATGGCGTTTTTCTGACTTTGACTAGACAAGGATGTTTGTTTCGATTTGAAACAACCATATAGATATTTTTGCAAATTTTTGTTATTTTAATCATAAATATTAAAAAGTTACTAATAACATTTTGAATGCTATGTTTTTCTAGAAAGTAAAACTATTTCTACAAAGAAATTTTTTAAAAATAAAGACAATAAAAAATATTAAAATAATCTAAACCCATGGTTAACTTCCCTTATGTTGGATTCATGCTCTCTAATTTTACTTCAATTAGTGTTTGCATCGGTTCCTTGCAAATATTGAGTCAAATCACTTGGGTAAACCATCATGTATGTTTCATATATTTGGTTAGGTTGACTTAATTTATAATTTTGTTACTTATTAATTTTAATTTCTATTATATGACTTTGTATCCTTACAAAATACATGTGTTTGCTTTCCTTTTTGTTGAATTTACCTTTTAGTATGATAGTAACTATGATTAATATTAGTGCAAAACTAGGTAAAACTTTGTGCTTATTCTATACATTATTATTTATGACTAAATTTTATCTATATTAAATAAATATTGAAAATTTTTATGAAATCAATTGAAATAGAATTATGGGAAGTGATCACTAATCTTTTTGATCAACTAAGAGGTTGGAGCACTATTGAGAACAAATCTATTAAAGACCTTAGTAGTGACCAAAGGAGATTGGCACAATTAAGTGTTAGTGCACTAAACAACCTTCATTGTGGTTTATCTCTTTAATGAATTTAATTAAGTTTTGAATTTGGATATCACACATGAAGTTTTGAAAAAGTTAAAAGTTACTTATGGAGGCACATTATAAGTTCACAAAAAAATTAAATATTCTTACTCTTGATTACGAGATATTTAAGTTAAATATGGGAGAAAATATAAAGAACAAGTTTGCATGATTTATAAATATTACAAAATGATTAGATAATTTTCAAAATGTTTTTATGTTGTAGATCCTTTAAGGAAAGTCATAGAGACTCTACACAAGGAGCACGATCCTCTTATCATGGTAATAAAGGTAGCTAAGAACACAAACAAGCTCACTTTGATGAGTTACTTGAAAAATTGTTGATGACCAAGATTAAGATGAATTAGAATGTTGAAGAAGAAGCTTCCATAAGCAAGCAAAAGCATGGATCATAGAATGAACAATTGTTTTTATTTAAAGTAAGCAAAGAAGTGTTAGACATAATATCCATCTCTTCCATGGATTTGGAAGGAGAGCTAAACTTTCATGTTAAAGGTTTTGCTAAAATTTTAGAAATTTCTTTTTTCAAAATAGTTGTTCAAAACTAAATTTTCATGTGAAATAAGTTGAATTAGAATAAGATGACATCATTATGCTATCAAAGTGGCAAAAGTGAGCATGTTAGATGAGAATGTCTACATGTCAATGGCACCAAAAGGAAGCAAGATAAAAGGAAGATAATGAAGAAGAAGAAACTTTTCAAGGTACTTAGGGTGCACTATAAGATTCAACCCTACAACATCAACTATTGAGGTAGAAAATGATGATTAATCAAGTAAATCTAATGAATAAGAATAGAATGAGATAAGTTATCGATCTTGCTAACTTCTTGAGAATAACTACTTAGAAGTTATTAGTGCTATAACTTATTTAAAATCCACACATAAAAAATTCAAAAAGTTATACAAACAATTTGAACTTTTAGATTTCCTAATGAAAAAAAGGGAAAAGAAAAATAGAAATACTTCAAATGTTTTGAAAATAAAGCTTCCTTCTTTATTGAGAATCCTATTGTGAAAAAAATCACTCATTTAGAAAAAAAGATTTACTCTCTGGAACATGCAAAAATTGCAAATGCTTCAAAAATTTATTTCCTTAAGCATAAATATATGTCTTCTTTTGAGCATAAGCTTAATGTCTCAAATGATAAATGTTTTCATGGTTATAGAAATAGTCATACTATCGAAGATTTTAAAGTTAAGAAAAGAATTTTTAATTTAGAACCATATTTGAAATGGATGATCTGAATGATAATATGAATACTCTTGTAGTGAATGCTAGGTGTGAACTTAATCTTGCTCAGATTCCTAAGGTTAGAGAGAAAATAATTTAGCATACTCATCAGTTAGATATGGTATACCTAGGAATTATTTATAGAAGTAAGCATACATGTTAGGCAAATGAAAATGACCTTTTTTATTATTGATTTAAAATTTATAATTTATGTTGCCATAGATAGAGAAAAAATCAAGTTGCAGCTCTTAATTGAAACAACTCATAATAATTCTAATTAAATATTTTATTTGATTTTAAATATACTTATTTATTTTGGTAATTTTATGAGGTATTTTGATTTATACCTATTTTGATGATTGAGGATATTACAAATGGTCTCCTTAATATCTTGGAATGCGACATCCTCATACAAGAATTTAATCAAATGTTCTTCTTTGGTTGGGATATATTATAATGAAATCCTAATTCTCATTTTGTATGGCCATTACATTATGTTGATTTGGTTATTTACATTTCTTCAGTTTACCCCCTTTTAACTTTAATATTTATTTACTTTAAATTATTAAAATAATCTATTATTATTTAAGCTTCTTTATTTTGATAATTCCGAATAATTCCAAATATTGTTTAACCAAGGAGAAACAGATGCATTACACTCATCTTCTTAACGATTATCTAATTATTTATTTATTTTTTATTTTAAATATATTTTGCCATTTAGCACAAGTGATGAGACCTTTCTATTTGTACATGATTTGATAATCAAGGAAGTTACACATGTTTTCCTTAACATCTTTGAATAAAACTTCCCATAATAATTCATCTCATTTGTTCAAATGTTTTTGTTTTGATTTGGTTATAATAATATGTACCCCTTATTCTTAGCTCATGTGATCTTGACATCACCTTGATTTGAGTATATTATATTACGTAAATATATATAGTTTTAGTATATTTATGTAATTACTTAATACTTAAATAATATTTATTATTATCCATGTTTATTTTCTTATATTTCATATTATTTCTAAATAAGGGCCACTCAAGAGGAAATAATTGTCGTTGGACTATTATTTATGACCTCAGCCCACTTAAATCACTTTTACATTTTAAAATTACTTTTAGTTTCTAATTTTTAATATATTTTATGCGATATTTTGATTTACACCTAACTTGACGATCGAGGGTGTTGCACATGAATTTCTCAGTATCTAATGCAACTTTCCTTCATAATTTATCTTATTTGTTCTAATTTTCATTTTTATTTTATTATATCCTGTTAAAACTCTGTTTCTCTTCTTATGTGAAGTTCATATTGCTTTCATTTGATTGGATTTTGTATCTTCATTTTATTTTGTTTTAGCTTTATTATTTATTTACTTAATATTAAGAAAATAATTTGTTTTCATTTATGTTTATTTACTTTATTAATTCACAAAAATTTCAAAAAAAGTATGATTTTGATCAAAACAAGAATTTTAGGACCCATCTAAATGAGATTAGTCTAATAAAATATACAACTTCTTATTTTTTACATTATTTATTTTTTAGTATTTTAGTACGCTATTTGAGATATCTCCATTTGTTCATGATTCAACAACATAGTATGCTACATCTAATCTTATTAGTTTCATGGAATGGAACTTTCCTATAATTTATCTCATTTAATGAAATGTTTTTCTTTCATTTGGCTATATTATAGCCAAGCATTAATTCTCCTCTCTTGTGACTTCTACATCACTTTGATTTGGTTTTATTTTATTACTTGAATTTATCTTTTTCCAACTTTAATTTGTAATTATTCAATTTAAAATTATTAATTTATTATTATTTAAACTTATTTAATTTGGTTATTCATAATAATTTTAAAGATGGTCCAGCGAAGATAAAATAAAAGTAGTTAGACCCATCTCAATAAGATCTACCAAATTTGATATTTCATTTAATATTTTTTAATATTTTATTTTTTACGACTTTCTCATTTTTAATTTCATTTTGATTCATAGCTAATTTAGAATTAAGTAAGCTACACGAGATCGTCTTTATGTCATGGAATGTTGTAATCCTTCATAATTTATCTCATTTCTTCAATTTTATTGCTTTCATTTGGTCACATTAAAGTCGAACTTTACCTTTACTAGTCACCTTCTCATTACTTTTACTAGGATGCATTATATTTCTTTAATTTGTCTCCTACTCGCTTTATTTAATTTTACTTACTATTTAAATAATAACTTACTATTATTTAAATTTATTTACATTGATAATTGGCTGTAATTACAAAAGAGTTTTGATCTTGATGAAATAAATGTCATTTGATTCATCTTAAATGGCATAATACCAATAAATAAAAAATTTATATTTTAAAATGTTATTTTATATTTTTTAATGAATGATGAGGCCTTTCTATCCATACCATAATTTATGATTTAGGGTGTTGTGCTTGATCTCCTCAATGTATTTGAATGTAGCTTTTTAATAAAATTTACTTCAAAATTTCCAATTTGATTTTTTTATGTTACGATGAACCTCTAATTCTCGTTTCGTATGACTTTTGAAGCACTCTAATTTGGGTTATTATAGCTCCATCCACTTAAATATATTTTTTATTTTAAAATATTCATATTTCTAAGTGTTTTTATGAGATATTCCAAATTGTACCTAACTAGATTATCGAGGATGCTACACTTGAACTCCTTATCACCTTGGAAAACAACTTCTTTGCATAATTTAAATTATTTCTTCAAGTTGTTTTCTTTCTTTACTATATTCCCTTGAAACTCTATTTTTCCTCTCTTATATCCTTTAAATCACTTTGATATGGTCAATTTTAGTTGTTTTAAAAATTTTAATTTTGTTGGCCTTGACGCACATTGGATGACATTTTGATTTATACTTCATTTCTTGATTGAAGTTGTTACACTAGGTCCTCATAGTATTTTGGAAAGTACTTTCCTATATAATTTATCTTATTTTTAAAAGTTTTTGTTTTGATTTATCTATTTTCTTATGAAACTCTAATTCATCTCTCGTTTGACCATTACATTATTCTGATTTTCTTTTATTAGAATTCTTCAATTTATCTTTTTTTTGATTTATCATGTATTTACCTTATGATAAAATAATATTTTACTATTATTTACATCCACTCAATATGGCACTTATTGGAAAAGCCAAATTAGGTTTTATTGAGACAAAACAAAAACACTTTAAACTCATCTTGATGACCTTTGTTCAATTAAATATACATTTTTTATATTTTAAGATAATTTATTTTCTAGGGTTTTGATGTTCTTTAAGAGACTTTTATTCAATCTTAAGTTGGAAATTGACGATGCTACACTAGATCTTGTGATTGTCTTTGATTGCATTTTTTTCATAGTGAATTTCAATTCCTTGAAAGTTTGCTTCCATTCTCTCATATTGCTATGAAATAAAATTCTTCACCATTGTGATGTTTGCCTTACTTTAATGTGGTTGGGCTTCATTTCTTGAGTTTGACTCACTTAAACTGTAATACGCATTAAGTTAATTTTCAAATAGTAATTTATTTATTTTAAGCTTATTTTATTTGATAATTAAGTCTAATTCAAAAAAATAACTTGGAGATAAAATAAACATTATTGGACTCATCAAACCTATTTCTAGCAAAATAAGAATTGATTTACATATATTTTTTAATTATTTTATTTTCAATTGCTTTGTCTCATTTTATTAGAAAATCTCATAGCAACCTCCGCATTTACTAATTGACTATGTCACACTTGGTCTCTTTTTGTATCTTAAAATGTAACTTTTTAATACAAATTGTCTTGTTTCTTCAACTATTTATCTTTCATTTTGTAAAATTGTTATAACAGTCTAACAATCCTTTTATGCAACTTTCATATTACTTTGATTTTGTTATATTATATCATTTTAATTTTTCATATTTTTGTTATAACATAGATTTACATAATATTATAACAATAATTTAATATTATTCATTTTAATTTAGTTTCATAATTTCTAGTAGTCCTAAAAATGTCCATTAATGGTGAAATAAATATAGTTGAATGCATCTTATTATGTACAATCTAATTAATTGTTAAATTTTATATTTTTACATCTTCTACTTTTTTTTGGCACAAATGATGGGTCATTTTTTACTTATACATGTTTTAACCATTATTTATTTTATACTTGATCATTTTATCACCTCTTAATGCAACTTTTGATTATGGCTTATCTAATTTTCTCAATATTTTTTACTCTATTGGGTTATAATATAATGAAACTCTAATTCTCCTCTCATGTAACATTTATGTATATTTGATTTTGTCATATTATATTGTTCAATTTAGCTCTTTTATCTTTATTATATATTCACTTAATATTGAAATAATTATTTATAATTTTTTTTACTTATTTAATATGATAACTAATAGTAATTCCATTTGAGGGCCAATTAAGATGCAATAAATGTCGTTAGACCAACCTTTCCATGCTCTATTCAATTAAATTTTCATTTTTATGATTTAAATATATTTTGTATTATTTTTACATGCTTCACAAGATAATTTATCTCATTGTTCAAATTTTCAAAATAGAATTGGTTGCCAAAGATTTCTTAATTTAATATGATTTTAGATTTAATATATATGTATATAATATGATGCTAACATATTATTATTATTTATTTTTATTTACATTAATTATTCATATTAATTCTAAATAAGGACTAATTAAAGTCCAACAAATGTCATTGCATTAATCTTGATGATCTTTATCAAATATGGCACTGTTTTTATATTTTTAAAACATTTATATTTTTAAGTATTTTGTATTTGATCTCCTTAGAATTTTAAAATAAATGTTTTATGTATAATTTATCTCATTTCTCCAAATTCTTTTCTTCGATTTGGTTATATTTCAATATAAATCTAAATCTCCTCTTGTTTAACATTTACTTCACTTTCATTTTGTTATATTACTTTTCTTTAATTTGCCTTAATTCATCTTTAATATATACTTGATAATAAAATAATGACTCATTTCAATTTATGCTTATTTTGATTTATAGTTTGCAACAGTTCCATAAAGGTCAAATAGATATAAAATGAACATCATTGGACTATTCTTGAGGACCTCTATCTAATTAAAGGTATTTTTAATTTTTTAAAATAAATTATTTTATCATGTTTTGCCTTAATTTATGAGATACTTTACTTGTATCTAATTTGATTATCAACAATATTATGCATAATTTTCTTAGTATTTTAGAGTGTTGCCTCTAGTAATTTAATCTAATTTCATCAAATTGTTTTTTTTAATTTTGTTATGTCCTATTAAAAATACCTTCTCATCTTGTGTGACCCTCACATAACATTGATTTGGTTTTTTTTCAATTTAACAATTTGTCTTATTTTTAACTTTATTGTTTGTTTAATCAATACAAAAATAATTATTTGTTATCATCTATACTTATTCACTTTAGTAATTCATAAAATTTCCAATCTAAGATAGTGCAAGATAAAACAAACAATGCCGAACTTATCTTGATGAGCTTAACTTCATTCAATAAAAAATATTTAAATAAAGTTTTTCATGTTTTTTTGGCATTCATTATTAGTATAATTCAATTATGCTAAATTTTATGCCTGAAAAATGTTACACTCGATCTCTTCAGGGTCTTTGGTTGTAACATTATTGAAAATTTAATCACAATTCTTCAAATGAGTTACTTTCATTTGATTATATTACTATAATTAGTACTTTATTGGAAATTTAATCACAATTCTTCAAATGAGTTACTTTCATTAGATTATATTACTATAATATTCTAATTCACCTCTTTGTGACCTTTTGATGATTTTTATTTGGCTATATTTCATTTCCTCAATTTATCTTATTGCAAATTTCATAATTTTTTTAAATTTTAAAAAAGTAATTTATTATTATTTGTACTTTTCTACATTGGTATGTTAAAATAAATTTAGATGGTTTCTAATTGAGAAGTAACCAATGTTCTTCAATTTGTCTAGAAGCGCTCTATCTAACAAAAGATTTATTTTCATACTTCCAAATTTTTTATTTTCTATGATTTTGGCATGGCTTATGGGACAATTAGAATTATACTAGATTTTGTTATCGAGTATGTTACACAAGATCTCTCTAATATCTTGGAATATAGTTTTCTTAAAAAATTCTTTATTCATGAAAATTAAACCTTTCATTTGATTACATTACTATGAAACTCTAATTTTTCTCTTCTATAACTTTAGATTGCTTTTATTTTCTTATAATACATTGCTTCAATCTACCAAAGTTTTCCTTTAATAAATATTTCCATAACATTTAAATAATACTTTCTTATTATTTATATTAATTTACTTTGGTAACTCACAATAATTACAAAAATTGTTTGATTAAGATGAAACAAATATCATAGGATTCATCTCAATGAGCAATATCCACCTAAATAATAAATTACATATTTTTAAATTTATTTGTTTAGATGTTGACATGAATGATGAGTCATTTATAATCATATCTTTTTTGTAAAAGAAGATGTTTTACTAAATCTCTTCAAAATCTCATAATGTTTTTTTCTAATCAATTTATCTCTTTTCTTTAAGTTGTTCATCTTTATTTGATTATATCACTATGAAACTTAAGTTCTCTTCTCTTTTGACATTTACATTTCTTGGATATGGTCATATTATATTGCTATTATTTATCTTGTTTTAGATTTATTACATATATAATTAACATTAAAAATAATATTTTTTACCATTTACTTGTATTTAATTAATATTAAAATAGTTATTTATTATTATTTATGCTTAATTATTTCGTGATTCATAGTAATTCCAAAGAATGTCTGATGATAACAAAAAAAAGTCAAAGTTCTCATCTTGATGAGCTCTATCTAATTAGATATTCATTTTTATTTTTTAAAATACTTTATTTTTTAAGGTTTTTAAATGCTTTATGATACTTTTTGATTTGTATCTAATTTAAAAATCCAGGATGCCACTTAGATCTCCATACTATTCTAGATTTTCACTTTGCCATGTAATTTAACTAATTCTCTACATGTTTTTATTTTTAATTTGGTTGAAATCTTATTAAACTCTAGTTTTCTTTTCATTTAACATTCATATCAGTATTAATAATTTTCATAAGATTTCTTATCTTTATCTCATTTTAGTTTTATTTTATAATTACTTTATACTAAAATAAGAATTTATTTTTACTAATGCTTATTTATTTTGAAAATTCATAGAAATTGCAAATTGAGTTTGATTAAGACAAAACAAACATTATTGGACTTAACATGATGAGCTAATTCTAATTAAATATACATTTGATTTCCATTAAAAAAAATTATTTTTTAGAAATTTTGCATGTTTTATGTGTTGTTTCGATTCATTCTTAGTTTCACAATAGTAGATGTATGATTGATGTCTATAATGTCTTGGAATAACATTATTTCATAATTTACCTCACATGTTCTAAATCTTTGCTCTTCTTTTGCTATATTATTACGTATTGTTAGTTCTCCTATATTTAAATCTCCATATTTTTTTTATTTTTTATATTTCTTTGATTTAATTTATCTTATTTTACTTTTATTATATAAATATTTAATTTTAAATTGTTATTTTCATTTTTTTATGCTTATTTACTTTAATAAATTATAGTAATTTGAAATAAGGTTTAATAGATGAAACAAATGTTGTTTGACTCATCTCGTTGATGGTTATAAAAATAAATATTTATTTATAAATATATTTTTAAATATTTTATTTTTAAGGGTTTTGGCATTATTTACAGGGCAATTTAATTCAAAACTTTGGTGATTGATTTTGTTAGAGTAGATATCCTTTGATTTTTAAAATATTGTTTTCCCATATATGTTAT
This sequence comes from Vanilla planifolia, assembly GCA_023846275.1. Lineage (NCBI taxonomy): Eukaryota > Viridiplantae > Streptophyta > Magnoliopsida > Asparagales > Orchidaceae > Vanilla > Vanilla planifolia. The sequence goes on along the minus strand of JAIUJO010000419.1, from coordinate 91,410 downwards.
CTCATTTGTTCAAATAATCTCTTTTAATTAGTTACATTACTTAAAAACTCTAACTCTCCTCTTATGTGGCATCCATATTGTTGTGACTTATTAAACTAATTTGCTTCAATTTATCTAATTTCAGCCAAAATATATTTAGCTAATTATTATTAAATGAAATCTTATTATAATTTATTTTTATTTACTTTGGTAATTGGTAATATTCTCAAATAAGGTCTAATCAAGATGAAATTAAGGTTATTAGTCCATCCTGATAAGTATAATCTAATTAAAAATAAAAACTTGTATATTTAAATATTTTTTTCTCCTTTTTGAAGTGTTTCGTGCTAAGGAAATCCCACAAGAGGGGGGGTGAATTGTGTATTTAAAATTTTATGAATTTCGAAATTAAACTTAAAAACTTTTAAGCAACAGTAAAGAGAGTTGAACACACAAATTTTTAAGTAGTTCGACTCAAAACCGAGTCTACGTCCACCCCCAACCGGTGTTGGGAAAAATCCACTAAATGCATCGATTACAAGAGAGGTTTTTCGTACGGTTCACCTCAAACCTACTTGGGATTTTTACTACGGCTAATCCCAAACCTACTTGAGTTTTTTTACCTGGCTCAACTCAAACTCGGGGCTTTAGCAATACTGCCGGGATGCCCTTGCCCCAAAACGAAAAGTACAACGATTGGCAAAAAACTTAAGAGAAATAGGAGAAAAGAGGAGGCACACACAATAGACAAATTAGAGGGATAGAAATTGAGAAATAATTAAAAAACCTCTAATTCCAATAGTCTTCTTGCCGCTTTGCTTTTTGAGCTTGGATGCACCGTTTTTGCTTGAGTGCTTAAATTTTGAGAACTGAAATCTTTGGAAAATTTAGCAAAGGTTAAAGTGAAAAATACATCAATTTTTCTTATTTATAGAGCTCAAATTTGAATTCTAAAAACACCCCAAACAGCTCCAAAAATTTATTAGCCATTTGGGCAACGGACGGAAAGCAGCCATCGTCCGATCCAGGATCAAAAACGAACTGCGCAGATTGATTTACGCATTTTACCGTTCGGGCTTAATCCAAAGCGTTGGATCGGGGCGCGTAATCGAACGGCACGGATTAAATCTCGCGATTACCGTTTACGCGATTTAATCCCGTGCGTAGGATCCGGGCGCAAAGATGAACGACACAGATTTTACCTTACGGGATGAATCCTGTGCGTCAGATCCAGACAGGCTTGATCTGAGCCATTGGATCCCACGAAGGCTGAAACTAGGATTTTTAGTCCCACATTGCGTATGCGGATGTGTTGGAGCGCTATATAAGAAATCTACCCTGTTTACATTGCTAGCCTCTTTGGGGTTGGCTCCCCCCTTCCTTGACCAGGACTTGATCACCTTGTTCGGGTTGACTTAGCCAAGCATTGTTCATTGACTGTTGACCGCGCTGCAGTTTGACCTAGCCGAGCTCCTCTCGGCGGGCTTTGGGCGGGCTTGGCTTAGCCAGGCACTATAGATTTGACCGTTGACCAGCGCTAGCCGAGCTCCTCTCGGCGGGCTTTGGGCGGGCTTAGCTCGGCCTTCTCGGGTCAACCAAATTTTTATTTTTAAATTAAATTTTTAATTTCTAAAAGACCTGGACGGGCTGTTTTCGCGCCGGGTCGACCCGCCCATTACTACAGTACATTTTCCCGAGACTTCAGCTGTTTTAGGGTATTTTTGACGAATTTTTGTGCAAAAAATTTGAATATAAGTGTATAAAGATAATTTTATATTCTTATAGTATTATAAGTTATTTAAATAGCTATGAAAAGAAATTCATGAAAAACAATTCCAAAGAAATATTAAAAAATCAAATACCAATGTCTATACATTTTGTCAAATATGCTTGGCCCAAAAATCAAAATTCAGTATTAAATAACTTTATAATATTTTTAAATGTTAATATTACTAGTGTGCCTCATAATCTCAAAGTTTGGACATATCAAATTCAAGAGAAATAAAAAGAAATTCAATTATAAAAAATCTTGTGCATGTCTCAAATTTCCTTGAAGTATGCCATGACCTCAAGGCCCTTAGAGACCATTATTTTAGACATCTAAAATACATGACTTGATTTAATTAATTAGTAACAATTTTACTTAAAATAAAACCCAAATAAAATATACACATTTATGCTTGACTCATCAAACACAAGGGTGTAACAATCTCTCCATTTTGATGATGGCAAGACATAAATGTTTTAAATAAAAATAAGTGTTTATAATACAATTCATAGGAAGAAAACATATGCTCCCCCTTATCTTGATGCATATTTTGATGCTCCCCCTCACTTCTAACTATTCTCCCCCTTTGACACCATCAAAAGGGAGTGAACCCTAAGCAATGTCTAAAATTCCTAATTGTTCTCTCAATGTTTGAAATTGCTCCGATGGTAAGGGTTTAGTAAAAATGTCTGCCAATTCAAGCTTAGTAGGAACATACTCTAATTCTACTAATCCTTTGGCCACTTGGTCTCTAATAAAGTGATATCTAACATCTATATGCTTAGTCCTAGAATGATGAACTTGATTCTTAGCTAATGCTAATGCACTAGTATTGTCAATTCTAATAGGTATATGTGTGACTTCTAAACCATAGTCTTGAAGTTGTTGTCTTAACCATAGTACTTGAGCAACACAACTTCCAGCTGTAACATATTTAGCTTCTGTTGTTGACAAGGCTATACAATTTTGTTTTTTGCATGACCATGAACAAGACAATGTCCTAAAAATTGACATGTTCCTGATGTGCTCTTCCTATCCACTCTAGATCCTCCAAAATCTTAATCTGTATAGCCAACGAGCTCACAAGAGAGTTCATTTCTAGGATACCATAATCCTAGTGTCATGGTTCCCTTCAAATATTTGAAAATTACTTTAATAGTTTTCAAATGACTTTTCTTTGGGTTTGCTTGGAACCTAACACATAATCCAACACTAAATAGAATGTCAGGTCTACTAGTTGTAAGGTACAATAAAGATCCTATAACTCCTCTATAAAATTTTTGATCTATTGTTTTCCCTTGTTCATCTAGATCTAAATGAATGGATTGATTCATGGGAATTTTCCTAATTTTCATATTCTCATAGCCATATTTTTTAAATATTTCTTTCAAATATTTTGTTTGAGAAATGAAAATACCATCTTTTAGTTGTTTTATTTGTAGCCCTAAGAAGAAATTTAGCTCACCCATCATACTCATTTCAAATTCCTTAGTCATAAGATGTCCAAATTCTCCACACATTTCTTCTTTTGTGCTACCAAAAATAATATCATCAACATAAATTTGAACAATTAATAAATCATCTCCTAATGACTTTAGAAATAATGTAGTATCCGATTTACCTTTTCTAAAGCCACTATCTATTAGATAGTTACTCAACCTATGGTACCATGCACGTGGAGCTTTCTTAAGGCTGTAAAGAGCTTTCTTAAGCTTATAAACATAATTACTTTGTGCATGATCCTCAAAACCTGGGGGTTGTTCTACAAACACATCTTCTTCTATTATCCCATTCAAGAAAGCACTTTTTACATCCATTTGAAACAACCTAAAGTTCTTATAACATGAATATGGTAGAAGTAATCTAATTGCTTCTAACCTAGCTATGGGTGCAAATGAATCCCCAAAATCAATACCTTCTATTTGACTATATCCCTTAGCAACAAGTCTAGCCTTATTCTTAATTATTACACCATTTTCATCTAATTTATTTTTATAGACCCATCTAGTACCAATTACTTGTTGATCACTAGGTCTTGGTACTAATTCCCTAACTTGATTTATTTCAAATTGGTCTAACTCTTCATTCATAGCTTGAACCCAATAATCATCTACAAGGGCTTCTTCTATAGAATTGGGTTCAAAAAATGACACAAAGGCACTATAATCTATATCTCTAATTGAAGCTCTAGTCTTCACTCCTTGGTTCACATCTTCTATAATCAAATCCTTTGGATGTGAGGTTGCAAATTTCCATCCTTTAGATAAATTATTTTCTTTTTCTTTTTCTCTTTCTATTTCTAGATTCTCTATTTTTTCTTTATCTAAATCTAGATTCTTTACTATTCTATTTCATCTTCTAGATGTTTTTCACAAACTAGTTGAATTGTCTCATCAAACACAACATGCATTGTTTCCTCTATTTTATGTGATTCTTGATTAAAAACTCTATATGCTTTTCTAATTGATGAATACCCTAAAAAGATTCCTACACTTGCCTTCTCATCAAACTTTCCTAAGTTTTCTCTCTCATTTTTAAGAATAGTGCACTTACAACCAAAAACATGAAAATAACTAAGATTTGGTTTCTTCTTCCTTAGCAATTCATAAAGAGTTTTCTTCAACTTTGGTCTCAAATTAACCCTATTTATGATGTAACACGCCGTGCTAATAGCTTCGGCCCAAAAATATTTGGGTAAGTTATATTCGGCGAACATGGTTCTACCCATCTCAACTAATGTTCTATTCTTTCTTTCTACAATGCCATTCTGTTGTGGTGTATATGGGCATGTGAATTGATGTTTGATTCCTTTCTCTTTACAAAACTCACTAAAATATTCATTCTTAAATTCACTCCCATTATCACTTTGCATACAAATTAATTTTAGACTATGTTGTCTTTCTAACTCTCTAATCAAATCTTCAAAGTTCTCAAAGGCTTCATTTTTATGTCTAAGAAAAATCACCCAAATATATCTAGAAAAATCATCAACTATGACAAATCCGTATTGTTTTCCTCCTAAACTCAAATGTTGTATTGGTCCAAAAAGATCTAAGTAAATTTTTTCTAAAGGTCTACTAGTTCTTAATTCATTTTGAGATTTGAAAGAGGATTTAACTTGTTTTCCCTTTTGGCAAGATTCACACAACTCCCAATTTGACTTGCTTGGTTTTGGAAGGCCTCTAACTACATCTAATTTTGTAATCTTCTTCAAGGTGGAGTATCCCACATGGCCTAATCTTCTATGCTATAATGAATTCTCATTAGATTGGGTCAATAGGCATTCGAAACCACTAGCTTCTAGTTGTTCAAAACTAATTACATATGTATCACATTTTCTTTTACCTATAAGTAGTTCAACATTATTTTTTATGATTTTGCAAGCTTTTGTATTAAAAACAATATCAAATCCATTATCACAAAGTTGACTAATACTAATCAAATTAAATTCTAAGCCTTCTACTAAAAATACATTTAAAAGGGTAAAGTTTGTCATACCTACATCTCCAATTCCAATTATTTTTTTCTTTGTGTTGTCTCCTAGGGTCACCTTCCTATTTGGACCCAATCTCAATGATTTGAATTTACTTTTGTCTCCAGTCATGTGTCTTGAGCATCCACTATCCAATACCCAAGATGTGGATTTCGATTTTCTCCTTGGTTTTGACTGTATAAGGTGTAAAATTTAAATTAGAAAATATACCACTAAATGAAATCATCAATTTGAGTTTTCTAAATGTCCTAGACCTATCCTAGAATGTCTCCAAATATTTTGGAGACATTTTCTTCTTGTCTTCTAAGTCATGCTCTTAAGAACCCAAGAAAACTTGGGTTGAACCCTAAATTGTACTTGGATGTTCTCTTTTTTAATAATCCATCTAACATTTGTGTTTGTGTATACATATTTCTTCTAAAGAAGCAATCTTTCATAGTATGTCCAGGTTTACAACAATAAAAACAATCAATGTTTGATGGCCTAGGCATGCTCAAATATCTAGGTTTCTTGAAATTGAAAGCATGTGAATGATAATAAGCATTTGAAACATGTGTACTTTTATTTACTCTAGCATGCTCAAAAGATTGTATTTTTTTCTTTTAAGACTGAAATATCATGCTTCAAAGAAGTATTCTCAATAATGAGAGATGCCTTTTCATCAAATATATGTTGATTTTCTAATCTTTTCTTTTCATCTTCTTTCATGACAAAATCAAGCAATTCAACCTTTTCTTTGTAACTCTTTTTTAATTTTTTATGTGCACTCATTAAGGAAGTTAATGCATTCATAATTTCAATGTAATTATTTTCAAGAGTATCGCTTGTCCAAGAGCTTACCTCATTTTCTTCTTCTTCTTCACTTGAAGATGTTGAGGATGCCTCGTTTGCCAAAAAGCAAATCATTCCTTCTTCTCCTCTAGTTGAGCTTGAAATATCTGAATCTTTGGAGGCACTCCATGTAGCTTGAAATGCTTTCTTTTTCTTCAAGCTCTTCTTCTTCTTCTTCTTCTTTTCTTCCTCCTTCATATGCTTGTCTTTGAGTTTTAGACATTCCGATTTAATATGACCGGTTTGACCACATTCAAAACAAGTTGGTGGCCTCTTCCTCTCTTTATTGCTTTTCTTCTTCCATTTCCTATTAAGAAAGCTCTTTGCCAAATTTTTAGCTAAACCATTAAAATGGAAGCTTACCTCATCCTCTAAATCCATGGAGGAGGTGGAAGTGGAATCTGAATTGCTTTTGGTGGCTTTGAAAGCCATTGGTTCTTCCTTTCTTCTTTCATACTTTAACTTGCTTGTAGACGCCTCTTCTGTAAGTCTCCTTGACATTTCTATTTCAGCGATAAGAAGTTCCCCAAGGAGTTCATCCAATGAAAGTTTGCTAAGATCTTTAGCGGCTTTAATAGCCGTTGCAAGTGGATCAAATTCCTTTGGAAGGATTCTCAAAATTTTCCTCACAAGGTCACCATTTGAGAATGCCCTCCCAAGGTTTGCAAATCCATTTGTAATATCATTAAATCTTAAAAACATACTCTTAATACTTTCATTAAGATTCATTCTAAAGAGTTCATAATCTTGGGTGAGGATGTTAATTTTTGTCTCTTTCACTTGTAAGGTGCCCTCATAAGTTACTTCAAGTTTCTTCCACGTCTCAAATGCTGTATGTAAATTCATAATTTGTGTAAACTCACTAGGTGAAATTCCACAATAAAGAAAATTCAATGCCCTAGCATTTAATTGAGCCAATCTTTTGTGCTCAACATTAAGCTCACTAAAGGCCTTAACTTCATTAGTAGAAGAATTTCTAGGAAGTTCACAAGGCATAGTCATAACTTCCCATAATTCTAAATAGATAGATTGAATGAAAATTCTAAAACGATTTTTCCAATATAAGTAAAATTCTCCTTTAAATAATGGAGGCCGATTTGAAGAAGAACCTTCACATAAAGTTGCATTCATTTCGATCAAAGAGGAAGCCATACAAAATCACAAACAAAAAAACAAGAATTGTGAGAAAGCCTTCACTTAGCACAAGAGGATGTCCCACGTGATGTTACTCACGTAATTTGGGGTTCCTTGCTCTGATACCAATTGAAGTGTTTCGTGCTAAGGAAATCCCAAAAGAGGGGGGGGGGAATTGTGTATTTAAAATTTTATGAATTTTGAAATTAAACTTAAAAACCTTTAAGTAAGAGTAAAGAGAGTTGAACACACAAATTTTTAAGTAGTTCGACTCAAAACCGAGTCTAAGTCCACCCCCAACCGGTGTTGGGAAAAAACCACTGAATGCACCGATTACAAGTGAGGTTTTTCATATGGTTCACCTTAAACCTACTTGGGATTTTTACTACGGCTAATCCCAAACCTACTTGAGTTTTTTTACCGGGCTCAATTCAAACCCGGGGCTTTAGCACTACTACTGGGATGACCTTGCCCCAAAACGAAAAGTACAATGATTGGCAAAAAACTTAAGAGAAATAGGAGAAAAGAGGAGGCACACACAACCGACAAATTAGAGGGATAGAAATTGAGAAATAATTAAAAAACCTCTAATTCCAATAGCCTTCTTGTCTCTTTGCTTTTTGAGCTTGGATGCACCGTTTTTGCTTGAGTGCTCGAATTTTGAGATCTGAAATCATTGGAAAATTTAGCAAAGGTTAGAGTGAAAAATACATCAATTTTCCCTATTTATAGAGCTCAAATTTGAACTCTAAAAACACCCCCAACGGCTCCAAAAATTAATTAGCCGTTTGGGCAATGAACGGAAAGCAGCCACCGTCCAATCCAGGCCCAAAAACGAACGGCACAGATTTATTTACGCATTTTACCGTTCGGGCTTAATCCAGAGCGTTGGATCCGGGCGCGTAATCGAACGACATGGATTAAATCTCGCGATTACCGTTTACACTATTTAATCCCGTGCGTAGGATCCGGGCACAAAGATGAACGACACAGATTTTACCTTACGGGATGAATCCTGTGCGTTGGATCCAGGCGGGCTTGATCTAAGCCAATGGTTCCCACGAAGGCTGAAACTGGGATTTTTAGTACCACATTGCGTATGCGGAAGTGTTGGAGCGCTATATAAGAAATCCACCCTGTTTACAGTACGTGCCTCTTTGGGGTTGGCTCCCCCCTTCCTTGACTAGGACTTGATCACCTTGTTCGGGTTGACTTAGCCAAGCATTGTTCATTGACTGTTGACCGCACTGCAGTTTGACCTAGCCAAGCTCCTCTCGACGGGCTTGGCTTAGCCAGGCACTGTTGATTTGACCGTTGAGCAGCGCTAGTCTAGCTCCTCTCAGTGGGCTTTGGGCGGGCTTGGCTCGGCCTTCTCGGGTCAACCAAATTTTTATTTTTAAATTAAATTTTTAATTTCTAAAAGACCTGGACGGGCTGTTTTCGCGCCAGGTCGACCTGCCCATTGCTACAGTACATTTTCCCTAGACTTCAGCTGGTTTAGGGTATTTTTGACGAATTTTTGTGCCAAAAATTTGAATATAAGTGTATGAAGATAATTTTATATTCTTATAGTATTATAAGTTATTTAAATAGCTATGAAAAGAAATTCATGAAAAACAATTCCAAAGCAATATTAAAAAATCAAATACCAATGTCTATACATTTGTCAAATATGCTTGGCCCAAAAATCAAAATTCAATATTAAATAACTTTATAATATTTTTAAATGTTAATACTACTAGTGTGTCTCATAATCTCAAAGTTTGGGCATATCAAATTCAAGAGAAATAAAAAGAAATTCAATTATAAAAAATCTTGTGCATGTCTCAAATTTCCTTGAAGTATGCCATGACCTCAAGGCCCTTAGAGACCATTATTTTAGACATCTAAAATACATGGCTTGATTTAATTAATTAGTAACAATTTTACTTAAAATCAAGCCCAAATAAAATATACACATTTATGCTTGACTCATCAAACACAAGGGTGTAACACTTTTTGCATGAACAATGGGAAGTTTTTAATCGTATCTATTTTGATGAACAATGATGTTATACTCAATCAACTTAGTATCTTTTAATACGACTTTGTGTACATCTTATCTTGCTTGTTTGCTTTGTTTTGCTTTGAATCGATTATATTATTGAGGCTGTAATACTCTACTTGTGTGACCTTTGCAATGCCACATATTGGTTAAATTATATTATTTGTTTTAAGCTTACTTTGCCTTGTTATATTTTTACTTAATATTAAACAAAAATTTTCTTGATATTTAAGCTTTCTTCAATTTGGAAATTTGATGTAATTCTAGTTGGGCTCTAATCAAGAAGAAACAAAAATAATTGGACTCATTTGTTGAGCTTTAGCCAATTAAATGTTCATTTCTATTTTTGAAGAAATTTAATTTTTTAGGATTTTATCGTTCCTACAAGATATTTCAATTAATACCTAATTTGATTTTCAAAGATATTATAATTGATTTCCTTAATTAATTTGAGTGAAACATTAACGTACAATTCATTTCATTTTTTTAAATGTTTAGCTTTGATTAACATATATCATTATTTAACTCTAAATCATCTCTCCATGCTTTTTTTATGTCTTTGATTTGAATATCTTACATTGCTTCTATTAATCTCATTTTTGAGCTTTAGTCTATTTATTCTTAATATTTGTATAATAATTTATTGTTATTCAAGTTTTTTAATTTAGTAATAAAAAAATATTATTTCATTAATCTCAATGAGCATATCCTCTTAAATATTTCTTTTTTCAATCATTAAATATTTCATTTTCTAAGGCTTTACAATGTTTTAAAAGTCATTTTAATTTCATTTAATACAATTCATGTCATTTCTTTAAATGTTTTTCTTAGATTTTGCTTTATTACAATATAACATTAAATATCTTCTCATGTAACGTTTATATTGCTTCAATTTGGTTATATTATATCTTTTAGCTTAACATATTTTTGCTTTAATGTATATTTTGTTCAATAGTAAAATAATGATTTTTTATTATCTATGATTGTTTACTTGGGTAATTTGTAGTAAATCCAAACATGGTCAAATCATGTTGAGTTGAATATCGTTGAACTCATCTCTATGAGTTCCATCTAATTAGATAAATATTTTTATATTTAACAATATTTTATTTTGTAATGTTTTGTCTAATTTTATGAGGCATTTCTATTCATACATTACTTGGAAGATCATGGAAGTTACACTTAATCTCTAGTGTCTTACAATACAACCTTCTCTAATAATTTATCTCATTTTCCAAAATTTGTTTGCTTTAACTAAGTTGTATTTGTATTGAATTCTCACTCTGGTCTTATGTGATCTTCATATTAATTCCAATATGTCTATTCATTTTTATAATTTATCTTATTTTAGCTTTATTATAGATTTACTTATTATTTAAATAATAATTTATTCTTAGTTATTCCAATTTAATTTAGTAATTCCATAAATATCTAAATTATGTCCAACAAAGATGAAACAAATGTTATTGGATGCATCTTAATGAGCTCAATAAAATTAAATATATATTTCCATATTTCACAATTATTAATTTTTTAGTGTTTTCGTATACATTATAAGACATTTTGATTTGTTCCTTTTTTCATGATAAAGGATGTCACACTTGATCTCTTTAGTATGATGGAAAATAACTTTCTGACATAGTTTAATTAATTTCCTAAAATTCATATATTTAATTATGTTATTACATCATTTTGATCTAGTTATATTTAATTGGTACAATTTATCTCATTTCACCTTTACTAAGAAGTTGCTTCATTTTAAAATAATATTATATATTCTTATTTATTTTAGTAATTCATAATAATTCTTAACAAGGTTTGATGGTATAGAAAAAGATGTACTTTTCTCCATGAGATCTATCAAATAAAAAATTCATTTTAATTATTTAAAATATTTAATTTTCTAAGTTTTAGTGTGGTTTTTGAGTCTTTTATATGCAAACCTAATTTGACAATCTGATATGCTCTTATCAATGTCCTTTGTTTTTTGAAATGTGGCTTGTGCATGTAGTTTAACTTATTCCTTCAAATTGTTGTCAATCATTTTACATAATTTTGAAACTCTAATTCTCTTTATATTGACCTTCATATCACTTTCATTTGTTTATATTACCGTGTTTAAATTTATCTAAATTTTTTTAATATATTTATTTAATAAAAAATAATAATTTGTTATTATTTACATTGACTTACTTTTATAGTTATAATAATTCCAATCAATGATAGATCAAGATGAAAGAAATGTTGTTGGACTTATGCTGATTAGAACTACCTAATTAAAATTAATTTTTTATATTTTTAAATATTTTTTGAGTTTGATAGGAATAAAGTGGCATTTCTATTTGTACCATTCTTTAGAATAGATGACGTTGTACTCAATCTACCTTGCATCTTTGAATTTAGCTTTCAAGCGCATTTTACCTCATTTCTTCTAAAACATTCCTTTTGATTTGGATATATTACAATAAAGCACTTAATATTCTTTCCTGTGCCCATAACATCTCTTTGATTTGTTTATATTATATTGCTTCAACTTATTACATTTCAACTTTATTATATATTTATTATGTAATAAAAAATGATTTTTAATATTTCTTACACTTATTTAATTTTAAAATTCATATTAATTCGAAAGAAGGTTTGATCATAATGAAAAATTTTTTTTTGGCTTTTCTCTATAGGCTTTATCCAATTTAATATTTATTTTTACATCTTTCCAATAATTAACTTTCTTTAAATTTTGAATTGCTTAATGAGATGTTTGAATATAAATGATTTACTGATTGACAAAGTTATGCTAGATCTCTTTAGCAACCTAGAATCGACCTTCTTGAAGAATATAATTCATCTTTTTAAATTTTTTATTACGATACATTTTTATGAGTATGCAACTCTAAATCTCATCTCTTGTAACCAATACATACCTTTGATTTTGTTGTATTATATAATATCTATTTATCATATTTCAGCTTTAATAAATATTTAATTAACATTAAAAAGTAATTTGTTATTTTTTATTTTTTTTACTATTCTATTTTATTGTAATTCTAAACAACTTTCGATCTTGATGAATGAAACATCATTGGGCTCATCTCGATGAGCTCTATGAAACAGAGTATTTTTTAAATATTTTATTTTCTTGAGTTTTTTAGGTTTTAAAAGTCATTTCATTTATTACTTGATTTAAAGATTAAGGTGTTGCACTAAGTATCCACCTTATCAAGTAATGCAATTTTTTCAAACAATTTATGTCATTTATTGAAAATATTTTGTAATGATTTGGTGGGATAACCATGAAACTCAAAATCTTCTTTCCCACTATTTATAAATCTTGTTATTATGTTATGTTATATTGCTTAAATTTACCTTATTTGAGTTTTATTATATGTTTAACTAAAATTAAAATAATAACTTGTTATTTTTCATGCTTACTAAATTTGGTAATTCTTAATAATTCTAAAAAATGTCTAATTGAGATGAAAAAAATTCTATTAAACCTGTTTTAGCAGGATCTATCAGTTAAGATATTATATTTTCATATTTTTGAATATATTATTTGTTTAAATATTTTAACATGCTTTATTAGATATTTTAATTTTTACCTAGTGCCATGACGAAAGATTTTATAGTCAATCTCCTTAATATAATGGAGTTGAACTTTTCTGTACAATTTACCTCATTTATTTAAAATAGTTTTATGACATTGTTTTGCTATTATGTAACTCTTAGTCTCTTCTCATATGAATATTATATGTCTTTGATTTGGTTAGATTACATTCTTTCAATTTATCTTATTTTAACTTTTATATACATTTACAATATATTAAAAAATACTTTATCATTATTTATTTCTATGTACTTTATTGCAATAATTTCGAATGAAGACCTTTTGGGACAAAATGGGTATTATTTTTCTTGTCGCGTTGAGCTATATCTATCCAAGAGCTTATTTTTATATTTTTAAATATTTTGTTTATTTTTTGTTTTGCTAGTTTTATGGCATACTTGCATTTTATCTGATGAGACATGTGAGGAGTCACACTTGAACCCCTAAAGTTTACAAATTTAACTTTTTTGCTTAATTTATCTCATGCCTTGAAAAGTTTTGCTTTGTTTTGATTATACAAGCATATACCTCTAAATCATTTCTACTATGGCCTACAAGTTAATTTGATTTAGTTGTATTACATTTCTTTAATTTATCTAATTTTTTCTTCATTATTTAATTTTTTTAAATTCAAATAGTATTTTAGTATTAAATGTGCTTGTTTAGTTTCTAATTAATAGTACTTCCAAATATGGTTTGATTGAGAACATTACACTCGAGTTTCTTAATAAATTGGAATGCAATTTTCTCATATATTTTATCTCTTTTCTTTAAAGTTTTACTTCTATTTGGTTGTATTGCAATGAAACTCTAAATCTTCTTTCATTTTACTTTAAATTTCCCTGATTTGGTTGTATGAAAGTATAATTTGTTAATATTTATGCTTATTTGATTTTATAATTTCTAGTAATTCAAGAAAATATTGTTCAATTGATTTTTGAAATAATTGTCATTAAACTCATTGCATCATGATCTAGCTAATTAAATATTAATTATTTTAAAATAATTTTATTCTCTAGGTTTTTAACATGATTTACAAGTTATTCAATTTCATACTTTATTTAATAATGGAGATTACTACACCCAGGCTTCTAGATATCTATGAATGTTTCCCAAACTATTTATCTCCTTGCTTCAAATGTTTTGAATCAAATTGGTTGTATTACTAAACCCTTATTTTCGTCACATATGACCTTTACATTACTTTGATAGTGTTACATTATATTACTAAAATATATGTCATTTTAGCTTTAAAATTCATCTTCTTTGTAAAAAAGTAAAAATATATTATTATTTTTGTTTAGTAACTTTGCTAATTGGTTGTTTTTCCGTACGTGGTCCTACATAGATGAATAAAATGTTATTAGAGTAGTCTTTGCGATCTTTATCTAATTAAATGCTAATTTTTTAAAATATTTTATTTTTAACGTTTTTGGTGGATACTAATAAGCATTTTGAATCCTACATGATTTGATGATCAAAGGTGCTGCACTTGTTCCCTTCAGTATATTGGAATGAAACATGCAGTGTAATTTCTCTTTTTTTAACTAATGTTTTTTCTTTAATTGGTTATATTTCTTTGTAATTCTAGATTTTCTCTCATGTGACCTTAATATCAAATACATTATGTTATATTAAATTGCTACAATTTATTTCATTTTAGCTTTAATATATATTTACTTATTGTTTAAAAAATTTGCTATTATTTGTGCTTATTTACTTTAGTAAACTTTAAAAATTTTAAAAGAGGTTTGACTAAGAGAAAAAATGTTGCTAAAGTTATCTGGACAATCTTTATTAAAATTAATTTTTTATTTTTTAAAATATTTTATCTTTTAAGGTATCTAAATACTTTTCAAAAGACTTTGATTCATACCTAATTTACTGATTGAGTTTGTTACACCCAACTTGCTTATATCTTTTAATTCAATTTTACCATAAAATTTCTCAATTCTTCAAAATTTTCATTTCCATTCTTTTATACTACTACTTAACCACAACTTCTATCACGTGTGGCCATTCACTTAGACTTGGTTATATTTCAATACTTTAATTTATCTTATTTTAGTTTTGATAAATATTTTCTTGATAAAAAAAATAACATATTTTGGTCCTATTTACTTTCGTAATTTGAAGTAATGACAAACAATATAAAATCAAGATTATATAACATCATTTTGTATGGGTCAACAAGATTTATCTAATTAAATATGAAATTTTATACTTTCAAATATTTTTGTTTATTGTGTTTTAGCATGTTTTAAAAGACTTTTCTATGATATCATACCTAACCAATGGGTATGTTAAACTCAATTCTCTAAGTACCTTAGAATGTTGTTTCCCAGTATATTTAATCTCTATTTTACAAATTGTTTTTGATTTAGTTATATTATTATGAAACTTTAATTCTCCTATTGTGTGATCTTTTCGTAATTTTAATTTGGTTATATTAGATAGTTTTAATTTATCTCATTTTTTAGTTTATTACATATTTACTAAATATTTAAAATTTTATTTTATTATTATTTTTGCCTATTTACTTTTGTAAGTTATAGTAATCTCAAATTAGCTTTGATCATGATTAAATGAGCTTCTCAAGTTTAAGCAAGATTTATGAGGCGTTTTGATTAAAAATATATCTTATGATCAAGGATCATACACTTAATCTCCATAATATATAGGAATGCAATATTCCTTGACAATTTATCTCGTGTTTGTTCAAACTTGTTACTTTAATTTTATTATATTCCTATAAAAGTCTTATTCTACATTCATGTGACCACCAAAACTTTTTATTTTTTTATTATAAATTCAATAATGATAATTCATCTTTAACATATATATATATATATATATATCTACTTACTATTAAAAAATAATTTTCTATTATTTATTTTTGTATTCTTTAGTTACTTAATAATTCTAAAGGAGATGAGTCAAGATGAAGAAACCATCGCTAGAAATATCTAAACGAGCCCTATCAAATTAAGTATTTATTCTAATATTTTTTAAATATGATATTTTTATTGTTTTTATCTGTTTCAAAATACATTTTATGTTTTTCTTAATTTGAAGACCAAGGATGTTATAATTCATTCCATCATTATCAAGGAAACATTTCTAAATAATTTATTTCATTTCTTCAATTGCTATGATTTTTTTTTGTTATATTATCTAGTAACTCTAAATATTCTCTCATGTGACCTATACATTACTTTTATTTTGTTACATTAAAATTACTAAATTCATATTATTATAGCTTTATTTTTATTTACTCAATATTTGGATAATAATTTATTATTATTCTTACTTATTTATTTTGTTAATTTATAGTAATTCTATTCGAGATGTGATTATGAAGTAAACATCATTGGACTCATTTGGGTGGAGCCTATCTAATTAGATATCATTTACACTTTTTATATTATTTTTGCATATTTTATGAGATAAGGTGGTTCATACTAGATCTAATGTTTAGGAATGTTACACTTGATCTTTTAATATCTTGGAATGTAATTTTCTCATATATTTTATCAGATTTCCTCAAAGTTTTATTATTTAATCTAGTATATTATCAAACTATAATTCTGTTATCATTTATCATTTAGATTGCTTGCATTTTGTTGTATTACGTTGTTTAATTTATCTTTTTAGGCATTAACATATATTAAATTAATACTAAAATAATAATTAATTATTATTAATGCTTATTTAATTTAGTAACTTTTAGTAATTAAAATAGATATCTAAACATGATGAATATCTTGATTTGAATCATCTCATTGTAATTTAATTATATATAAATGCATTTTTTATTTTTAAATATTTTATTTTTTAGTATTTTTGCAAATTTTATGAGATATTTTTGTTTATATTTTATTTAACAACTGAGAATGTTACACTAAATCTTCTTAGTATCTTTCAATGCAACTTTTAGATACAATTTATTTGAGTTTTTCAAAATTTTTACATCGAGTTTGTTATATTACAAAAAGATATCATTTCCTTTAATGTGTCCTCTACAACACTTTCATTTGATTATGTTATATTCTTTCTATTTAACACTTTTTACCTTAAATATATATTTAATTTATTATTAAAATAATAATTTATTATTTTTTATGTTGAATAACATTGCTTAATCATAGTACTACAAATATGGTCTAACAAAGATGAAGCAAAACTTGAAGGACATATCATTACCAACATTAATGAATTAAATATTCTTTTTTTGAAATATTTTATTTTTAATGTTTTTGATATAATTTAGAAGACATTTTTATTCTTACATGATTTGATGAATGAAGATTTTATAACTGATTTTCTTAGCATCTTAAAATGAAATTTCTTATAATATCTATCTTTTTTATTCAAATTGTTTGCTTTAATTGGTTATACATCACTTTGATTTAGAATATTACATTCCCTCAGTCTTTCTCACTTTAGCTTTATCAAATATTTGCCCAATATTTAAGTAAATAAGTTACTTTTATTTTTTCTTATTTACAATTATATTTCATAGTCACCCAAATTGAGGTATGATTCAGGGGAAAAATTATCTCTAGACTCATCTCAACTAGTGGTATCAATATAAATAAATTTTTCATATTTTCCAAATACTCTAATTTTTATGTTTTTAGGTTTTTTATATGTCACCTTGATTCCTACCTTTGTTGAAAATTAAAGATGTTACAGGTGATCTCTTCAAAATCTTGGAATTCAAACAAATGTGACCTTTATATTGCTTTGAAAAGCTTAAATTATATTATATTAATTCTTCTTATTTATGAGTTAACATATATTTTCATAATAATAAAAATAATTTTGTATCATTTGTAATCATTTACTTCCAAAATTATAGTAATTCAGAATGAGGTTGGATCATGACAAAGAGGAACATCAATGAACTCACCCAAAGAGGTTTTTATAATTAGTATACTTTTTTATAGTTTTAAAGTGGTTATTTTGTAGGGTTTTGCAAATGTTACAAGATATTTCTATTTGTATCATATGTAGTCATCTAGAATCTTAGACTATATCCCCTAGTATTTTGGAATGTATATTCCCAATATAATTTATCTAAATTTTTCAAATGATTTTTTAATATTACTACGAAGCTTTAATTATCCTCTAATGTGAATTTAATTATCCTATATTTTTTCAAATGATTTTTTTATGTCTCTTTTTAAGATTATTATAAATTTACTTGATTTTTAAGTGATAACTTACTTTTTTTTGCCATAATTATTTTGGTAATACGTAGAACTTCTAAAAGAGGTCATATCTAGAATTTTTGAACTTTATTGTGCACCTACTCATCAGCTTTATAAAATTTAATATTCATTTTTAATTTATAAATATTTTAGTTTTTAGGGTTTTTGGATTATTTATGATACATTTAACTTAATGCCAAATTTTATAATTGAGGAAGTTATAATAGATGTGCACCCTATCTTGGATTGTAGCTTTGCCAAGGAATTTATCTCATTTCTTCAAATCTTTTGCTTCAATTCGATTATATTACTATTAAGCTCTATTTCTCCTCCCATGTGACCTTTAGAAAACTTTATTTAATTGTATTATATTTATTCAACTTACCCATTTTAGCTGTAATATATCTTTATTAAATATTAAAAGAATAATTTTTTATTGCTCACTTTTAATTTTTAAATTTATGATGATTCCGATTGAGGTTAAATCAAGAAAAAGATGTTGATTCACTCATCTCGTTAAGCTATATCCAATAATACATTAATTTTTATATTTTTACATACATTGTTTTTTAGGGCTTTGGTATGTTTTATGTGGTATTATAATTTTTTCTAAATTTTATTGATGAATGTTTAACTCAGCCTCCATAGTAACAAAGAATGTAAACTTTTCACATAATTTCTATCATTTGTTGAAATGTTTCACATCAATTTAGGTATATTATCGTATAACTCTAAGTCTTCTCTCATGTGGCCTTTGAATCACTATGTTTTGGTAATATTATATTTCTTAATTTTGTCTCACTTAAGCTTTTATATATGTTTACTTAATATTAAAACTATTCATTTCTTATTGCTTATTCTAATTTAATTTTGAAATTGCTAATAAATCCAAATGAAGTTCAATAGAGGTTAACCAAATATCATTTGTTTCTTCTTGGTGTACTCTAATGATTGTAATATTTGTTTTTATATTCTATTAATTATTTTATTTTTTATGAATTTATCATGCTTTATATTGCATTTTGATTTGTACCTAATTTTATTATAAAATATGCTACACCCAATGTCCTTGGCACCTTAAACTTCAACTTCATTAAACCAATTTGTGCCAATTCATCAACCTTTTTAGTATGACATGGTTTTAATACTATGAAAGTCTAACACTCCTATCGTGAAATAGTTACATGTTTTTCATTTTTTAATATTAAATTGTTATTTCAACTTAGCTTTAATAAATATTTATGTAATATAAAGAAATATTTCATTAATAATTTTTTATTTACTCATAGTAAATCAAAATAATGAACAGTCAAGTTTAAAATAGACATTATTAGACTCATGTTTACTAGCTCTCTCTAATTACGTTTTCATTTTTACATTTTTTAAAATATTTTAATTTCTAGATTCTTTATTAGATTTAAGAGATCTTTTAATTTTGATATGATTTGATAATTGAAGATGTTACACTAGATCCCCTATGTATCTAGGAAAAATATTTTTTCATATAATTTATCTCATTTAATAAATTGTTTTGTTTTGACTTTATTACATTATGATGAAACTCTAAATCTACTCTCATGTGACCAATATATTGCTTTGATTTGTTTTTTTTATTTTTTTAAGATATTTTTAATTTTACCTACATTATTTATTTATTTAACCTTAAATTAATAATTATTATTTATTTATGTTTACTTAATTTAAACATTTGTAATAATTCCAAAAGAGGGTTTATTGAGTTGAAATAAATGTCATTGAAGTTCTCTCAATGAGCTATATCTAGGTAAATATTCATTATTATTTTTTTAATATTTTAGCTTTTAATATCTTGACACATTTGTGAGATAACTCAAATCATTCCTAACTTTAAATTCAATAATTTTATAATTTATTTTCTTTGTTTCCTCAAATGCAATTTTTTGATACATTTTATCTTATTTTAGTAAATATTTTATTTTGATCAAGTTATATTATTATGAAAGTCTAAATCTCCTTCAACTTCAATATAGACAATGTTACATTGAATTTTATTTGCTATGGTAATTCACAATAATTGTAAACGTGGTCTTATGAAGGCAAAAAAGGGTCAAGAGAAACATCTCGATTGCATATATCAAATTACATGTAATTTTTTTAACTTTAAATGTTTTTATTTTCACTAGTTTCTACATGATTTATAGGACACTTCTATTCCTACCTTATTTGATAATCACGGATGTTACACTTGATATCTTCAATATTACGACATTTAACTTTATCGTAAATTTTATCTCATTTTATCAAAATGTTTTTATTTGATTTTGTTGTCAAACTACATAACTCTGAATGTCTCAAGGAGCGACCTTTACATCACTTTTTTGTTATATTACAAAACATAAATTTCAATTATTTAAAGTTAAATATATATTTTTTTAATGCTAAAAAATAATTTAATATTAGTTGTGTTTATTTAATGTGCAAATTTGTGGTAAATCCGAATGACATCATAGTGAGATGAAATGGATGTCGTTGTAGTGACTGGATGAGCTCTATCAATTATACATTCATTTTTATTTTCAAATATTCAAATGTTTTTGGAATGTTTTGTAAGGCATTTTAATTTGTGTCAGAATTGATAATCAAAGACATTATGCTAAATCCCTTTATTATCTTTGATTGTAGTTTTTGAGAACAATAAATCTCATTTTCTTAAAATTCTTTACTTTTATTTTTATATATTACTATGTCGCTCTAATTCTCTAAGGTGTGCCTTTTACATTGCTTTAAATTTTTAATGTTACATTACTATAATTTGACTTACTTTAACTTTGTTATATATTTTCTTAATATTTAAATGATAATTTAATGTTATTTATGCTTATTTATTTTTGTGATTCAAGTAATTCAAAGCAAGCTTAGATTCAGATGAAATGAATTCGATTGTACTTGCCTCAAGGAACTCTATAAAATAAAACATTTTTTATTTTTAAATATTTATTTTCTAGAGTTTTGTCCTATTTAATATGATATTTTGATTCAAAACAAATTTGATGATCAAGAATGTGATACTAATCTCTATTGTATATTGGAATAATTGCTTTCCCAATAATTTATCTCACTTATATAAAAGTTTAAATTCATTTTTTTTAAAGTAACTCCAAGCAAGATTCCATCAGGGTGAAACAAATGTTATTTGACTCATCCCAACGAGCTCTGCCTTTTTAGGTATTAATTTTTATATTGATAAATATTTGATTTTCCCATGCTTTTCTTTGACTTAAGAGATATTTTAAATTTAAAAAGATTTAATGATTGAGGATGTTATGCTCGATCTCTATATATCAAGAAAGGTAACTTTTTCATACAATTTATTTCATCTCTTGAAATTGTTTTGTTTTTGTTTTTGATACTACCCTAAAACTCAGAATCTTCTATTGTGTCCTTTATGCTTCTTGGAATATGATATGTTATATTCCATAAAGTTTCTCATTTTAGCTTTATTATATTTTTAATTAATATTTAAAAAAATAATTTAATATTATTCATGCCTATTTGTTTTTGTAATCTATTATAATTCAAAAAATGGCAAGATCAGGATGGAACAAATATAGTAAGATTTGACTTGATTAACTCTATCACCTTAATGATTTTTTCTTTTTAAATATTTTATTTTCTAAAATATGGAAATGTTTTACAAGATACTTCAATTCATACCCAACTTGATAATTGACATTGTTACACAAAAATTTCTTTTGTAACTTGAATGCAACATTGTTGTAAAATTTTCTTTATTTCTTCAAATTTTTCACCACAATTTGCTAATAGTGAATAAGTCAAAATCTCTTATCATTTGACTTTTAAACCAATTTTATTTTATTACATTACATAATTAGAATTTATCATGTTTAAACTGCAATATATTTTTACTTAATGTATAAAAAATATTATTATTATTTTTCCTAATTTATAGTAATTCCAAACTTGGCTTAATTAAGACAAAACAAAACATCTTTAAGCTCATCTCAAAAAATTCTATAAATTTATATATTCCTTTTCATATTTTTTAAATATTTTATTTGCTAATATTTTTTTATGTATAATGAGATATTTTGATTTCTACAACATTTAATGACCTTTTATGTTTCACTCAATGTACATTGTATCCAAGAGTGTCCTACTATCCTTTATTTTCAATATCACTTATTAAAATTTTTTTTAAATTTCGTTCCAATAATTTAAAATAATAATTTCCCTCTCATGTGACACTTACATTTCCTTTCATTTGGTTAGATTAAATAATTTGATTTATCTAATTTTAGCTTTAATGTTTACATATTATTTTTCATGTTTATTTAATTTATCAAATTTTCATAATTCTAAATAGGATCTTAAGATGAAACAAATATTGGTAAACTCATCTAACGAAGTTTTATCCAATTAAATATTGAATTTTATATGTTAAAATTTTTTTTATTGCTTTGCCTGAACGATGTCACAAATCTATTTGAAGTAAATTTAACAATTGAGGATGTTATACATGATCTACATCTTATGTTGAATGCTACTTTTAAAAAATAATTTCCCATCTAATCATAATTTTCTCTTTAATTTAGTTATTTTTTATGAAACTCTGATTTTTTTTTGCGTGACATTTACATCACTTTTACTCTATTATATTATGTTGCTTCAATTTATCTCATTTTAGTTTCATTATAAACTTAATATTAAAATAAACTTTTTAATTATTTTTGCTTCTTTAATTTTGTAATTCTCAGTATTCCAAATGTGGTCAATTTGAGACAAAAAATATCTTTGGACTAATCCTGACAAGCTCTATCTAATTAAATATTTTTTTTAATTTTTAAATGTTAATTATTGAAGGTTTTTTCAAGCTTTATGAAAGATTTAAATTAATACTTGATTTTGGGATGGAGGTTGATATAGTTAATCACCTGAATACAATGAACTCCAACTTTCTTAAATAATTTTACCCATTAAAAAAAGTTTCTTTTGTTTGGCTATATTACTTTGTAGCTTTAAATCTTATCTTTTGTGACCTTTATAAGTTTTTAATTTGGCTATTTTACTATGTATCTCTAAATCTCTTCATGTGTGACATTTTCTTATTGATTTTTTTATTACATGAATTTAGTTTATTTTATTTGAACTTTAATATATCTTAATTTAATACTAAAATAACATTGTTTATAGTTTATGATTATGTACTTTGATAATTCTAAGTAATTACAAATGACCTACATTAAGATAAGCTATACGTAATTAAGTACAAAGTTTTTCCATTTCTAAATATTTTCTTTTATTAGGTTTTTGCCTGATTTATGACACTATTCTATTCTTACGTTACTTTGAAAATGTGGTGGCATCACTCAATCTCCTCAATACCTTTTCATGTTCTTTTTCCATATAATTTATCTCATTTATTCAAATTTTTTCTTTGCTTTTGTTATATTATTTAGAAACTCAAATTTTCATATATTGTGACTATTACATCACTTTAATATTTTTATATTATATTAGCATAGCTTATCTCCTTTAACCATTAATATATGATTAAATTTTAAAGTAGTGATTTATTATTATTTAATAATATTTACTTTAGTAATTTCAAGCAATTACAAACAATGTCAAATCATAACAAAACAACTATTATTGGATTTCTCTAAATGAGCTAATTCCAATGATGTATTTATTTTTTAATTACTTTATTTTCTAAGGTTTTATTAGAAAATTCAATTTTACCTGATTTTATCATTCACGATGTTACATATGATCTACATATATCTTAGCAATATACCCTTCATATAATTTATCTCATTTCTTGAAAAGTTTTACTCTAACTTGGTTGCATTGACATGTAACTCAAAATGTTAACTCCTATGGACTTTGCATTACTTTGATTTGGATATATTATATTTCTTTAGTTTCTCTTATTTTAGCTTTATTACATTTTTAATTAATATGAAAATAATAATTTATAAATATTTATGCTTATTTACTTTGGTAATCTGTAATAGTTTCAAATGAGGTCAAACTAAGATCAAATAACTATCTTTAGATTTATCTTAAAGAGTTTTATCCAATTAAATATTCTTTTTAAATTTATTAAATTTGTTATTATCTAATATCTTAGTTACTTTTTCGTGATTCATTGATTCATAACTAATTTTGTGTTTTTGTTAGTTGCAATCAATCTCCTTATTTTAAATTTTTACTTCAATTTGGTGACATTACTATAAAACTCTAAATCTCCTTACATTTGAGTTTTAAATTACTTTTATTTTGTTATGTTAAGTTTTTTAATTTATCGTATTTATGTTTTAATATATATATATATTTATTAAATAATAAAAAATGTTAATTTATTATTATTTGTGCTTATTTACTTTTGTAATTCAAAGTAATCCCAAATGTTGTATGTTCAAATAGAATAAATATGCTCAAAGTCATCTTAATAAGTTGTGTCCAATTAAATAAATATTTTGTAATTTTTAATTATTTTATTCATTAATGATTTAGTGTGTTTTGTGTGGCATTTTGAATGCTGCTTAATTTCATGATAAAGTAATTCACACTCAATCCCATGTGTATCTTGAATGTAGATTTCTAATGTTTTGTATCTATTTTTTTCGTAATTTTTGCATTTATTTTATTACATTTCTAAAAAATATTTCCTCATGTGACTTTTGTTGCCATTAATTTTGTCATATTATTTTACTCAAATTTGTCACATTTCATCTTTAATATATATTTACTTAATTTGAGGATAATTATTTACTTTTATTTAATCTTTTTGAGTTTGGTAATTATCAATAATTTTGAGCAAGATTTGACAACGATGAAAGAAATATTTCTAGACTTGCCTCAGTAAGCTCTTTACAATTGAATGTTAATTTTTATATTTTTAATTAATTTTTTAAATGACTTTAGTATACTTTATGAGGTAATTTAATTCATACATATTTTCATGATGGAGGATGTTACATTTAATCTCCACAACATCCTCGAATGCAATTTTCATATAAAGTCAATCTTATTTCTTCAAATGTTTCCCTTGGATTTGAGCATAATACTACGTAAATCTAAATCTTCTCTCATGTAACAATTGCATCACTCTTATTTGTTTGTTTTATATTACTTCAATATATCTAATTTCATACTTAATATACATTAACTTAACATTAAAATAATAATTTATTATTATTTATGCCTATTTTGAAATGATAATTTGAACTAATTTTAAATGACTTCTAATTAACAAAAAAAATGTCATTGGAGTCATAAAAAAGTGTTATTTCTTATTAAATATTCATTTTTATATTTTTAAATATTTATTTTCTAAGGTTTTTGATACTTGTGTGATACTAAGGTTTGCAAATGATTTGATTATTGAAAATTTTACTCTCAATCTCCTCAATATAATTGAATGCAACATCCCTATGTAATTTATGTTATTTTATTCAATTTGTTTCCTTTGATTTTGTTGTGTTAATATTAAACTCTAAACTCCTGTCATGTGACTTTAAGATATCATTGATTTAGTTGAGTTATAAAGTTTCAAATCATCTTATTAGATTTTAAATAAATGTTTACTTAATGTTAAATTAAAAATTTGTTGTTGTATGTCCTTAATTATTTAAATAATTTGCAAAACTTCAAAATGAGTTGTGATCATGATAAAACAAACATAGTTGTGTCTCCTCAAAGAAGTCTATCTAATTAAACCTTCAATTTTATATTTTAAATATTTTTTCATTTGTTTGGTAAAATTTTATGAGATATTTTTGTTTGTACCTGATTTCAAGATTGAGTATTTTACAATCATTATCTATTTCTTTAAATTTTTCCTTTTGTTTGTTATATTACTTCAAAATTCTAATTCGATAATAATTTGACCTCTAAATGTATTTAGTTTTATAACAACAAAATCCTTTAATTTATCTTTAATATATATTTTCCTAATATTAAAATAATTAATGATGCGTATTTACTATGGAAATTAATAACAATTGTTACAAAGTCTGGTTTCAAATGAAATAATTGTCGTTATTGAAATTGTTTTGATATGCTAGATCTTATTAAATTCATTTTTAAAAACTGAGGATGTTGAACTAAATCTCATTGTTGTCATAGGTTGTAATTTTTTCATATAATTTGTGTTTTTTACTTTAAAGTTTTCCTTTTGATTTGTTTATATTACTTTGAAACTAAAATCTATTATCATTTGACATTTATAGAACTTTGATTTGGTTGTATTGCATTTCTTTAAGTTATCTCTTTTCAAAGTTAACATATTTTTTCCTATTACTATAACAATAAATTTTTATTATTTGTTTTAATTAATTTGTTAATTCAAGGTAGATCCAAATGACACTCAATCAAGATGAAGCAAATCAATTTTGACTCTTGTTGATGATATTTATATAATTTAATATGCATTTCTATATTTGTTTTTAAATATTTTATATTTTAGGATTTTGTATAGTTTTAAAAGATATTTTAATTCCTAGTTGTTCCAACAATCAAGGATGGTAAACTTGATCTCTTTCCTTTCTTGAAATGCCAAATTTGCTCAAAAGTTTTTCAACTTTTTTCAAGTTTTTCTCATTCATTTAGTTACATTATGATAAAATTATAATATTTCCCTCATGTGGCATTTGTATAGGTTTGAATTGGTTAAATTATGTTATTTCGATTTATATTATTTTGACTTTAGTATTTATTAAGTTCATATGAAATTCACAAATTATTGTTTTAATTCTTATATATTATGGTAATTCATATTAATTCCAAAGGAGGTCTAATTGAGACGAAAGAAATGCCTTTAGACTCATCTTGATGAGTTTATCCAACTAAATATCCAATTTTATATTTTTAAATATTTTGTTATAAAGTCTTTTTTACGTGCTTCATAAGACATTTCTATTTGTACCAAATTCAATGATGGAATATGTTATACTTTATCACTTCAATATCTTGTAATGCATTTTTCATATTCAATTTATCTCATTTCTTCAACATTTTCACTTTGACAGTCTATGATAACAATGAAATAAAAATTCTCCTCTCATGTGACTTATTACATTGATTTAATATGTTTATATTCCTTTAATTTCTCATTTTAGCTTTATTATTATTTAATATTTGAATATTTTTTTATTTTTATTTATGCTTATTTATTTTTGTAATTAATAGGTATTACAAATGAGGTATGATCAAGACAAAACAAATAATGCTACACTCATCTCAACTAGTTCTTTTCAATTTGTTATTCATTTT
The DNA here is from genome assembly GCA_023846275.1 of Vanilla planifolia. Lineage (NCBI taxonomy): Eukaryota > Viridiplantae > Streptophyta > Magnoliopsida > Asparagales > Orchidaceae > Vanilla > Vanilla planifolia. Next base: position 64,065 of record JAIUJO010000419.1, on the reverse strand, counting down.
TACAATTTTAACTCTCTTATAATTTATCTCATTTTTTTAATGTTTTTGCTTTGATTTTGTTGTGTTCCTACATACCTCTAAATCTCTTGTCATTTGATCTTTAGATAGCCTTGATTTTGTAATATTTCATGGCCTTAGTTTATCTCATTTTAGCATTACAATATATTTACATATTTTAAAAATAACATTTTGTTGTTATTTATGATTACTTAATTGGTAATTCTAGACAATTATGAGCAATATCATATTTGAGGAAACAAACATCATTAGTCTTAGCTTGACGAGCCTTGTCAAGTTATACATTTATTTTTTATATTTCTAATTATTTTATTTTTTATGATCTTGGCATGTTTTGAGGTACTTTTTAAATTGCACCTGATTTGTCAAAAACGGAAGTTATACTCAATCTCTTAAGTACCATGGAATGTAACGTTCACATATAATTTATCTCATCTACGTTTTTTTTACTTATTTCTCATTATATTAAATTGAAAATCTAATTCTTCAGTGATATGACCAAGACATTCCTTTGATTATGTTATATTGCAATGTTTAACTTTATCACATTTTAGTTTTATTATATATTTGATTAATTTTAAAATGATAGTTTGAGATTGTTTTACTTATTTAAGATAATAATTATGTTTTATTCCAAACAGTTTTGAATAAGATAAAACAAAGTTCTACTCATTGTAGTTATCTCTATCTAAGTAAATATTTTTTCTATTTGTTAAATATTTATTTTTTACTTTTTTCCATATTTTATGAGTTATTTTGGTTCTTAATTATTTTGCAAATTATGGGCATTGCCCTCCATCTCTTAAGTAAAAATAAATGCAATATTTTTCTATAATTTAACATTTTATTTAAATTGATTTGCTTTGATTTTGTTACCTCATTATTTATTTCTAAACCCACTCTAATATAATGTTTACATCTCCTTGTTATGTAGCATTACTTCAATTTATCTTATTTTAACTTTAATATATATTTTACTTAATATGAAAATAATAACTTATTATTATTTATTTTTGTAATTAATAACAACTCCTGACAATGCATGAAATCTTATAATAAATGTTGATGCACACGTCTCAATAAGCCCTGTCCATTTAAATGTTCTTTTTTATATTTTTTTTAGATATTTTTATAGGTGTTTCATGGGCTTTACAAAACATTTTTACTTATGCTTAATTTGTCAATCGAGGAAGTTTCTGTAGAACTTTTTTCTATGTTTGAATGCAACTATTCTATAAAATAAATTCCATTTCTAAAAAGTTTTGTCTAATTTTTTTATATTATAATGAAATGATTGTTCTCTTATCATGTCACATTTAGATTTCCTTTATTTGGTTAAATTATAATATCATAACTAATTAGATTTGATGTTTTATTTATATTACTTAAAGTTAAAATAATAATTTTGTTGTATTTCAACATATTTAACTAAGTAATTGTAGTAATTCTAATGATCTCAATAGTGAAAAACAAACATCCTAGGAGTCACCTTGACATGCTCTATTAATTAAATATTCACTTTTACAATTTTAAATATCATATTTTCTAATATTTATGTAGGTTTTATGAGTAATTTTTATTCATACCAGATTTGAAAATTAGGAATGTCACTATTGATTTCCTCTATATCTTGGAATATAACATTGTAATTGAGTTCATCCTATTTCCTCAATTTTTGTGCTTCGATTTTTCTATATAACTATAGAACTCTAAAGTTCCTCTTAAGAGATGTTTGCATTGCCTTAATTTCTTAATGCATTGCCCTGATTTTCTAACAATAATTTATTTTTAATATTTCTTATTTACTTTTATAATTTATAGTTATTCTAAATGAGGTATGATTAAGAGGAAAAAAATGTCTTTTCATTTGACTCATCTCATTTAGCTCTACCCTATCATAATATTATTTTGACAATTATAAGTATTTTATTATCTAAAACTTTAGTATGCTTTATGAAATATTCTTATTTAGACCTAATTTGACATAGATAATTTTACACTTGATGTTCTTACTCTTTTGGAATAATTTATAACATTTCTTTTACTTTTTCTCTTAGACTTTGATATATATAAAAGTCTAAATCTTTTCTTATACGACCCTCAAATCACTTTGATTTGGTTATGTTATATGGCTTCAATTTGATTCATTTTTTCTTTGACATATACTAATTTAATATTAAAAAATAATTTATTATTTTCATGCTTATTTAGTTTATTAATTCATTGTAACTCTAAATGTCATTTGATTGAGACAAAAAAATCGTTGGCATCTTGTCGAATAGCTTTATGCAGTTAAATATTAATTTTTATATTTTTAAATATTTTTAACTTATTTGGGCACCTTTTAATTGACATTTCAATTTTTATCCGACTTAATAATTGATAATAACTTACTTGATATTCATTGCATCTTGGAATACACTTTTCACAAAAAAAATTATGTAATTTGGTCAAATGTTTTGCTTTGATTTTCTCATATTTAAGTGTAGCTTTAAATCTCACATAATGTGATTTCTACGTCACTTTGATTATTTTATGGTTCATTTCCTCAATATATTCTATTTCAACTAATATATATATATATATATATATATTTAATATTAAAATTATATGATATTACTATTTATACTTATTAACCTGAGTAATTTAAATTTTTTCTAAACGAGGTTTAATCAAGAAAATGCTAACATTGTTGGACATGTCTTCATAGGTGCTACCCAATGAAATACTCATTTTCACTGTTTTAAATGTCTTATTTTCTTGGATTTTAGAAAACTTTATGAATATTTTCTAGTTGTATATAATTTGATAACAAATTATAATATAGTTGATCTCTTTACATAATTTGAGAGTAACTTTTATCTACAATTTATATCATTTCTTCAACATTTTGCTAAGATTTTCATCCATTACAATGATAAAAAAATTCTCCTCTCGTTGGAGCTTCACATCATATTAGTTTTGTTAAATATAATTCTTCAACTTATCACATTTTGGCTTTCATATATATATATATATTATTAAATTAATAATTTGTCATTATTTATGCTTACTTTAAGAATTCATCATAAGTTAGCATAAGGTCTCATAAAGATGGAATGCACATCATTGTACTCATCCAAATGAGGTCTAACTAAATAAATATCTATTTTTATAATTAAAAGTATTTTTTCTTTTGTTTCAAAATGGCTAAAAAATTTTTTGAATTAAATCTAATTTGATGGTCAAGGTTGCTACACTTGATCCCTTTATTATATTGGAATTCAACCTTCTCAAAACTTTTTATAGCATTTTTTCAAATTTTCACTTTGTTTTGTTACGTTACCATGTAACTTTAAATACTCTATCATTTGACCTTTAGATGTTATTTATTTGGATATATTGTATTATTTTAATTTATCTTATTTAAGCATTAATATTTATTTATTTAATATCAAAATATTAATTTTTCATTATTTTCTTATTTACTTTGGTATTTTATAGTAACTCAAAATGAAGATTTTTTGATATGAGTCAAATGTCATTGAACTTCACTACATGCATTCCAACTAATTAAATATTAGTTTCTAAATTTTTAAATACTTTATTTTCTATGGTTTTTACACTCTTTATGAGGGAATTCTTTCCTACTTTATTTGTTGATTGAGTATGTTACATTAGAACCCCTAATTATCTTAGAATTAAAGTTTGCATTGCATTTTATATCATTTTTCTTTGATTATTTTATGCTACTACATACGCTAAATTTCCTCTCGTGTTACCATTACATTGTTTCAATTTATTTTATTTTTATCTTTACAATAACTTTATATAATATCCAAATAATTATTTGTTATTATTTATGTTTAATTAATTTTCTAATTCATAACATTTGTAAACAAGGTCCAATGGGTTGAAACAAATATTCTCATAGTCATCTTGAGGAGTTCAACTCAATTAAAATGTCATTTATAATATTTAAATATTTTATTTTCTAAGGTGTTGGCATGCTTTACAATGTCATTTTGATTTTGAACAAATTTAATGATCGAGAATGTAGAATTGTTATTCTTAAAATCTTGAAAAATAAATTTTTTATTATATGAATGACATTTCTACTAATATCATTTTAACAAGATCATATATTTACTTAATATTAAAATATTAATTTGTTATCATTTATCCTAAATTATTTTGTAAATTTTCAATAACACAAAATAAGACTTAATCAAGATGAAACTAGTGTCATTAGACATGTCTAAACAAGCAATATGCATTGAAATATTCTTTTTTATCCTTTTAAATAATTATGTTTCTATGATTATTTCATTCTTTATGAGATATTTTGATTTGTACTAGATTTGATGATCTATGATATAACAATCCATCCCCTAAGTAACATAGAATGTAATGTTTCAATACCATTTAGCTTAATTATTTAAATTTTTTGTTGTTATATTATTATGAAACTCTCATTCTTCTCTCATGTGACATTTAAATCACCTTGATATTCTTATATTAGGTTGCTCCATTTGATCCCATTTAAGCTCTAAAGTATATTTATATAATATATAATACAAATTCTCCTTCTATATGAACTTCACATTACTTTGATTTGAATATATTACATTACTTCAATTGATCTTATTTTAACTTTAATATACACTAAATATTAAAATAATAGCTTAAAATAATTTATGTTTCTTTAAATAAGTTATTTGTAATATTCAAAAAAAAGTCCAATCAATATAAGATAAATGTCATTGGACACCTCTCGACAACCTCTATCCAATTAAGAATTCATTTATTAATTTTTAAAAGTCTTATTCTGTAGAGTCTTTGCATGCTTTAAAAATTTTTCAATTAATATTCGTTTAAGGATATTACACTAGTTCTCTTATGTATCCTGTAATGTTAGTTTTCTTTTAAATTTATCTTATTTTTTCAAATTATTTTATTTTATTGTTTGACATTTCTTTAATTTTCCCTTTTTAATGTTAACATATATATTTAATTAATATAAAAATTATAATTTATTATTATTTATATGTTTCTTATATGGGTAACTCACATTAATTCCAAACAAAGTTTGAACGAGAAAAGTTATATTTTAGACTAGTCTAGACAACCTCTATCCAACTAAATAAATATTTTTAAATAGTTTTTTTCTTAGAATTTTGGTAGTTCTATAAGACATTTCAAGTCATTCTAAATTTTATGATTAAGAAACTTATATTGATCTCATTACTACTTTGGAATGCAAATTTCTCATATTCTTTATCACATTTTACAAGTTTTTTGCATTGATTTTGTTATGTTATCGTGTAGCTCTAAATCTTTTCTCAAGTGACCATTAAATTGTTTAAATTGGTTATCTTACATTACTTCTATTTATCATTTATTATTATTATTATATATTTATTTAATACTAAATTAATTTAATATTTGTTTGTTCCATTTTTTTACAGTTTTATTCATATATGATTTGATAATTCAAGATGTCACATTAGATCTCCTCATTATCTTCAAATATTAAATTATAGTGTAATTTATCTATTATGCTCACGTTTTTTATTTGATTTGGTTGTATTACTATTTAACTCTAAATCTTCTCTCATATGCCATTTACATTGCTTTGATTTGATTATATGATATCTATTCAATTAATATCTTTTTTTATTTTAACATATATTAATTTGATGTTAAAACATTAATTATTTATTATTTATTCTTATTTACTTTTATAACTTGTCACAATTTTGAAAGAGGTTAGATCAAGAGGCTTTTATTATTGGACTCATCTTAATAAGCATTATCTTATTAAATTATCATTTTTATATATAGTTTTTAATAAGATTTTGAGAAATTTTATAAGATATTTTGATTCACATATGATTTCATGATTAAGGATAATAAACTTCATCTCGTAAGTATCTCATAATATAATTTTCTCAAATAATTCATCTCATTTCTTCAAATTTTTAATTTTGATTTGGTAATTACATTGAACCTCTATTATCCTTTCATGTGATCATAACATTTCTTTTATTTTGTTATATTATATTTTTTTTCAATTAATTAATTTCTATAATTACTATTTTTTACTTAAACTTAAAATAATTATTTATTATTATTAATTATCATTTACTTTGGTAATTCATAATAATTTGCTCAGTGATTCAATTAAGACAAGACAAAAATTTTTAGGTTCCCAGTAGCAAAATCTATCCAATTAAATTTTTATTTTTAAATATTTTAATATTTTATATTCAATGGCTTTAGCATAAATTATGAAGCATTTTTATTAAAACTTTAACAATCAAAGATATTGTACTCGGTATCCATAGTATCTTAGAATATAACTTTACCAAAAACTTTATCTTATTCTATCTGTAACATTTATTTTCTTATTATTAAAATAATAGATCATTATTATTTATTTTTATTTACTTTGGTAATTTGTTGTATTTCAATTAAGGTCAAATTGAGACAAAATAGGTATTGCTAGACTTGTCCCGATGAGCTATTTGTATTAAATAATAATTTTTATTATTTTTTTAGTATTTTATGTTTAGGTGTTTCACTCATGTTTTGAGAAATTTTAATTCATACTTAATTTAGTGATCGATGATGCTACATCTAATCTCTTAATACCTCATAATGCAACTATCATATACAATTTATCTACATTCAGCATTAATATATGTTTAATTAATTTTACAATAAAAATTAATAATATAATTTTTTTCTATTTTAAAAATTCATAATAATTATAAACAAGGTTTGATCGAGCGGAATGCTATTGGATGCATCTCGACAACATTTATCTCATTACACATTTATTATTATATTTATAAATATTATATTTTTTGGCATTGTGCTTGATTTAAGAGATGCTTTGATTCAAACATGACTTGATGACCAAGGATATTACTATCCATTTTCTTGGAATTTTGGTAGCCAATTATCCCATATTCATTTGTTCAAATTAATTGCTTTTATTTGGATATATTCTATGTAAATTTTAAAACATTTTCATGTGAGCATTACATTAGAGTTATTTAATAATGTTATATTGCTAGAATTTATTTTATTATAGCCTTAATACATATTTATTCAATATCAAAATAAAATTTATTATTATTCTTTCTTATTTATTTTATTTATTCATAATATTCTAAATGAGATTCAATCAAGACAAAGCAACACATCTCTAAGAGCACTATCTAATTAACTAATATTTTTGTATTGCTAAAAATTTATTTTTAAGAAATTTGGCACACTTTATGAGACTTTTGATTTGTATTTGATTTAATTGTCAAAGATGTTCCACTCAACCTCCTTAGCATCTTGGAATGTAACTTCTTCAATAATTTATCTAATTTTTTCAGCTTTTTCTCTTTTAATTATTCTATTACAAGGCAACTCTAATGCTCCTTAACTTTGTGCTTTACATTTCTTTGATTATGTTAAATAACATTGCTTTAAATTATCTCATTTCAGCTTTAATATATATTTACTTAATATTCAAATAATAATATTTGAGCGAGATAAAACAAACATCATTAGACTCATCTCAATGTGTTTCATCCAATTAAACATATTTTTTTAATATTTTTAAATGTTCTATATTGTAGGGTTGTGACATGTTTTACTGGACATTTTTAATTGCACTTGATATCATGATCGAGGATGTTGTCCTAGTGCACCTCATTATCTTAAAATGCAACTTTCTAGTCCAATTAATCTCATTTCTTAAAATCCTTCACTTAAAATTTTTTATATAAAAATGCTTCAATTTATCTTATTTTACTTTATTATATGTCTTCCAAACATTAAATAAACATTTATTACTACTTATACAAATTTAATTTTGAAATTTACAGTAATTCAGAATGATATTTGATTGATATGAAATAATTATCATTCCATTAATCTAAATGACCACTATAAAAAACATAGATTTTTACATTTTTAAATATCTTATTTTTTATAGTTTTGGCATGCTTTTTTAGACATTTTAATTTGCATGTGATTCGATGATCGGCATTGTTACACACTATCTCCTTAGTAATATATAATGGAACTTTCCATCAAAATTTATTTTAGTTTTTGAAATTATTCACTTTAATTTAGTTATATTTCTTAATAACAATAAATTTCTTTTCATGTCGCCTATACATGTCTTCTATGTGGGTGCATTACAGTGCTTAAGTTTATCTCATTTCAAGTTTAATATTTATTTACTTAAAATTAAAATAATAACTTATTGTCATTTATGTTCATTTATTTTAGTATTTTATAATAATTCAAAGGTAGGCCTAATCAAGATGAAACAAATACCATTAAAATTATCTTTTTGAGCTCTTTCTAATTATATATTTATTTTTATGTTAATAAATATTTTATTTTTGGGGAATTTCTATAGCTTATAAGACTTTTTATTCATTCCTATTTTAAACAATAAGAATGTTGCACTCGATCATCTTTGCATCTTAAAATGGAACTTTCCATATACTATTTCTCATTTTAATAACTTTTTTGTTGTTATTTAGTTGTACTACAATGTAACTCCAAATCACTTATTCTATGACATTTACAACACATTGATTTGGATAACTATATTATTTCAATGTATCTTATTACAACTTTAATATATATTTACTTAATATTAAAATAATGTTTTATTAATATTTTTTTATTTACTTTGATAATTTAAAATAATTCAAAATGGTGTCCAATTGAGGTAAAAAAAGTTTTAGACTCATCTAGATGAGTTCTGGCCAATAAAATATTCATTTTTACATTTATAAATATTTTTTTCTATGGGTTTTAGGACCTTCTAGAGGATATTTTGCTTTAATATTTATGTAATAATCAAGTGTGTTACACTCAATCTCGTTAGTATTTAGAAATTCGACATCTAAAAAGATTTATCTTATTTCTTCAAATTTTTTCTCTAAATTACTTATATTATTATATAACTTTAAATCTTCACTCATGTGACCTCTACATCACTATGAATAAGATATTTAACATTAAGTCAATTAATCTCATTACAATATTTATATAGATTTACCTAATATTAAAATAAATATTAATGCAAGCCAAAGGCATTCCTACGTGGCTTTGATGTGACCTATCATTTCTTTTAGGGGCCTAGAATCCTTGGTTTGGGTCCCAAACACCATTTGGAGGTGATTAATGGTGCCCCTTGGAACGACATAGCATTTTGAAGCTTTTGGTGATGGTTAACTATTGATGTAATAAGAGGTTGATGACACTAAGTTTGTGGCATTAGCTTGAAGGGATTGATTTTGTAGCATAACAAGTTGATGCCCCTAACAAACAAAACTCCATGCTCCATTGTTTGGAGTTGTGGCCTAAAGAGGATTCCCTTAGTAATAGTGAGCGAGACGAGACAAGACTAGTGTGGAAATGTGATAACTTAAAGCCCAAATCGTAGTCTAATGAGGCATCTAGTACATTATTGCTACATGAGGCCCTATAAATGAGTCAGACTATTTGAGAATGTAGCCCAAATTGGATTGTAAATTTTGACCAAGGCTGAAGAATTACCAGAGACCAATAACTAACTAGTATCATAAGGGAATGATGAAAAGTACTTTGAAAGAAGAGTCATAGAGCTCTTTAAATTATTGTTTAGGAAGTAGAATGGGGCAACCAGTATGCCCCACATGGATGCTAAATGTTATTAGATGGTTTGTTACATAGCAAAAGGAGCATACCACGTTAAACCATTATAATGTCACAAGCATAAGTAGACATGGCCTGTGGGAAATCATCATCATAGCTAGTCACATTGCTTGACCCAATAAGGGAGGCATATTGTGATAGCAATGCATGGATTGAGGACAAGTAATGGGCTCCCCATTTATTTTAAGCACATACTAAGGAATCTAACATGCTTTTGACTTGATGGGTGAGCAAGCCTTGAAGGTGCAGTAAATTGATTTGAGAGATCATCTTTTAAGGGGTGAGCCAAAAACAAACCTAGAACTTTTATGATGGGTTCAAGTGAGTGCATGCCTATAGGAACCAAAAAGATGGTGAACTATGCCAAAGCATGGCAATGTAGAGGAAACTTTGATGGAGGTCCATTGTGATACTAATGTGTAGATCACTTGTATCACTTTGGTATAGGGAAAAACTAATAAAAAAAATCTAATAGCCACTTGGTTTCAAATTTTCCCCCAACAAAGATAGAGTCATAGTCAAAGTTCTACAAGATAAAGCAAATGATTAGGCACATTGAGGGCATAATTCCCTCAACCGATTCTTAAACTTTAAATAGATAGAAAATATTAATTGCTTTAATGTGTTGAGCCAAGGAATCAAGACACCAAGTGAGGCAACTTAGATAAGAAGAACCAAAAATGCAAGATAAATTAAAATTTGGGTTATGGTGTTCTGTTACACAATAACCTAGAGCCCAAAAAGGGTGTTGGTTTATTAAGACAAAAGTACAATGGTCACGAAAGCTAAATTCCACTCAGGAGTGTGTAACGAATCACTTATTGAATCAACTAGCCCAAAAAATGGATGACACTTAAGCATATGACCCACACCTAGCCATCAGTGCAATGCAATGCCCAAATCAGTAAGAGGTAATGGTCACTACAAAATGAAGGGGACTAGACTACTTGGAGCATCCTTCAGGGTAGTTCTTCGTGGTAGTACAAAATATTCAAATGAGAACTTTGGAATACAAAGGGGGAAAAATATTCAATATGAATGTCACATGACATGGGTTAGTCATGCCTATGAGATGTGGGAAACATATCAGAGAGTGCTATTTGGCACAAGCACTGATAAGGAGTTGAGTTAAAATTCTTAAGGATATGGTGGTTGATGGAAAGGTCAAATCATATGAAGACATCGATGGCCCTTGGGAAGAGTTATCCCTTCTACTTAATAGCCTATCAGCCCTAAAAACTACTTAATAAAAGATAGGCTAGATTAGTTGGAAAAGCACAATATGTTGAGTAGTATTTGATGAATAACTAACACCTTAAAATTCTTAATGATTGAGAACCTTTGTAACATCCCTAATCCTCATATTAGGAATAAGCTAAATTATGTCGTCAAATGTGCCAAAACATTAAAAATAGCATTTAAAATAAAAAAATTATATTTAATTAGATATCGCTTCTCAAGCTGAGTTTAATGATATTTGTTTCATCTTGAACAAAGTTGACTTAGAATTTCTAAGAATTATGAAAGCTAATTAAAAATACTTATCCATTATATGTATGTATGTATGTATATATATATATGTATATATATATAAATAAATAATTAAATATATTTATATATATATATATATTTGTGAAAGTTTCATCAAAAAGCTATGTTATCAATGTTGAGGAAGTCAATTGTCATCAGTCTTTTGAGAAAATTGAGGATTTGAAGTTGATTTACATCATTGAGGATATCAGGAAGCTAAAAGGGCCATAACCCAATCTAATTTTTATTTTTCCAATATTTAACTTGGAATTCATTACAGTGCAAGAAAAATTCATTATATAAGATCTCAGTTAGAGTTTTATATTATTTGTTTAAAAGATTATGAAAAATTCCATAATAATAAGCAAAATGATGGTTTCATAAAAAGGATTGGTCTAGAAAAGGAGGTAAGAAAGATATCATTTTTGAGATTTAAATAGTAATTCAAGCAATTTATATTAACAACTTGAAAGTTTTCAATTTTTGTGAGATTCTTTAAAATAATTTGAGAAAATTATATTTAATAGATAGAAGTTAATAAAAAGGGGAATTTTAACAACTACAATAGTATCCTAAAAATTAAAAAATTATGAGAAAGGGACTTTAACATAAGTATTACAAGTGAATGAGTTATGTAGTGTTCATTGTTGAAATTATAGCCACATATTGGAAGTAGACACTCAAGCATAAATAAAATATGCATATATCTAATGTAGTGAAGATTGTATAAATGATGACCTTGTATGTGAAGTAAGCACTCTAACATAAAATTTTTTGCATATGCTTGATGTGTTGCTGATTGATAAAATTAAGACCTTGTATGTGAATTCTACATAGAATATGTAATATTATTAAATTGATAAAGTGTTATTTTATGTAAATATACATAAATTTATACTTATATCTTGTTGATGCTACTCTAATGTAAATATTATATGCATATCTTTGACATATATTTGCTAAAATCAAGACATTTTATGTGAATTTGTATAGAGCATGTGATACTGATGAAACAATGTAATGTCATTATGCGTAACTATATGATTAAATTAACTAAAAATTAATGTATGCCTTTTATTATTTATAAAGAGCAATTGTAAAATTATTTGGCATGATTAACTATGTGAGCATGTCATTGATGTGCTCATGCAAAAACATATATCTAATTAAATATTATAAAAATGATGACTAATAAATTACTATAATTCCCTCGTTATGTGGCTATTGGCTTGTACGCATGGTGGTTGACATTGCTGTCATAAGGTAGTTTGTGTCTAATGAGTTATAGAATTGTAATTTGCTACATAGATAAAGCCATTGGAAAATATGAAAAGACAATACATCATTATGCATGAAAATATGATAAATCAACAAAAGAGGTTTCTAATATAATTAAGTAAACTAAAATGAGAATGCTAACTCGCCACCCTGATAGAGATGGGTAGCAGTAGCACTAGTCATCTTACAGTTTACTTATTTAAGTGAAAAATATGTCAATAAAAAAGGCCACATTAAGAAAAAATTCAAAATATTAAAACTACATGTGCTTTTTCATTTCAAAGATTATAACAGATTATTATTTTGATAACATATCATAATTATTTTGATATTTTGACATGAATGAGTCTCTATCTGCTTATATGATATGATTAAGGCTATAATAAACCCCACATATGGTTGTCCCAAATTATTGCTTATTTATTATATTTATTGTGATTTAGAGATTAGCTTATTAAGTAGTGATGGTTGGCATAGGATTTATTTGGAAGAAAAATTTTGATTATATTGGAAACCAACAAAAGAACTTTACCCATTAGAACAACCTATCTGAAAAATTAAAATAACAAAGTTTTGCACTACAAGAGTTGAGCTAAATGACTTTTTGATCATGTCACAAATTGAGTATTATATGTGTATGTAAAAACTAGTTGTAATATTGTAAACAAACTATAAAAAGTATATCACATGGTTATTATGATGATTTCAATTTTTTACAATTATTGGATTTAGTTCTTTTTATTTAATAGTGATGAATATAAACTACATGGTTGACTAGTTTTAATTATGAATGTTACATTAATGCATTTGTAAATTGAAAAATAAAAAATATAGGTTCTATGCATTTGAATTCTAAAATTTGGGAGAGAGTTAGTTAAATATGTGGTGAAAATAGGGCATTCCATATCATGGTATTTGAGCATGATTGAACATAAAAATAATTTTAATAGAGCATATGACAAGTAAATAAAAAGTCACCAAATTGGCCTCAAAGCATGAATTAAATCTAGAAAATGAATGGTGTTTTATGATGTAAAAAAAAGGTTCCACAAATTTATAGCCTTAGAGCAATTAAAGTTCTAAGGACTGATTCTTGAATAACATGATATGTGATTTGTTGATCCAATTTTTACAATGAAGAGTAGATCTAATTCATGAAACATTTGCAAATGAATTAGGGTCACAACTTATTCTAGCTCCTACTAAAACATCAAGATTGAAATTGCAAATGAAGTTTTGTTCTACATTATCCTTTGAATGTTGAAGGAGCAAAATGAAATCAATAGATTAGTGAAGATAGCTTGTCAGTGTTATTTAGTTCCAATACATGAAGTTGAAAAGAAATAATTTCAACTACAAGAACTAATCTCAAAAGTACCTTATAGAATAGTGCCACTTGAATTACAAGAAATAAAAACACTATTAAGGACCTGATTGATAATGATTTTATTAAAACTAGTGTATTCAATTAGGGTTTGCATACTATTTTTGAGGATCAAGGATATAAGTTTAAGGATATATATTAATGGATTGGTCAAGATCAGAAATAATAATAAATATCCCTCAACCTAGAATAGATAAATTTTTTAATCAATTACAAGGAGTTAAATTACTTCTAAAGATTAACTTGAGCTCTAGTTATCATCAATTAAAAATTACAAGTCAAGACATTCCAAAAGATACTTTTAGAACTAGATATGACCATTTCAAATTTCTAATGTTGCCTTTTTATTTTATGAATACTCTAGTAGATTTTGTGGATTTAATCAATGGAGTGTTTAGGAAATGGTTAGTTTATTTTGTTATTATTATTTTTTTATGAGATCTTGATATCTTTTCTATAGGTGAAACAAAGCACAAAAGACACTTGCATATAATGTTATAGAGGCTGCAATGTCCCAATTGTATGCAAAGTTTTCAAAATTTTTCTTTTGGTTATCTAGTACATCATTCTTGGGGCATGTCGGAGTGCAAGAGGAATCTCCATGGATTTGTAGAAAATAGAAGCTATTATTGAATGACATAGGCCTTGGAAACATAATAAAAATACAAAGTTTCTTATGCTTGGCTATGTATTACAAAACATTTGCTAGAGGTGATTTTCTCAAATTATAGTACCATTAGGAACATTAAAATTGAAAATAATGACTATTGAATGGAATATAGACGATGAAAAAAGTTTTCGAACATTAAAACAGAAATTGATTTCAACACTTACCTTAGCATTATCTGAGAGAGAAACTAAATTTTAGGTACAAACTGATGGATCTTTGTAAGGATATGGGTGTATATTGCTATAATAGATTTATAGAATATTCTTTGAGGTAGCAACAACATAACAAAAGAAATTATCTTATACATGATCTTGAGCTTATCAAAGTTATATTTGTCTTCAAGATGTAGAGACACTATCTTTATGACTTGAAAATTTTTCTATTTTTTTAACCACTAAAGTTTTAATATATTTTAAAAAAAAGTTAAATTTAAGGCAATCAATGTGGTTGAAACTATTAAGGACTATGATATGCAGATTGTTTATCATGCAGGAAAAGCCAATGTTGTAAATTGCACATTAAGTTGGAGCAACAATATTCATAGTATGCTATTAAGCTTGAAAAAAGCACAATTATTAGCCAAAACAAATTAATAAGAATTAAATGTGATATTAACAGCTATTAGAAGAAATTTTATCAATTAGCTACTGTAATAGAGTGGTGGCAATCTTTGAAAGTTACTTAAGATATAGATGAAGACATCTAATAAATCAAATCCTAAGTTTTGGATGCAAAGAAAAAAATAAATTGAATGAGGAGTTTTATTTTATGAGAACAAAATATGATAGAAGGTACATCTAAAACAATATTATTAAAAGAGATTAATAGAACAACATGTGTATTCCATCCAAAAATCACAAAAATGTGACATTACTTGAACAAGAGATGTTAAGTGAATGGCATGAGGAAAGATTTATATGATTATATAAGCAAGTGCATTATATATCAATAGGTGAAAGAGGAGCAATAGAGACCAAGTGGGTTGTTCTTATCCTAATGTAGGAATATGAAGAAAATATTAATAGATTTTATAGTTTGGTTACCAAAAATTGGTCAAGGACATAATACAATATAAGTAATGTTTGGTAGATTAAGAAATATTAGCCCATTCTGTACACAATAAACCTACGTATCAATCTAAAAGGTAGGAACAAAAATTAAAAAAAATAGCCCATTTTGGGATTACTTGGTGTGTCGAATGAAATTATATTTTATCAAGATACTAAATAAATCTCATATTTCTAGAAAAAAGTATAAGAAACATTTGGTACTTAATTAAGATTTAAAGTAACATTTCAACCTTGAAGAGATGATAAACTAAAAAAACTATAAAGACTTTGGAGAATATGTTGAGATAGTTTATTAGATTTTAGTGAGAGTTAGGATACACTGCTGACATTGATTGAACTTTCTTGTGGCAATAGTTATCAATCCAACATAGACGGGCATCACATTAGGAAATATATGATAGGAATTGTCAATGACTATTGTATTACTACGAAGTTGGTAACAAAGCTCAATAAAATTGATAAATAAAATAAGTTAGATGTTTCAAATTATTCATGAAAGAATATAAAAAGAATAATATCATTAAAATAAATACTTTAATATAAAAAAGGTAGAGTTCCAAGAAGGAGGCCATCTATTCTTAATTGTTAGTTTGATCCTGGGTGAAACCCAATTTAGTAAACATAAGAAGTTAAAGCTAAGGTATATTGGACCTTTTCGAATACTATAAAGAGTTGAAGTAGGTTTATACATAGTGGAACAATGCCATGCATTGGAAGATGTGCATAATGTATTTCAACTTTTAGTTATCAGAAAATATATTGCCAATCAATTCCATACAATACAATATGATCCAAATACTATAGAAGAGTAATTATAGCTATGTTATGAAGAGAAACCTATCAAAATCATAGTTAAAGTGATCAAATAATTAAGAATGAAAGTGATTCTTGTGATTAAACTATAACATAGTCAAATAGGACATTAAGCTACATAGGAACTCAAGGATGACATAAGAAAGAAGTATCTTAAGCTATTCTAGATCATAAGAAACATTTTCTATGATGGTAGAGTTTGTAACATCCTCAATCCTCAAATAAAATATAAATTGAATAATCTCATAATACATGCTAAAATGCTAAGAGCATGAAGTATTTGACAATATAAAAATGAATATAAATTAAATAGAGCTCATCAAGACAAGTATTTTGATAGTTCTTTCATCTTAGTCAATGTTTTTTCATAATTTTTATAAATTAACAAAGCACATAGAGATAAATAAAAATATATTATATATATAATATGTAGTTTCTATTTGTGAAAATAAAACCTACTCCTCCCTAGCCATGCCAGCTCTCCATGAACTAGTTTTTTCCTCATGCAACCAATCAATGTTTCAATAGAGACTTGCTTTACTAATGATGTTTGCATCAATTATCAATATCCTTTCAATGGTATCAAGGATTTCAAGTCAATTTGAATCTAGAAACCTCAGGTAACTCAAATAATCTAAAACCCAAAATCTCTCTTATCTTTTAAATAATTAACCTAGAAATCATAAGATTTTTAGTAAACGTCATTATATGATATCCTAATTATGGTTTTATGTGCTCTATTTGAAAGATTGGGGAAAACCATTAATAATAAGGAAAACTAGGGTTTTAAAAAAGAGAAAACAAAGAAAAGAAGGAAAGAAAGATGTAATTTTTGTGATTTAAGAAACAAGTCATAAAATTTTATATTGATAACATAAAAATTCTCAATTTGGGCAAAAATCTTTAACTAAGTTGAGAAAATTATAGTTGACAAACAAAATTGATCAAAATGGAGAATTGAACAACTACAAAGCTACCCCATATTGTTAAAAATTATAAAGTACTCTAACATAAATATTATTTATGTATGACTCATGTATTATTGATTGTTGTACTGTAAACCTTACATGTGAAGTAGGAACTTAACATAAATATTATATTCCTATGCCTGATGTAGTTTTAATTTTTTAAATTAAGACTTTTCATATGAAATATAAACTCAAGCATAAATATTATATTCATAAGCTTCATGTATTATTGATTATTGAATTACAACCTTGCTTATGAAGTGGGCACACCAATCTAAATATTATGTGCATAGTTGATGTATTATTGATTAATGAAATTAAGATCTTGTATGTGTGTTTGTGTAGGACACATAATATTGATGAATTAATGCAGTATTACTTTATGTAAATAATAGAAATTTATATTTTAATTGGATATATGCACTTTAAAATTAATAGCATATGCATATTTTTTATTTATTACTAATTTCTAAAAGAAAGACATTGTATGTGAATTTGTATAGAACATATGATACTAATGTATTGATTTAATGTTATTATATGTAACAACATGAGAAATTATACTTATAGATAAATGTATGCCTTTTAAATTTGGTAAAGTATAAATGCAAAATTGTTTTACATGACTAACTATGTGAGCATGACTTTGATATGCCAATGTAAAAGTTCTAATGTTAAGGTGAAGAAATTCAGCTAAGGATGAGTAAATTGTGGGAGTAACTATGACCCTCTGAAGGTAGTCAAATGACTCACCATCTAATTAGTGATGTAGATGATGGATTACTAAGATTCCCACTATCCATACCAATTATCAAGCACAACCATAGAAAAAGGAATTTTCTTGGTAGAATAAGTAGAGAAAGAAGACCACATTAAGCTTAAATATAGTCTGACTTTACTAAATGACTTGAGATGTGTAACATAAGTGAGAGTCAGCATGTCAACAAAATTGAAATGCTACTACCTTTAATACTAATTTACTTATTTTGTGAGATGAAAGTGGGGCCCAACCCTCATTTTGGCACCAAGTCTCACTTGATTGGTCGATAGAGATGAATGACATTAAAAGGTGAGGAGTTTGGTAAGGTAACACATTTGTTAAAAGATAACTCCATTGTTCTAAGGTTAACTAAACATGAATTGAGATTTCATGTGAAACAAATTGATTTAATTTGTAGTATAAATATGAATAGTGAAAGAGTAGCATATTGTGCTTTTAGGCTTTCAAAAATTGAAGCTAGATATGGCAAAAATGTTACCACATTGATAAATTCCATATGGTAGTCAAGCATTCATAGCGATATTACTTATTGATCCTTCAATTTTGTCTCTCTCATCTTTTTGAAATAGAGTTCACCAAGTATTAGATTGTTCACCCACCAAAATAGAATTTGAGTAGGGTTTAGACTATCATGAGATAGGTTAGTTTTATTCCAGTGATGAATGTATAAAGATAACAATTCAACCTAGTACTAGAGAAACTATTGCTTCACACAATTGGCCATTGGACTTAGTTTAAAAGCCATTGGTGCGAACCTATCACGTGTAGGATTATGACAGAATGTCACTAAGTCAAACTCTGCACTAAGATGTCATGCCTCGACCTATTGTTTCCTTTTTGGCTGATAGTAGGGGCTTCACACCCCAATGGCACATGACCATAGGCTCAACTAATGTAGCAGAATGTTGGATGGAATAGGAACCTTAAGAAATGACATTTAAATATGAATATTAGGAAAAATCCTTTGTAGATGACTTAAATTTGTAATGTTGCATTATAAGTGGTAGTATGGTCTTATAGTCATGAGCCTTTGAGTTCCAACCCTATGTCAGAGCATATTCAATACATCAAAGATATAGACATCATAAAGCTTCAAAACACCCCTTCCCTGCTTGCTTAGATTACTCGGCATGCTCTAATTTTTTTGATACTTATTATGGTATTTTGTGTGGTATTCTATGTGTTACTTCATGTGATACTTCATGTGGTACTTCATGCGATACTTCATGTGATTCTTCGAGTGGTACTGTGACGTTCACATTGTGTATCATGGAGGGCTTTTTATTGTGTGAGAATTAAATGTCTTACATTGTCCATTGTTGAAGTTAGATGGTGCAATGTGGTAATTACATCCATTACTAAAATGTTACTGATAATAATTTAATGTCAGTGGAAAAGTTTCACTTCTTTGTCCTTATTCATCACTTGTGATTGTATAGGCATGGATGCGGAGCCTCTATAATGAGAGATTTGCATTTTTCCTTGATGAAATTGTGATAATATGCCATTTCCAAGGGGCATTGAGTGGAACAATTTGGCATGCATAAAAGTAGAAGTTAGATGGTGTAATATCTATAGCTGTTTCCAAGGCAATGCATTGTGCATGCATGACAGCCAGTATATGCACTGACAGCAGCATCATGTGGCATGACTGGTGGGTCCTACAAATTTAACTCTTTCTACGACACTATTGTCTTGGCGTTATATGTGAAATAGTTTATGGACTTCATAACCAAAATATATGCAATGATATAACGATAAGAACTGTTGGTTGTTGTAAACAAAACTAACAAGTTAACTATAGCTATGGATTCAGTTGAACATAATTTGAGAATAGAAATCATATACGTCGAACAAACTAAACATAGAACAAGGTTTTTCTTACAATAATAGTAGATGTACACATGTCATCTAGTCTAGTAATACTTATTTCTACATTCAAGTTATCATGCAAATCTACATCATAATTTAATTTAATCCAATCAATTGGAGGAGTCTAATGAGAGGCAACAAACATCTTATCAAGGCCACATATACAAATGCAGAATGCCGTTAGAGAGTTATACGAAGTAGCAATTGTAATGTGAATGTTCTTTCGTAAGGCAATAGAATTGAAGACCTTTTTTACATATGCCTACAAATTCTTGTTACACCTAATGTGTGATAAACATAAAGTAGCATATCTTATTACTTGAGAAGCTAAGCCATCTACACATTCACATATATCTAACTAAGGAGTTCAAAAATGGAAGTGATGGCCCTATCATTAAACCCATGTAGCATGATGAAATCATTATTCAAGCTACTTGATTCGAGTTCATTCACAATATAACACTCCAAGAAATAATTTGGCACAACTACTCAGCCTTGTGAAAAAAATCATCCTCTCCCTTCACCTTATTCCTTTTCTATTTTCCATTTTAACACTTTCACTTCCACTATCACTATTCTGAAAAAAAAAAAGTTTACAAATGAGGGCTCAAGATGAAAATACATCTCAGACAAATCAAGCACTTTGTTAAATTCAACATGAGTTTATTATATATGTGCAACTGATTTTTGTCCCTTGAACACATAGAACTAGATATCAATAGCATAAAATAATTTAAGGCTAAACACGTTAATGGCTTAACCATGATAATACTTTTAGCCAAAGCTCATAAGGTCCTAATTAATTTTAATTTACATCTAACTGTGTTAAGTATCTTTGATGACCTTAATAGCCCACAGTTGTATATTTTAACTATTGCCAAGTCAATTGCATTGGAAATATAGGAATTCATGTAATAAATTCCTAGGTAAATTTAAATTTGATAATTTGATTAAGGAACCTGTGAGATGGTGATGTTTCAAATCATAGAAGTATTTGAATTTCCACCAAGTGAAGGCTGCAAAATGTGAGTTAACTTGTGTCCCGATATGGTACATGACCACAAGATCACATTTTCCACTTGATTTAACAACAAATTTTGATCCTACAAGGTCCACCAAACACTATCAAAAAGAACAAGAAAACGTTACAAAGACTACTAGGAATTATTCCAAAATGAAGCATAACAGATGACAAACAAACGAAACAAAAACATGATTATTTTGCCGCCAAAACAACATACCAGAACAAATGCACGAATAGCATAAAAAAATTAGTTGAATCACCTTCTCCACTTCTCTCCATACTTTCAACAATCTAGAATTGAATTTAATTAGTTGAGATACTTAAAAAATGTTCAACAGAAAGCACGAGAACAAACAAATATGCATGCCATGTGAAAACTTGTATAGGAGCAGCTACTTTAAAGGTTCATGTTTGTCTCCCCAATGTGTCGATGAACTGTAAAACAAAAGAAATTTTGCCCTTAAGCTGCAATGCTACTATGATATAACTAAAATGAGGAGGTGATGTTTTGGCCTTACATTCACCAAATTCCATGAGTTGAAGGACTTGCATAGGGGAGGTAACAATCTCGTCTTTCAAACCAGCAACATTTATGCCTCTCTTCATTGAGAAGGTAGAACATATAATTTAAATAGAAATAAATAAAGTTCATAATGATGCAACATAGAACAATACTGAACAAACTAGAAATATACCTCATCTGATTCATGAATTTGCAACTTTGGATGCCCATGAGCCAACAAGTCATTGATTTCTCATTGTATAAGGCACTCGAACAAGGAACTCTCTACCCACCTTCAAAATGACAAAAACATAAAGCTAAATAGCTATTCAGATAGTAAAAGATTAAAATAATTTTTATAGAGACTTTGATCCCTTTTAGAGATTAAACATTAACTAAATAATTATGAGCAGATCTATGTCTGGTAGATGAAACACATTTTTATAAGTCAAGGACTTCTATGCAATAAATGAGGACATGTATGTTAAACTATTTTATTAGTTCAAAAAGAAAAGTGTAATAAAAGCTAAAAATTAAGATAAAAAATAATCCTCGAAAAGGAACACAATAAATAAATATAAAAAATAATGACAATAAATGATGAAAACATTCAGAAAAAAGGCTGGAAGGATTTATAGTTGTAGAGGTAAACCACCACTTGAATAAATCTACATAACTCATGAATAGAAAATAGTATGGTTCCCAGTTGACTGGGAGATCCTCTCAGCAAAAAATAATTTGACTCTTCCATATAATAGTTATTTAGGATTTTCTTTCACTATACACCAAAATTAATAATTCCAAGAACAAATGTCAAATATACTCCTCTATAATTAACATAAATTATATATCACATTTTTCCAATGTTAACATACCAAATACTTATATTTAATGTGGACCATAGCAAAGAATTTAATAAACTAGTAAACACGTGTATATATGCTTTTTGAGCTCATGACTAATTCTCTGAATTAAAATTACATAATATTATTACTGAACTGATACACTTTAAATGATTAAATGTAGCAAACTAAATGAAATGAACTGGAAGCATGTTAATAGACAATGATCAAGGCAACCAAGTCTAGAAATTGTGGATAGAATTCTTCAGAAGCTACGACTAAGATCTCAGGTCGTGAATCCAAGGTTTGTTAAGTTTTGAATGCATATCAAGGATTTATGGAGTTTAGTGACACTGGTATTATATTTCTAGTTTTCTTTTTGTTGTTCATTGTGCATGGTTTTCCTTCAGGTTGATATTCCATTTTTGCAGCTTCCTTTACTTGATCTATATTTTTATAAAAAGGATCATCTCCATTATTTTTGAAACTTCTTACATGTGGTAAATTTATGCTCTGAAGTATGGACTTCCTTCTATGAAAATTTGTTGTCACGGTTTCTACTCACTTATGTTTTCCAGAATTTCTTGAGGTCTCATGTGATCACTTCCTTACATGATATGGATTCTAAGGCAGCATGCTTAGTTCATTTTATAGATGACCATGTTTTCTTTCCTTGTTGAAATAATGCCATATAAATCTAAATATTCATTATCTTCTTTAAAAATGATTTCAGATTGACTGGTCACATTTTTGGACATGGATTGGCATGGAACTAAAGTTAAGTAGATTGTCTAATGTCATTGAACCTTAATTTCATGGATAAAATACATGCCAACCTAAGAACTACTCGAGCACACTTTTCAACCCATCAGTTCAACAGATCAGGCAATCAAACTATAGAATTGCACCTTCTAAAATAGTCTACTAGTTGAACGGGTTTGTTCCAAGTCTATATTCTATTTAAATGAAATGAAGGGATGTGTTATGGAATTTAGAACCTATGTAAAACTAACCAAAAAAATGACATGAAGCCCAAAAAAATTGCACTAATGTTAATGCATCCCTTGGAATGAATGTGTTGTATTGTATGAATAAAGTGAGAAGTGAGCATGAGGTCAACACACCCGGATGTTGTCTTAAAAGAGCAAGCACTTACACTTGGATGACTGAACAAAGTTAGTCCAAGGCAGAAAAATTTTTATAGGATATTAAAATATATGTACTTTAGTTAGAAAGCTAATGGAATTTTTTAATATAATAATTCAATGAAAGACAAATGTTGTGTGTTCAGAAAGCTAAGTAGATATGAGAAATAGCAAAAGAATTTAATACTTTAGGATTTAAGTTTTGACAATTAGGTTAGAAACATGACAGAAATAGACTTTTCATAATTTTGAATAAAAATTTAAAAGGTGTGATAGATGTTAAGAGGATTAGTGAAAGGGTCATAGCTTCAAAGTTCATTATACCAAAGCAAGCAATAAATGTTGGCAATGACCACTCCTAAAGAAGGACTAAATATGTTAAGGAAAAGTTTAGATTGTTTTGGAAAATTTAACACAAAGCATCCATGAAAACATTTTTAATTTTAAGAGACTTAAATAGCTTATAGGTAAAAAGAAAAAGAATTTAAACAATATCATGGTGCTTATGGGTTAGGAAAGTTTAAAAAGATATTAAAATTATTTTCTAGTCCACTTTAGCATATGATTTTATTATCGCTTGTATTTTTTAAGAAATAGAAGGAGCATTATTGCTTGAAAAGAAAAGTCACTTAACACACATTGATTGTTTCATGAAGAGGAAAAATAAACTTTTAGATTGTAAAGGTTTTAATGTGATACCATGAAATTTTTGACCATCCAACATCAATTAATGATCTAAGATGTCCACTTTAAAAATTATAAGAGATAAAACAAATGAATTACCCAAGAATAGAAAATATTAACTTGAAGATAAAAAAAAGAAATTTATTCAAGAATAAAAGTCTTAGATTTATGTTCAAGAAGATAAAGCAAAACACAAATCATATAAGAGATAACTTAGCAAATATATTGGTAATACAACTGAGTTAGTGCATAGAGGATCTAAAAAGTGCACCCAAAATTACAAATCATCTTATCGGTAGAAACAAGATGTAGAAATTGAGGTTAAAAACAAATTTTTTTATAAAACATGACTCAAGTGTATAAGTATGGAGGATTCAAAGAGATATGTACTAGCAAGACAAAAAGCCACAAAGTAATGATACAAAGAAACCAACTTTAAAAACTTGTATAAGAATTTGAAGATTAAAAAGAGAGAAAGGTACATTTGTCGAACTACCAAAACAAAAAATGGAAATTCAAATATCTATGTCTGCTAAAATGGATCAAGTTTGTCTATCAAAAAGTACCAATAGATGATGGTGATATGAAAATCGACATGAACAAGCTATCTTCATTGGCTTTTCAACAAAAATTATGATAAGAAAATTGATTAAGGGAAGTATTGTGCACCTAGACCTCAACTTAATATATGTTGAGCTATATACCTACTTCCTATCTTGATAACCACAAGTTAATCCTCAAGGACATCCCTTGATAGCTTATCTATATGCATGGGTATAACCAACTTCCCACTAATGATTAGTGTTCATGATCGACACCTTCAACTAAAGTATCAACGGACTCTAACACTACTCGTAACAAATCGACAAGCTTAGAAAGATCTCAAGATCATTGAAAAGCTTCATCAATTAAGTTCAACTATCTCTTGAAGCAGGCTCTACCATAAGGCAAGTCATCATGCATTTTCTTCACACTTCGTCTAATTTTGTAAGATGCATTCATAATTATAAAATATTTGAACTTCCTCAACAGAATCCTATCATGTTAAACCCATATACAACCTCAACGATATCAATTATATCATATACATCAAAGGCATGCCTATTTGACACTTGAGACAAGAAGTATGGCTTTACTATGATACAAAAAAAAAAGAAATCAACCTAAAAAAAATAAGGTTAGACATTACAATGTGTCTTTTCCTTCCAACTAAGACCTTCTTCTTGATTAAGAATAATTTTGATGAATAAATCTCCACTAATTTGCCTTCCATCCAAATACCCACTCTTCTATAGATCATAATTGCCTTCATCTACAACTCTTTGCACTTCTTTTATTTCTTTCATCATCGCTTAAAACCATAGCCTTTTCCTTGCAACAAAAGTGCTCCATTTGTCACTACCATAAGAGGTGACAATATTTCCTCATTGCCATCGATTCTAGCATAGTCGACTACTGTGAGTTCACTTCCTTACCCCTCACCTAGCAATTCTTCCTTTTCTTCTTCAATTCATCTTGTAAATCATCTCATATATTATCGTATCGTTTCTACTTTCCTTTTTTAGTTAATTGATTAATTAATGCTAAACTCTTAATGAGGAGACAAAACAAATCTATTGAATTATTTTCCAAGTTCCATATTTACAAGAACAAAAATTTAAAATAATTTGTTAGTTTAATTATTTGGGCCTAATAATTAATAAGGTATTTGGTAAAAAATAACTAATCATGTTATTCATGCATTTTAAATATGTTATTAACATGAATGTTGTACTTAAGTAGCTCAGGTTGAACTTGGATCGAGTAACTTTGCAAATCATTGGGTGTTCAAATCAAATTTGTGCATTCTAGCATAATGTGTTTTACCCAATTGTGCATTTAATTATTTAAGGGCAAAGTTGCATAATAGTACTATATCACATATAGAAACACCTTGGTTGATTTTATATAAGTTGCATTGTATAATACAATTATAAAAACTCAAGGGACTTTCAAGTCAAACTTCTAATACCACTCGACCTATACATGGTGTGATACTTGATGTTGCTTGACTTAAGAAAGCTACTCTTATCTTAAGAAAAGATACTGATTTCCATTGGTTGAAGAATTGATAAATTGTTTTTGCATGTTTTTCAATAGAAATTTTGATTGCACACTCATGCAATCCAAAGCACCAAACAAGTAGTACCATACTTAAGTGCCCCTTTATGACTATCAAACGTTTTAATCCTTATTTCTTTAGAAATAGATAATCTTTATTTTGAAAAAAACATTTTTATTTTGAAAACCATTTTATCATTTTTTAAACCAATATGGTTGCTCAAAAAAATAACAATTTAAACTCTTTCACAAACACATGATTCACAAAATTTAAACAATTGTTACAACAAAAATAAAAATAATAATTCTATCAAATATCAAATTAATACATATAATTGTCACAACATCTCCTACATCAAATATTAACAAAATTCTAACACAACCATATAAGCAAAAGTAAAAAATTGTATAGTTTATATCACCCTCGTTGCTCCCTTATATTGTTGTGATAAGTATACCTCTCATAATTAAAGACTCTCATTATTTTATTTATATATGCTAAATAAATTTTTATAAGCTATTTATGTTTATTATATCTTAAAATCATCAATAGGTCATGTTCTATTATAATCTCTTTTCTTGAACATGTTGTTTAAATGTACTTGCAATTATTGAATGATTACCATAAGAAAAAAAATTAGGCCAACAATGTTGTTGTGATATGTCTTTGTTTTGTAAATCTTTTTAGTAGAAACAAACTATGCCAAAGATCAAAAGCTCAACAGACAAAAAACATGTAAGAAAAATACAAGGCACTACAAGATTGGGTCATGACGTATGTTAGATCCCAATAACAAAATATATTATATCAATGATAAGATATCTAAAATGAGACTACTATATCAATGCAATGTTTCCATACTTTACATTAAATCCTTCTAAATTTGCTTTGTAATTATTTTGACCCTTATTTTAAACTTCCATTAGAATGCAATCCCCCTTTTAATTCAATATTTGCTGTCATTCAACCATTTTCTCTTTCCTTTCTATTAACAGATATTGTTTAATCGTTAAAACAAAACCAAGATATTCTTTTAAAGTTAGTTTTCACCTCTAAATGATGCCCAGGAGTGAGATACAACACATCATCTGTTCTATTATTAGATTCCACCTCTGAACGATACTTCAAAATATGATAAAACAATTTAGTAACAAAATGACTTCTTCTTTTAATATAGGAGCCTTATTCTTAAGGCAAATCTTTGTTTAACTATTATAATCTCTTTTTGATACCCTTAAAAATAATATCTTATTTACTTAAATAAAATATCCTTTTCTATTTTTTTCGTAATATAATCCGAATTAGTGACATATGTCATGCCATGCATGTTAAAAATATTGTGCCAACTTAAAAAGCCATAAAATACTCCTAACTTTACAAAAAAGAGTTAAATAAGAAAATTAAGATAAACGGTTAATTCTCTCATAAACCCTTCCAAAATAATTTACATCTCTTTTTCTATAGCCAACAATTCAAATGCCTACATGACAAGTCTCATCTCATATATTTTCTACAGCCAACTCTAGGATATAAAATTCCAAAAAGAGCTTGTAAAATTCTCATTGGGATATTTTAAAATGTGTTCTTCCTCTAAATTAGATTCTACATTGCATTATCACACTTGCCTAGCAACATTATTTAATACTAACATAACCAAAAGAACAATCTTGTGGTCCACACATGCCATAGTATTAAAAAACATTTCAATCTTATCTAAGCAACCATCTACTTGGAAATGATCTACAGTGAATGTAAGCTTAAGAATTGCTCCATAAGAAAATTTGCTTGACACATTCGCACATTCTTCTCATTCTTGACTTGCATAACAACCTTCTTAAACTATATCTGTGATATACTCTCCCTTTAATTAATCTCCTTTCCCTTGAGCTATTACGACCATTTTGTTATTAGAATGGTTCTCTTCTTCCTCATACATCTTTTAATTTCCAAACTCCATGTTGCACTTACTAAAATGTCAAGTCAAATTCTAAAATAAACTCAACAAAATTTCAATTCATATATATAAAAAATAAATCCAAAAACTTAAAATTCAATTCATCATGTATTTAATTCTCAAAAAACTTTCCCACAAAAATTAAATCATAAATATCAGCTCATAATAATTCTTTTAAAACTTTGTTTCTCCATAATCAATTAATTATCCCAAAATTTCATAGACAATTTTTAATTATGTCAGGAAACTTACATCTGGTTGAAGAGCTATACATCACCTCGACATATAGTATGTCCATATAAGGTATTACTCTCTACTATGTGTAATTCTTATTCTTCTTGTATTGCACGTCGAATCAACCTATCAAACATAACAATTCATGTATTGTATGCAATACTCTAATTGGCCCTCATAAACTCGATGTATGATATATAAAATTTCATTTATTGTACGTAATTCTTTCTTTTGTCTTTATACCCTTGACATATTACTTATAATTCTCTATCTAGTCCTTATACACTCTAAACATAATATGTCTAAAGGTGGCATACCATACATTAAGCAACAACATATCATACTTAACAATTCATGTGCAATACAAGAAACTAGATTTCCACAGTTTCCCAATCTTTATGTTTTAGTCAATTATTATATAATTACATGCATTGTTAAAAACATTATATGCATACAACTTTATTCTATTATGCATAACTTATATACATGAATAGCAAGTAGGTTGTACAAGCTCCCAACTAGACCACCCCTCAAATTAATGATAGTAGGGATCATCTTCTCTACTCCCCAATGACTACCATTCTTCTATGTTTAAGGTTACAACTCTTCTTGTAAAGTCTAGGCACCCTCTTTTATTTGTAACAATTGCATATTAAATTGTCCTCTTACTGCCCCATATCTGTATTTTTTCTTAAATCCAAGGTCTGCACTTTAAACTTCTTGGTCGCATGCTTGCTCTTTCTTTGATATCTAAATCTCAAACAAATTAACAATCATTTGTTCATGATTGTTTATTAAATTTCTTATTTATTTAGGTACAATAATTAATTAGCAATTGGTACCAAATTACTATTAGTGTTATCCATGCAAGTAAATATGTTGTTAACCAGATGTCACACATATGTAGTTCACATCACAATTTGTGCAAATTGATTTACAAATTATAGTATTGTTTGGGATAGTGCATTTAGTAATATTCAAGTTTTACCTATTAGAGAAAAATTATGACATTTGTTCTAAACACTCTACTTAATTCAATGACACATTATAAATAATGTTTAACATATAAATTCTAAAAAATATTAAAATTCATGTAAGGCCTTTTTTCACTGTAATCATTAATCTTAACTATAAAGAAAAGTTAGATGTAAATTGTTATGTGATATGTATACTTGTGATTGGTATATGATCTCCAAGGATAACAAATGATATGTAGTGACATATTGCTTATTTATGTTCTTGCTTTATTCACATATGACTTGTTTTCCATATTCAATGCATTTGACACTTAATTATTTATTTACAATATTAATGATTTATATGAAGCTCATGTTGCATAGTAATAGCACATCATCTAAAATAACTTCACCATTGATCATATGGCATTTATTGTGTGTGGGGCATAATGGATAATGGCATCCTTATTTTATATAAAGGCTGGCTAATCTAATCAAAAAGCCAAAGAAGTCATGACTCTTCGATTTCAGGATAGTGGTGAGCATCCTTCTAACAAAAACCAAGTGCCTATGAGCTATTGTGGTAGGATGGCATGATGTATGACTCCATATATGAATATACATATATTATTCTTTGCATGAATATAGTGGATCATGATGCCAAATAGCAATATCATGTATATGGTTGTAAATGTTGTCCATTTGGCATGTTTTAAAATTATGTATTGGATAATATTGATGTACATAAATTTGTGAACATTTATGTTATATTAAATTAAGTTGATTAACATGGTTTAACAAAGTAAATAATTTTAAATGACATTTAAGAGTTGATGCACATCTTTACTTTCATTGTTCGTGAATAATATACATCATAGAATATTCCATACTTTTTGTTTTTAATCTTATTCAATTGTATATAGTAGAACATTCATTCTCCAACACAATTTCATACATGTTGTGACATGAAGTTTCATCTATTAATTGGTTAGAACCTCAAACATTGCCTTGTATATTTTTTCAGGCCCAATTTACTTGATTAGTAAATTGTCATTGGAGGATTAGTAATAAACTATCTTTTGAAATTAGTATATTCAGATGTTTTATTATATTATCTTAATTACTTATCCAATCATCTTCAAAATTTGGTATATGAATAACATTATATTTTTCACATTATAAGTGCTTATTATCAAATTTAGTATAATGTTGTGTGTGTATTTTTGATTAAATAAGACTTGCTTGCTCTATTTGCCAAATTCTTCTCTAACATATATCTTTTTTATTTTAACAATGCAAAGTCAAATTACTTGGTCTTGATTTCCAGCTTGCTATCTAAGTCATGGATTTTTCTCACATTATCAAGATATGACACATAATGACACCACAATGATTAGCCTTTTCTTTCTCCTCAAATAGAGAAAAAAATGAGAGCAGACATGCAACATTCACACAAATAACACAAAAAGTATTCAAAATGAAATAATAGCACAATGGAATAATGTAGAGCCAATTGTAGGAATGGCTAATATATGCATGATATGCATTGTTGTGGAGGCATGAAGGAGCATATAAGAAATAAGTTTCTTTACTTAAAATCATTTGGATAAATCACAAAAACTAGTACAATAAATTGAATCATTAAATTTAATATTTTTTAAATGTGTACACATATGTTTTGTCTAGACATCACTCTTCAAAAGTACAAGTCAGCACTAGTTGAAGTAGCATTGCACACCTAAAAGAAGTTCAGAGTCGACATGTATATTTTGCAATAAGTGACACTTAACAATTAGAAGAATGCATCCTTCAACTTGAGGAACTTACATAGATTTCTTAGTTTAAGTTGAATCAATTTTTATATGTAATTCATTTTCATTAAATAATAAAAGTTATATGTACCTATAGCTAGTTCATTTCTTGAAATTGTTGCATGGTCTCAATAAGAAAACACGTAACATGTTATAATAAGCAGGTTATTTATATGTTAATTTTATTCATATGAAACTAGTTGAGCATATTTACTATTGAACATAATACTTTTTGATAAACTATCACAGCTCATGTGATACCTACAATACATATTCCTAAAAAGATCATGTCACATAATATTATTGGATCATTATTAATAACTCTATGATTGATTATTTATAGGTGTAATTGAATCTTGAATGTGACAATTAATGATAACATTTATTTTATATGATTGGATAACTATGTCAATAATCTCTTACAGAGGAAACTCTATTGTTTGAAGTGAGTAATAAGCTCACTTTCGTGATAAGGTTACCACAACATATCCCCAAAGTCATTATATTATATATGAGTTATGATAACTAAATTGTGATGTACATGAATACTTATATATATGTATATCTATTGTGTAGATATATTAGAATATTGACGCATACTAACTCTGTTTTTTGTATCATAAGTATAATTGAAATTCAAATGAGCAATTCGATAAGTTGAAATTTGGTTTTTCATAATGTTGGTATTCATAACTTATGTCGGTATTTATGTTTTTGGCATTAGTTCAATTGGCATGTCTAAAACATTTAAGTAATTGGAAGTAACATTCGAACATTGATGCATGTCTTATTTTTTCATTTATGAACATCTTGCATGATAGAATTTATATACTAGTTTTCTGTTTCGTTTCACTTCTTATGAGCTATGAGACCATATTCATGTAGTAATTGTTATTATGTATTACATAAACCATTGACATTCCCTTTTGTATATCCACACCCCAATCTTTATTGCTCAAGCTTTATCGAGGGATTTCACCTGTTAGTTTGCTTTGTAAACTTAGATGTTATTTCATATATTAACTTTTAAATCTATCTCACTAATCAGTAGCAATGGTCACACCCTCCAACACTAGACCATCTATTGGGATGAATATTTAAGAGTTTAGTTTTATTGATTGTCTTGTTATCATTTAGATTTAGATAATCAATAATATATTATTATATCAAACACTATTATATGAATAATATGTATACTTTCCTTTTGAATAAATGAAACCAATTAAGTTTTTATTAACAATTTATCAATTTATCTATTTATTTTATTTATATAAAAAATAATTCTTATTATAATACAAAATCAAATCATTTAACCTTGATCCTAAACATAAATCATATAGATTAAGAATAAATCTCCCTTCATTATGCAAAGGTTATCATGATGTAGTGCCTTCCAAACCTAAGATATGGCACTCACTTATAAAGTCTAAATTCCACCTAGGGCTCAATATGTCCTAGCTATTGGTTGTTTCCCTTTTTCTTCCTATGCTTTGAATGCCTTCCAAGCTTGAATAATGTGATAAATTGATTCACATTGCACAAGAAAATCAAAAAAAAGTTTTTTTGTGGAAAATGAAAACATAAGACTAATATTGTCCTTTCAAATCCATGAATCTTTGAAAATAAGAAAAAGGAAAAAAAGCATTAGGCTTTCAAAAAATGTGGATCAATTTTCAACAAAACAATTGAGATAGCCTTTAAAAATGCTTATGTAGGTGTTGGTGCCCGTATTCCCCATACTCAACTTTAAACAAAATCATA
Organism: Vanilla planifolia; assembly: GCA_023846275.1. Lineage (NCBI taxonomy): Eukaryota > Viridiplantae > Streptophyta > Magnoliopsida > Asparagales > Orchidaceae > Vanilla > Vanilla planifolia. The sequence goes on along the minus strand of JAIUJO010000419.1, from coordinate 30,971 downwards.
GCGTCTGAAAAATGTCTCATGTGCTATAGTCAGGAATCTATGTATCCGTGGTATCAATGTATAGAATTCCTCAAGCATTCCTATTTAAGTTATACTAAAATCATACACAAGGAAAACCAATATTGACATACCATTAAATCCATGAAAAACAGAGGCAAGAATATTTTTCGCCTGGGTGTCAAAAATTTCAACTGTCTTGCTGACTTCCATGAAAACCCTGTTTGAGGTTAAATAAAGATGTTTAGGTCTCGACGATCATTGGAGGAACAATATATCTGGAGGAGTGGTGGTGGTGGTGGGGACTTACCAAACTCAAACACGGCTGAATGATTAACAAGGAAGATGCAATTCTCGGAGATCCTCCAAGGGCTTGTTAGAGACTCTTCAGGCTAAAGACACTGTACACACACACTGACATAGATCCTCTCCATTTTTCATTGGAATAACATAAAGAGAGAAGAAAAAATTCGTAGTGAGCTTTCCCACTCATTTGCAGCCAGTTCACAATGATGACTGATGAACTTCTAGAGAAATGTGTTGTTTCTTGGTAGGTTTAGGTCTAACCTGATTCATTATTATCCTAACACTTTCAATCAAGCACAATGTGACACAAACAAGCACACCATATGTTATGCTAATGTGTTATAATATAATTTAAATTTTTAAAAAATAAATTAAATGCAACAAGTTTTTATTACTTTTGGTCCTTTACTGTGTAACATAAATTTATCTAAAGACATAGAGATCTTTATCACTTGAAAAATGAGATTTATATATGCCCAACATCCTGTGTGCATGACTAATAAGGCTCACAAAGTGTAATTTTTTTAAAATTTTAATATTTGCAGGCTACTAACACTTTGAGAAGGTGATAGTTTATTGCGAGACTTTACTTCTTCATATATAGAATTTTCATAGCATACAATCCACTAAAGGAAATGTGCAACAAAATGCGGCTAATAGCAAAGTGACAATTGGATGATGAGTTATGTATTCAGGTCTGTGCAAGCTTGGTTGTAGCCTTAGCCTCTTGTTATTGTACTTGCATGTGTAACAGAACATTGTGTTCACTACAACACTGATAGTATAGTATTTGCACATGGAGTAGCATGTATGTGCACTCCATATTACATCCAATGCATGTGTGTATTGGGGCCATAAAGTGCAAGTTTGTTTAAGATGTTTCCATTGTCAACTACTGGTGCATTGACAAGGTGATGTCCTATTGGAAACCTTGCCTTTCACATTGATGGAACTATCACAACATGCAATTTGCAAGTGTTAATTTGTGGCACGATGCCATCTATGATAAAGAAAAAGTTGGATGGTGCAATATGCACAAGGGTTGTGCATGTTATGCTTCGTCCCTAATCATGTGCAATTGTTCATAGTTCTCAAATGTGGTTTGTTACAGGCTATGCATGTGATTGGTGGTGTAACATTTTTTGGGATTTTTAGCACTGCTATGTGTTCATTCTTGTATAAGGTGATGCCCAATTAAGAGATTTCATTGTGCATGTTCAAAGTGTCACTCTTTTTATTCCATGTGGCACTTTGTGAAGTACAATTATGCTCACTTTGTTGTGAACAATTGTTAATGCTATCTACCTTTAGCAACGCCTTTGTCATCAGAGTTCTTGCAATTTTGTTGTATGTTGTATGGCAGCATCCCAGTGTTTTGTGAGTTGGAATTCTACACATGAAACATTTTGTGGTTGAATTTCATGGCTTTTTCTCACCATTGCCATATCTCAGGATAAGTGAAACAAGAATGAGGTGTCACTTTAATAAGGACTTGACATGGCACAATGTGAAATTGTCACACTTTTCATACTACTTGGAGGTTTATTTTGTGTGATATTTGCCAATGTCACAGTGAAACTTCTATGGTGCAAATTACACATTGCCATGTGTTGGTTGAGTGTGCTATTACCTTTACATGGCATGATGCATGGTGGAAAGCCACACTCTCATGCTATGTATTCCTATGCATGCATCATGGTGGGGCCTTACAAGTGTGACCTATTAGTTGTGAAATTACAACTTTTAAAGTGATTAACATGGTGTTACCTTATGGCTAGCAAAATTTGGAGCACACAATGTGCTTGCTATCTTGTCTTGGACCTTGGAAAAACATTTTATAATTACATGAGTCATGCTAAACAACCTCGATTTGTGAGGTGCAATACCTTTTAGCCATTTTAATGGTTTGTTGATTGGTGTATGTCATAATAGATCATTTTTATTAGTGTGCTATTTCTCTAAATCTTGTTGGTTGTCATGCCATGTGTATGTTAGCCAAAGCCTTCATCAATAATTAGGCTCATTCTACTTTTTTTAAAATCTTTGAATCTCTTTGGGCTAATGGGATTAGTTGGCCTTAGACCACTTTTGCACAAAGAGTTATTTTTTGTGGTGGTGCTTCTTATGGCTTGGCTACCTCTTCGTGTTGTCGATTATTATTTGTAAGGGTTTGTCAGCTAACGAAAGCATTTTAAGGAGGAAGTTCACAAGTTTCCTTCTTTTCTATCAGATTTGTACATTTTCATTCAATTATCTTGTTCATGCCGCACTTCTCATGTCTTCGAACTTTTTTTTTGTTATGCAATTGAACATGTGATCGTCCCTTCTAAAGTGATGACACAGTAATTAAAACCATGCATTTTTATGTTCATTCACCACCAAGGAGGGTTTTCATTGAAGAATCCTATTATTGAGTGGCGATGTTTCAAAACTTTATGAATGGCATCAAAACATGAAAGCATTCATTATTCCTTCGTGAAGTGTCACCAGACATGGCAAACATGCCAACTATGACATGAGGTGCTGCCTAGTGCTTTATCTTTGTGTTTAAACCTAGTTTATCTTGTCATAAGTCATCTGCTTATCTAAAAGAATAATCCATGCATGTGTAACTATAAGTAATTTTAAACTATGAAATAGTGAATGACTCATTTAAAATGTTGCAATTTATTTGAAAGCACGAGCTACATTGAAAACCATATAATTTTAGAACTAATACATGCATTGAATCCTAACTTCTTCATGGCATGCATTTATTAAGTATATGGCCAATTTGGGCTTTCACCTAGCTCTTTAACTTTTGATGATACGTTATTGTATCACTGTGTATGTGATGCATCATTCAACTTTCCACCATATCAACTTTGGATGGTAATATAAGGGCTTGCCATGGTGGTGATGGTTGATGGAGAATTAGGGTTTGATTCTAAAGAGGTAGCTTGAGACATGGCTACAACCTCTAGGAAAGGCAGTAAGCAGGAAAATTTCCCAATCTTGCATGGTGAGGTATTGGTAATAGGTAATAATATAGGTTCCATAAGTCCAAAAATTTGAAAAAAGTATAACCTAAATAACCTAATGAGGATCCTTTGTAGGGAAAGTCTAGTTTAAGTAGCCACAATAATCTTAACTCCAATAGCCTATGTTTAAGTTGTAGTTAAAAAGCTCATAGTAATACCATTGTTTGGGTTGATCGGTCTACCACCCTAATCATTTTGTCAATGATGTAGTTTATCTTGATCTAGCTTGGTTGTGCCTCCATCATATTACTTTCTGGAAATTAAATTGCTTAAAGCAAGCTCATACTGTGGATACATTATCATGGTATAACATTGTTGGATTTTGATACTTTTATGACGGCCTTTGAGATTGAAGTAAAGATTAAAAGGGACAACCATGGGCACACATATCTCATAGTCAGAGTTACCATTCGTGAATTTGTAAAAACTCATTGCAAAAGAATTTCCTAATGTTTTTTAAATTAATAAAGAATGAGAGTTAGGGGCCTGAAGATGATCAAATACCACCATAGTCTTAACTATAAATGATGCTAACAAAGATAGGTGGATGTCACTGTTTGGTCTCCATTAGCATTGTGTGTGAAATCAAAGTCATTAGGTTCCTTGGTAAAGTAATAGCTAAAGTCTACAACATACTATCTTTAACAAAGTTCGTATATAAAAACATTAAAAACCCAAAATCGAAGCGATTAGGTGAGGCATTAGCGTATCTCAAATAAAATCATATAAAAATGCATGCTGAGAAACTATCTTTAAAATTATTTCCTTCACACTTTTTGGGGGACAAGACCTATTGTAGGAACAATTATTTAGTATTGTCAAAATAATTGATTAACTACAATAATTATTGTAATGTAATTTGATTCAATCACTATTCCTTGGGCATTAAGAAGTAGGGCTTTCAAAATTTCCATTACTTTTATGATAGCAACAATGTCCTTGATAGTAGTTGGATATGAAACAGAAGTTTTTCTGACAATAGTAATAGACCTACCTATGTAATTCTATCTAATAGTAACAAATGTACCATTTATGCCATCATGCAAAATTGCATCATGCTTTAATTTAATCCAACCTATTGGAGGAGTCAAATAAGAGATAACAAACAACTGGTCAAGTCCACCAGAGCTCCCATTGGTCAAGATCAATGCGTTGTAGAAAGTAGCGACTATAATGCGATTTCTTCTTTGATGTGCAACTAAATTGAGTACCTTTTTTTGCTTGCACCTACAAATTCTTGTTATTTTAAAGGTACAATAAAGATAAAGTTGTACATTTGACTACATGGGAAATCATAGCCACTTACACATTCATAAACATCGAATTGAGGAACTAAATAATAGAAGTCACATCACTCTGCTTAATCCACCAAGCATGAATTAGTAATTTACGAAGCTACTAAACCAGAGTTCTTTCACTATATACCATTCTCAAAAATAATGTTTCACATCTTCTTTAGTAACATGAATAAGGACAAAATTTAGATGTCTGAATCCATCTTGCATGAAGACAGGTGTAAGTAAGAAGTAGATTTAATGTTAATCTCTGAAGGAAAATGTTTACTTAAGGTTGCACCATGTCTTTCAAGACCCACATAACCTCCTCCTTTGATGTACATATACATCTCATTATATACAGTCTGTAAGTCCAACACCATATCCTCACCCAATGTGAAGCATAGAACATTCATTTGATTTGATTTAACATAAGGAGAATGTAGAATCTAAAATACCAAATAAGACATGAATAACTTCTAAATCTTTTTTTCATCTAACACCTCATGCTCCTTCACTAGCTCTACTACAAATATCAAATGCTCCACATCCATGTTAGAACAAGTTGTTTTAGTAGCAATAGGATGGATTCCAAGAAAATTAACCAAAAAAAGAAAGCAAAATTGCTTGCAACAATTCATTAAACCATATTGTTTGTGGTACAGGGAGCTCAAATTTTGAGCGACATAAATGTATGAGATGCATTATAAGGCATATGAAAAGTATTATTATCGTAATGTATTTTTGATCTAAAGAACTAAACTCATAAATTATCTTCTCAAGTAACACCACACCTTCCATGTTTTGCAATCAACCTCGACTACTAGGTCGAAGAACTACAAACTCCAAGTCTAACACATTCCTTAAGTGCTATATTTTTTAATAGGCATAGTTTATTTTGCTATTATCATTCGAACTACTCCACAAATAACGACACAACAATATGTTTTATTATATAATAGTGCAGCTTGGAATTGAGGTGTATACTAAGCAATAAGTAAGAATAAAAGTTAACATCGAGTTCATCATGACATTGTGGCCCACCATTAATAATGATTTGATCATCCACCTCAATACACAATTTTCTACTTGATTAGTATTGAATTTCATTTTTTTCTCTTAAGTTTTGTTGCTATAATTGGTATCCTAGATATTTTAATTAAGCATATGAAAATTTTAAGAAATCAACTTTCTACACTTGTACTTCTTCTCTTTACTAAATAACACTCTAAATTTGTTTAGATTGATCACCTCACCTAAGTGATGCACTTACTACTCAATAATACTCTAAATATTCTTCGTTATACCACAAGTTAATGGTTCATAAATCATGATGCCATCAACATATAAAAGATGTGCAATTATCATGGAAGAAGGGAAATTCCTTAGTTGAATTGAGACAACATGATCAAACTGATACTAATAAGCCATAAGAGATACTTAGACATTGTTGTAAAGTGGTATGGATTGAGAGGACATCCCTATCTTAGTTACTTCGATTAATGATATATATAAAATATTAAACATAATCCTAAATCTTGGTGTGCTGATATAAGGCCCAATCCAACCACAACAAAGTGTAAGGAACTACCAATGTTTAATCATATCCAACACAAATTTCTAATTTTCCTTATCATAAGCATGATCCATATCAAATTTCCAATTTTCTAATCAATTCTTAAGCATATCCCTATCTAAAACCCCTGTTACTTGCATCAATGATAGATAAAAAATGTTAAAAATAGTCCCAAATCTTTGTGTAGTGATATAAGCCTTATTCCAACCATAACAAAATATAATGTACTACCAATGCTTAAAAATATCAAATACAAATTTCTAATTTTCATTAACATTAGCCTAATCCATATCTAAATTTTCTGTCATCAAACCTTCTTTGGAAGAACACAGGTGCAAATAGGTTTTTTTCTCATTCAAAAAAATATTATCAGAAAAAGCATGACATAACAAAAAAGCAAATTGGTCCCTAACAAAGGTATCTGGAAGCATTACCCTATGTCTAACCACCAAAATTTTGGTCTCTACTTTGTTAATCAAAATGTAAAGGCTAATGAGCCTAAACTTCTTTGGTTTTGATGCTCCTTATACTTTAAGGATGAACATGGCTTGTGTGTCCTTTCAAAATTTTGATATAAAGCTATCTTTAATTAATGATTTTGCCATTATAATAATGTCTATTTGTGTGATATTCCAATAAGCATGTAAAAATTCAACTAAGAAGCCATCCAAAACATGGGATTTGTTTCTTTTGTTTGACATCATTATAAATATGATCTTATCATCACTTATTAAAGTAACAAGTGTAATCTCCTCTTCATCATTATTAATTATCAAACTATTTTATCTTTTATTATCATCTAAATTGGTCTTTATCTTAAACAACTTAAAGACATACCACTCAACTAAGAAAGGTATTAATTATTAAATTTGAAACTCTTGATACAATTATCATAAATAATATTAAAGTTTCAATCACTCTAAAATAACTTAGATTTTATCTTAATTTTTGTAATCAATCTTATAAGAAATAATAGATATATATATATATATATATATATATATATATATATATATATATATATATATATATTGGTATACATATATACATACATATATATACACAAATAATTAAGTTTAGATAAATGATTTTTGAAAGATGTTTATATGTTCAAAGACATATATTATTCAAGAATTATGAAAGAATAAGGGTACAAATTAGATGGAAGCTATAAGAAAAATATTCATATGAACTATTAGAATGATTATTTCAGATTTTTGAATGATTAACTTGATAAAGTAACTTAAATATATTAAATATTTATTAAAATTATTATTACATAGTTTTTAAAACTAAAATATTTATCATATTTTAAAAAAACATCTTATTAAAGGATTTTTAAAATTTAACATTATGTTATTGTTTTGAAAATTTAGCTAACTTAAATAATATGAGAAATAAAATTAATTCGCTAAAAGATCATTCTTTAATAAAACATTAAACATTTACTAGTTCCTTCATAGATATTAAACATTCTATCAAGAAATATTTGTTAATTTAAACTCAGCCATCATTTGTATATTCTATTGAAAAATCATCAAAACATTCGATAATTGACTTATGGAAAGTCCATTAAAAATTGGATAATCTAATTGCTTAATTTATTAATGGTCATATGGGGTTGCCAAAGTCATCCTCTAAAAATTTCCGTTTATTCTATTTATAGACATTGGATAACTAGTTTAACAATGATATGACAATAATTAGGCCATCTCATAAATATTAAATAAAAATATGCTAAAAATTGTGTTCTTTTAGAAAATTATGAAATTATTTGATAGATAATCTCATTGTTAGCAACTTAAAATTGAGCAACATCAAAGGGCTGTAGAAATGTTCGATGAACAATTTTAGCCATTGTTAAATGGTACGACGTTTAATTTGATAAATAGTTTGTTAAAGTTTTTAGATAAAAGATTTACAAATTATAGAACGCGTTCAGGCTGTCTAATGGGTGGTAAAGTCTAGCTTGGCTAATTGGCTATTTATATTTTCTCATTGAAGCATTGCTAACAAGGATTAAGGCATTAAGCAAGAATATGAAAATATCTTAGAAGACATAAGAGGTTGGTAAGCTAAAATAGATAGTTTTTAAGAATTACAAACAACTACATTAATTCTATAAATAAATGGAAAAACCCATTGCATTGAATAAATGCATTCACTACATAAAAACTTTGATGTTGCAATAAGAAGTTATATACCCAATTGGCATCATTTTTTAAAGGGTTATATATTTTGCTCGATTAATCTTTATAGAGTTTATGTAAAATATTGTTATTGTTGTTACTGAATTTGGCTTAATCCAACTTGGATTTGGAGTTGTTTGCTTTAAGCCTTATGTGAGAACGGATTTATTTATAGAAAAGATTTCCACTTTTAACCTTATATGGGAACATGTTTACTTTTGGACCTTCTGTCAAGGGAATTGATGGCTTAAATTTTTTTCACTAGGAAAAAAACTATTGTAAGGCTTCTTTGCCAACACTTATGATAAAAGAAAAGAGAAGTAATAGGCCCGAGAAAAATGTCTAAAGGCTAGATATAAATTTAAGAATAGGAAATTAAATCAACTAAAAATTTAATATGTTCTTATTATTTTTCTTTACTTTTATTTTACCTAAACATTTTTTTAATTAACCACGATTTGCCTACTTGTTAGAGAGACATGTCAAGAGGTTGTTGGCTTGAGAATAGCATTCATCTCTAAGAGTGAGTGTCAATAATGAAAAGAACATGTCCATGGACCCATTTTAATAATATTCTTCAATCTTTCTTGTAATTGTACTTCCTTGGAATTACATTACTGTTAAATTTTAATTAGTTAATACTATTTTTAAATATAATTTGTATATTTGAATATATGGTTTTATAAAATTATTTTGAATAACAATTTTTTTGAGAATAGATAAAAATTTAATGAAAAGTTTTTATTAAAATACAAATTATTTTTGGCTTAAAAAGTTAAAAAAATGAAGGATACACAAAAGTCCTACCCTTTTTACAAAAATCATAGTATAATATGTTTTTAATATTCTCTCCCATCTAATTACATTCTTTTAATAACAAACTTAAAATTTTATCGTTTAAATTTTACATGATAGATTAATTGAGAAAATCTACAAATTGTTTTATTAATTATTTACTAATTGAACTCATACAAAAATAAATTCCATTTTTATAATCCATTCTAAGAACATCCATTAATAATAAATGAGTTATTATGTGCTTGCATCATTTTACCAATAAACTTCTTAACTCCCATCCTAAATTGAATATTATAATACATGACTTGACTTTGTGATTGCAAATATTATTGGTATCTTTCCTATGTTTGATGTAAACGTTTTTCACACAAATAATATTAAAAATATTAAAAATTGGTCATTCACAATTTTTTATTTCTTTTATTAAATTTTTTTAAGCATTTTTTTAATCATTTAAACGAATCAACATAAAATAAATGTACCTTATGTTAACCAATGTGTTTTGGTAAGGAAACATATGACTTTATGAGTGGTCATGCAGGAGGCTTCTAACAACCATTTTTATATTATTCATGTGATCTTTTTTAATAGCAAGCTAATATTAGGAGATTAGGTTAACAAACTTTGCCTTGGAATCAGTTGTGACATATTATTTTGTCACATATACTTTGCTATGTAGAATTAAAAACTTATTTTCCCTTTTTTATGTAAAGTTAGTCTTTATCAAATAAAGATAAAGTGCTATACCATTCAATTGGAAAATAAATTGAGCAAAAAGATAGTCGATTCATTGTCCTACTCAATTATGTAAATTTGTTAAATTCTAAACTTTTGATATAATTATCCCAGACAATACTATTAACATCATCAATATAGAATTATTCAAATTTAATTTTAATTATTACAACTAATTTTGTAAAACTAATGATTATCTAATACATATATATATATATATATATATATATATAGAAAGAAAAGCTACTTGGGAAGTGGAAGCATACATGATCGACTAATAGCCAAAAGTTTTCTAAATTTGAAGACAGTTTTTATAAAGGGTAAGATTGGAACATCTCAAAATTTATATATATATATATATATATATATATATATATATATATACTATAAATGATAAATTAAGTTAATAATGTTTTAATAATATTTGTTTGGATGTAATAAAGTCATCTGTTGTAAATATGATATTTATATTTTAAAATATTGTTATATTAAAATAATATTCAAAAGTATGTGATTACTTTAAATGAATTTATAAAGTTTATTAAGACAAATAATTAAAAGAGCTTCTCAAAAGTAATCCAAGGCAATGAGTTAATAATTTTTAAAAGTTTAAATAATTAGTAATAAATTTTAAGATATATATACATATATTTAAAATTTTGAAATAATATTTTTGTAATTTCATAAATTAATTTCTCATAGCTCAACATAGATGGGATTGAAGGTGATATTTGGCTGTGTTAAGCGAGTTACAGAAAAGAGAATAAATAAGTAAGAAAGATGAAGCTCAAGTAGATTAAGAAAAGTGAGTTGAGAGAGAAATGAAGGAAATCAAAAGGTTTAGCTTTGAGAGGGAAAAGAAGCAAAAAATCAAGATGGATATTGGAATGATTTGGTGCAACTAGAAGAGGAGTGTGGAATGAAAAGTGAAAGTAATAGAGTCGTGAGAGGCCGTTTATAGCTAGCGAAGCAAGGATCAATAATTGGTTGAGGTAAAGCAATTTAAATTATCTCAGTAGGAAATTAGATTATCAAAATAAGCAATTTAAATTATCTATTATTAACAAAATCACATATCATCATTTGGGCTAATGAATTTTATAATCTCTATCACTTGATAATGATAAATATTTTAATGTTAAAAATATTAATAAAAAATTATAATAATACAAGACATTCCCCAAAATATATGAATTTAAACTGACATGATCTTGGAAAATAAATTTCTATTATGTTAATACTCTATTTGCAAATGACTTATAAATTTAGAAAGAGGGTTTAACAAAGAGGTTTTGAAAATAAGTTTAATATTGGAGAAAATAAATTTTTGTGAAAATTATTTTTAAAATATAAATGTTTTTATGTTTGGTGAAAGACTTTTAAAAAAAATAAGAAATATTTTGCGAACACAACTTAAATTTGAAAAATAAATTGAAGGGTGACACATGGCACCCACCAAATACAATAGTGTGACAAGTCATTTTTGACAATAACCATTTAATTCCACTTTAAGAAAAGTGCTACAATAAATAAATTAATACATTTTGCAAGCTAGATTAATAAAAAAATATTCAAATTTTTTAAATAGTTATTTGCAAATGAAAAATCTTATGAACATGATTTTATTTTCTATAATATATTTTATGAAAATTTTTAATTGACTTGCCAATAAAGATTGTTTCAAATATTGTTAAATTGTGAGTAGGTTAAGCCCGTTTGTGGAGCTAAAGGCAGGCAAAGAAGCATGCCAGAAAAGTACCTATTTGAAAGAAGGGCTCAATCTTTCTCTACAAGTTTTTTGGTCAAGTCAAGAATATACTGTGCGTAAGCACAAAGTTTGTTTTTTAACATAGTGCAAGATTCCTTATATTTTGTCCATGAGCATCATCTCATCTACAATCTTTTTCAACCTCCCACGTTAGCAATCCAGTTTCCCCTTGTTGAGCTAAGCTTTGACTGCAAGTTGTTGATCTCTATATTGCTTGATGAAGCTTCCCACAAGAGCATGCATCCACAATAATAACAGTTGAGGAATCAGTTATTCATGTTATGTCAAATATGAAAAAAAATTAAAGAAATCTCACACCAAAATTATAAAAGCACAACTGAAGGATATAAGATTCATGCTTGTATTAAATCTAAAGTAGTCTCAAAAGAAGAGGGAATTCAATGGTAAATTAGACACTAAAAACATTAATTTTGCATTTGAAACAAAACAAGCTTTTTTTCTAAGGTTGAGACAATATAACCTCAGTAGTTTCTCAGAAATGAAGAACAAAAAATAAGTTGCATTTAAGATTGACATGAACAAACCACCATCTATTTAACTATTTACTAAATATTCCTTTTTATTGGGTTGTGGTGGAAGGGATGGGAAAGGGTTTTTAATCAATATTTGCAATTAGCTTTGTTAAGAAAGACTTACTAAAAAACTGGATTGAAAATAAAATTGAGAAAGAGGAAGAAATGGTTTAAAGTGAGAGAGAAGAGGGGAGAGACATGCAAATAAGAGAGGGAAAGAGAGAGTAAACAAGGAATTAACGAGCATGTTCAAAGTAGTATTTGGCTCACTTAAAAAACGAGCTTGTTCAAAGCAAAACACTTATGCAAAACTCCTGACGAAACTTTATAAATAATAGCTAACTCCTTAAATCAATGATTCATGGATTTACCATTTGATTCCTCTATTAAAGTGATGACAATCAACTTTTCAAATTATAATAATGAAAAGCATACATGAACAATAAAAAAGACAATTTCATGTGAAAATTACAAATTCAAAAGAAAACAAAAACTCATTTTCATTCTTTCAAACATCTTCATTAGAACTCAAATAGATAGTTGTAAAAGGAAACATCACTTTTATCACATCTGCTCTAAGTTTTCCTCCCAACAAGCGTCTCACATCCTCGATGTCATCGTAGCTTATAAAGAAAAAAATTGATTGCAAGTCACTTGAAATATTCCATTTGATTTCACCCCAAATATGATAGCTTATTTGAGCCTTTATAGGCCTCTGAGCCACGCACCATCATCCACTTGCATATCAAAAATAATGACAATAAATGCGTGATCTACAAGTCTACATAAATTACCCTTCAGTGCTTAATGTTTAATTGCGAGAAAAATATGATTCAGCTCTCAAGCATCATTTTTGCAATAGATTAGTGTAGTTCACATAGCATTGACTTGTGATTTTGATATCCTAGAGGTTCATATACAACTTAGTACATATGATCTGCTCAATATCCATCTACAGTGGACTTAATTAGACTCAACATCTTAATAATCTTTCAATGAGATAATTGAGTGTTGGACATCTACACAGGTAACCTCTTCAAAATTTTAACTCTTTTTGTTCATCATTTCTTCTCATCATTTTTCTTGAAAACTCAATAGAGTAATGCATATTATCAGCTCGTTAATAGTGCTAACTTTGTTAACATGTCTATTTAAATATCTATACTAAGAATTTTGATAATACCCTATCAATCAATAGCCTAATGTCAAGAAACTTCAATTGCATGGGCAAAGTCCTTTACATGACAAATTGCATTTCCACAATCATTGATTGTAATATAAATCATACTTTTCCTATTCTCTTAGAGGATTTTTTAAATCTTGTAGTCTCCTTACATGCCTTTGAGAAGACTAGGTTTTGAATTTTGCTATAGAGAGAGCCACATATTCTAAAGTTAAGGAATTTGGCTAAGTACTACTACACAACTAATATATGTATCCTATGTTACTCTTCTAAATATCAATATCACATTTTAACCTACAATTTATGTAACATTAGAGTACTATGACATTCCTTCATATACATAAGAACATATTAAATTCATTGCCAATGTTTTCGATATGGGTAACAAAACCAGCTATATATTTAGGTTCAAGCCTTATACTTAAAATGATACTCATAAGATTCCTATCATAGGTGGGTATCATATCTTGCACAAGTATTTCCACACATGAAAATTTGGTGATCGCTCTTTGCTTAATTTAAAATGACTTCTAAGTGAAGTATATAATCCATCTATACTCCAACTTATTCATACTAGATTTGTATCAGCTAATTAAAGTGAAGTATAAAATGGTTTTATGGATTTTTTTATGTTTTACCCAAAGTAAAATAGTAGCACCACTCAAACAATAGAGGCTTCATAGGCTTGAAGCATTGGTGATATTTTATTCATAGAATTCCCCCCTTAGTAAAGGAAGGGTAATGCTACACTTTCCTAGAGAAAGGAGTTTCAAGGAAAGATAAAGTTCTCATTAGCCAGTTGGCTAGGATAATTTCCTTTCAATACTTTTCATAAGCTTTTTAACTTAAATAACCCTTGGAAATCACTTACAAAGTCAACAAATGCACACTCGTGGTAACATGAAATAATGTATGAGCATAACCATAATGACAACTGGCTCTATGAATATATCTTGTAGGTCGACAACAAGAAATATGAATTAAAATTGTGACCCAAGTAAGACCCAAGATTTTGTCATGTTGTTATATTTTGTTATTATAACCTAAACTTACTACTTTAAGATGTTATCTCTCTTTCACTATTTCATATCAATAAAAATAATATTTTATCCTAAAATGTATCTTGATATCTTAAAACCTTGGTATCACATATGTAATTTTGAATTTTTCTCTTCATCTTTTATACAAGAATAGGAACTATTGTCTCTTTACAGAAACTAAGAATCATGTTTTGCTTAGAGATTTCAACTTTAGACATCACTCAATAATCATTCATTATCATCTTTAACAATTGGTGTCACAGGCCTACCAAGTTTTGCTTAAATCAACTCAGACCACATTGTATTATAAAAAGTATCATTCTAGCACAACAATATTAGGAGACAATCATATTTTATAAAGGTATTGTCTCTTTTTGGTTCTCTAATATTTTCAAACAAAATTTTTTCTTTAAATGACATATTTACATTATAAAATTATGTTTATATATATATATAGCTTTGATACATTATCTATCTTCCAAGTGTAAGAATATTCATACACTTATCTACCTAGAAATACACTAGGAGTAACTCATCTAATAATTATTTATATAAAATAACATCTAATGATCACTCTCATTTTTTTATCAAGGATGTTATAGGCTCATTAGCTTTAGCTTTGTTTTTGTTTGAACTACATAATATTATAAGAGGTATCAATTTGATACCACAATATCACAAAATAACGTATCATGTTGAGATATTATTATTCTTTGGCTTATTCCATACTAACCAAGACGAGTTTTATCACATAAGGTGCATAGACATCCACTTTATTCTAAAATTAGTATTTTTAGTTATAATAAAAGCTACAATTATTTATTAAATTTGACACTAAATTTTTTGATTTTAGAGAAAATTTTATATAAGATACTACCAAATTATTTGTTTTGATATTATTATTTAGAAAGCTTTCTTTTGAAATTAGGAGTAGAAAAAATAATACAAAAAAAATTTGTATTCTCAATAATGAATAAATGAGAAAAATATGATTCTTCACTCCAAATACGACATCACAACGACTTCTTTTAGCTCCTTTGTCCCTCAATAGAACGTCTTCTAGGGCCACATCTGTCACATGCTTCGAGCTCTTCGAGTAGTCACATCCTTTCATAATTCATTAGTCTCGATAACTAGTTCTGGTCATGAAATAAAATTTCTAAAAGGGGATTGCACAACACAATGTTAATAGGTTGCACCACTAGAATGCGATGTTGGAAGGTTTGACCACAACTATTTGATCTCCCAAAAAAACTTATAAGTCGATCTCCATATATGGAAAAAGAGTACGCATGCAAACATTGTCTTTAACCTTCTTAAAGACAAAATTGGTTGTTCCACATTGCCTTTGAGTTTCCTTCACCCACGGTTTAAATGTTCTAATCGATATGACGCCATAAAACGTCCATCACCTTGAAACCATATTCCCCTCAGTGCCTATGATACCTTTGCCTATTACTATTTTGTGGCTTTTCCATCAAGTTTTAAGTTTATGCCACAAAATTGCTTGAATGTGTGCACTAGATAAATTCTTATTTGGTTTTGAACATTCTCAAATGACTTGCACCAAAATTGCATCAATTCTTCATTTTCCATTTCTGGCCTTGTGCACTAGATAAATCAAGATCATATGCTTGAATTTGTACTACTTTAGTCTAAGTTTCCACCTTTGGAATGACTCATCAAAGAAACTAGTTTTTCTTCATTCATGGGCTTTTTGCATGAAGATGTTTTGGTCTCTCCTATACATTTCTTTGTTTCTTCCTCCCTTGTTTTCTATCCCTCTACTCTCCTCCAAATAACCTGAACCATCCCATATATACTTCCACTGGACTTGCTGATGCACGTGCTCTTGACCACATTCCAGTTTTAATAGTACACATATTCCACATATGGCATACTTAGATATTGCAAGAATAATGCAAAAAATTAACCTTAAAGAATTATATACTTTTGAGGGGATCATCAATATCCTAATACAAAATTATGACAAAAAAAATCAAAGCAGTGATTAAAATCAATCCTAACTAGATTGTTGAAAAAGTTAAAAAATAATAGAAAATGTTAATAAAAAAATAATCATTTGCAAAAATAAGATGCTTTCACTACACTTAATATAGTAGACGTAGTTTTAGTAAAATATGTGTACTACATTTCTTTTAAGCCAATTGAAAATCCTACAAAATTTCATACCAAATTTCTAGGCTACATATCATGGGCTCACTTTCATAGATGTTTCATGTTATATTCACATTGCAAAAGTGTAAACCACAGTTGCACTCTAATTCATGAATACCTTGGACATATTCATTGTAAGAAGAACAATTTCATCGTTTGATATCTTGAGTTTCTAAGTCAGAGTTTTCTCTTTAAAGTCTACAGTGAATTTTACGACCACAAGTTCTAAAAGAGCTTCTTTAAGTTCCTGATCCAATCAGTGAATAAGTATATGAATTAAAAAAATGTAGTGAAATAAAGAAAAATTTCAATGCCATATGCATTATTTGAATAATTATTCTACGGAGACAATGTCTTCCTTTTTGTCTTGATAGATAGCTGAGTAAGTCTTCTAAACTTCTTGAAGCTGCTTTTGAATTGTATAAACTTCATTCCTACAAGATAAAATAGTTTCAAGTTCTAAAGTAGGATGTCAAAACCAATATATGGTTAAAGTATAATGGTAGAGAAGATTAGATGCATTGATAAGAAATTAACACTAGTTAAAAAATTAATTGTTCTACAATTAGAGGGATTTATACTATTCTAACATGCTCTTCCTTTAGTAGTTTTGCATCAACTAATGCAGTATTCAATTTGCTGAACATAACATCCAATTTAGTTTCTAGAATTTCATTTTTAACAACCCCCTCTTCCTTTTCTCCAATTGTAATTTCCAAAGCCTGTTTCATCGAAGTGATATCAGCCTCCACCACAAATGCACTGAATGCAAGTTTTTGATACTCATCCTAAAACAATACATGTGACAAACATAATGTAAGCATAAATTAAACAGGCAAAGCTCATAAAGAAAAAAAGCTTTGGAGTTCAAAAACCTTGTCCATATGCTCAGGCCTAGCTCAATAAAGCTCATGATTTGGTGAAGCATGCTAAAACGTTAAGAAACAAACCTTTGTTCTTCAAGTTGCATCTCATATGTTTACTATATTACATGTTGCATTGTTGCCAATTACAAACTAGCTGATAAATTAACTACCAACTGCTTAGGGCCTAGTATAAACTAAACACAAGTAGAATTCCATATCAGATATTTACCTAAAAAGTTTTTTGGGATACAGCATTTGACACAGGCTTCAACATATTGCATTCTAGTAAAGCTCGTTGACCATGCAAGCTCTTAACTTTTCGTTCAAACTTGGCTTTCTCACTATAAAAAAAGGAAATGTTCACCTTTAATGAAGAGAATTAAAAAAAACTCAAAGTAACACATTTGTGACAATAATAATTACCTCAAGCTTTACATTGTCCTGGATTGTATTCTTTTGTTTGTTTTTGATATCCTTGAATTTTGATTTTGTATTATCAAGTTTGCTTCTCAGAGATTATTTCTCGTTAGCAATAATATTTAAAAAATTCAAATTGCTATGAAGATGTGGTTGAAGCTCTTGCAATAGTACAAAAACCGACATGATATGCACCATCAACAAGAGAATTTTAGATCTAGCATGGTTTTATATAATAAAAGAATAACTAAGGGGCTAAAAATGTTAAAACCAATTTGATATATATTATTTTGAATCCTAAAAAAAATATATGATAACATTTATTGGCTAAACCTATTGTGATAATGAGAAATCAATACTGATAAATCTAGAGAGCTTAAAATATCTTGAACATATCATAATTGATAAGGTATTTCATGAGGTATTATCTCCTATGTATTACCTTGTAATAAGAATGAAAATTCTACTAACCATGTTATGACTATTTAAGGAAAGGTCACCAAATTTGTTCAGCTTTGCTGAAGATTGCTCCTCTTCCTAAAAAGTAAAAAAACCTTTATTTGCAAAACTTTTAAACATCTAAAAAAGAGA